>WKFP01013978.1:587872-599281 GCA_011057875.1 Pterocles orientalis | reverse complement strand
AATATATATAAATCAGTCCTGGAAGTTGGCATCTGTGCCTGGTATTTTGTGCAAGAGCTATACTGTCAGTTCAGTGTGTCTATTGTCCAGTGTTTTATTCAGAACCATTGAATCCTCTGAACTGCAAATTTTCTCAGGTGGCCCTCTGCTCTTAAACTCAAAATGTGTGATAAAGAGTGAGCTGCAACTCTGCTGTTCCTAGTTCTGCCTGTGGCCATAGGAAGCCAGCCTAGACAAGGTGAATACTTACTACCTTTGAATATTCCAACGTAAGAATGTAAATAGAGTTGCAAATCATAATTAAAAGGCACAGGAGCCTTTCAGCTTGAGGGGCCAGGGAGAGGGGGAAGATGATAATCCTGCTGTTAGTGCTTTTCAGTGTTGCTAAGACATATGGGAAGACACGGTGTTGCATGAAGTGGGACAAAGGAGAAAGAACAGAAAAAAGGCCTGACTCTTTCAAGTACCCATAGCCAAAAGCAGTCTCCATGTTGTGTTTTTTCAAAGTAGCACGAAATTTCCAGGTATTAGGTGAGTGCTATATCAGGATTTTTTTTTCTGTGCCTTAGATAAGGTGAACTTTAGAAATGAGTCCTTTGGGATTAATTTCTTTGATGTTGATATTTTTTCTGCTGAATGCATTTAATAAAACTTCCATGCTAGTATCGACAGAATGCAATTTAGGATCTATAAAAGACAAAAATTTTCTTGAGAGGGTAAAACATGCACTTTTTGTGATTGGAAGAAAGTGGTGACTGCATAGATAGTCTACATTGGTGATTCATGGACTATTGACTGTTACTCAAAACCAACCTGAATGCTAGTCCGTTGCTTAATGACTTCTGACTTGACTTAATTTGTGTGTTTCCCTTACCTACTTGCTTTTCCAATGAGAATTGAATGTTTATACACAAATTTAAACTAGCTTAAATATTTTTCTTATTCTCTTGTCTTGCTGTGCCTGGAGACATTTCTCTAAACTCGCTTGTTGAGGTCTTAGTTCTAGAAAACCTGTCTGTTTTGTGTCTGTACACATGTTCTTCTTCCCATTTACTGTGTGTGTTACGGCAGTGTGATTTTCTCCCCCAGCCTTGTTTTGCACACTTTGGGTTGTACAGGAAAATATATGGAAAAACCTTTTTACCGCTAACTTCTTGGTTATCATAGTGTTTTCTCTGGGCCACTCACTCAGGTACTGGGCCATGGAATTTCCTGTGCAAAGCACTTTCCCTGTTTGTAACAGCGGCATTGCTTGAAGTTATTCCACTAGTGTGGAATTCATTTCTCAGGAAAAGCTGAGATCTTCTTGTATTATGCATCAAAATTATGCATTAAAAAACAACAACAACAACAAACAAACCCAAGAAAACCCAACCTACTGTAAGGACTGGTTTTGCTTGAAAAAGGCAAAAAATGCTGATGGAAATATTTGGTGAATATGCCTGTGCTCTCCTTTTGCTCCACCTGCTCACTCCTGTTCCTTGGCCCCTTCAGTTTCCCAAGGTTTGTATTGAATTAAATTGAGGAACCCTTCTATTTTTAAAAAATAACCCACTAAAAGGAAACATTTAACATAAATTTTGATGGGGTTCACTGGAAGACTCTAAATACTGAGTGGATAGCCACTCAGTTGAGGGAACTAAAGAAGAGAGACATTGAGTCATCTTAACCTGGTTAAGTCAACATTGCAATGAGAAATGCTCACTAAACACAGCTGGCGTTAGCAGGATTACATGCATTACTTTGATCAAGTGACATTAATAGAGTTAGTCATGACAGTGGTGATGAATACATGAATGGAATAATTGCTGAATTCGGACATGGCTTAGCCAACAGACTGCTTCTGAACTCTTGTGTCCAAGATAAAAACTTGATGTAGTCATTACTCTGTAACTATTTATTGCTTTTCAAGTTTTGTGGATAACTGCTGTGTTTTTTGCTCGCCAAGGCACAGAAATGTGTGCAAGACTTCAAAGTGTGGTTTTTGGACAGGTCAATCGGAAGGACATGTTAAATCACTACTGTGTGAAGAGCACTAATTTCCAGTTATCTGGTGCTGAACTAGCAAAACCAAAAAAAATTATTCTGTGTGACTTCAGTCTGATCTGTAACTAGTCCATAGTTCATTATTTAATTGCTTCTTTCTTGTTCTGCGGGCAGGGTTTTTTTCCATGAGTAGGTTGTTTTCACTGAGTTGCCATATTCCTGTTATGGATTTTAGGTACTGTGAGAAACTATCAGTCCTTGAAGATAAATCTTATTTGTGATCCTGTTGTTCCTGATAGGATTTGCTGTAATACAAGTTTAAGGATATAACCTGAGATCTTTTATGGGTTGATGTGAGCTTTTTATAGGAAAGATTATTAGTTGACATTTGCTATTTTGAGTCTGTTGAGGAGTCGAGCTGAATTTTGACCATCAAAATATTTTGTTGAATTTCTGGCTTGTATCAGTTTAGCACTAAGCCAGCAGTCTGTTTCATCAGCAGTCTGACAAAGAGTGGTGGTCTGATCTGGCAACTTGTGACAGCATGTTGCTGCTTCTGCAGTACATTCCTTTCATTTACTGGTTGGTGCTTCTGGCAGATGGTCTGCCCAGTCCTGAGCTGAAGTGGTTTTTGTGGGGGTTTTTGTCCAAAAACTATTTATTGGAATGATGCACAAGAAGTGAGCTGTTTTAAGTGCTAACCATAAACAGTATGTGTATTTTAAGCAACTTGTGAATTACTGGATTAAAAATGAAGTTTAAAAAAAAGATAAAAGATGATAAATGTAAGAATGAATCTGTTTCTTAAATAGTTGATTTGTTAAAAACCAAAGCCTCATTTTGATATGATTATTTCACTTCATCTTTGTAAAACCAGACTCTTTGGTAAGCATATTTATTTGATACTGACTTCCTAGTGCTTACTGTTTAGGGATTGATTTTCTTCTATTATTAATGTAAATAGACTGAAACCAATTCTTAAGTTTAAGTTAGTAAACAGAATACTAGTCAGGACCTACAGGTTTTTAGATTAGTCACCTAATTTGAAGAGTGAACTAGCCACTGTAATTTTACTGAATTGAGTTGCTGAAAGAGGGTAGATTTAGACTAGACATTAGGAAGAAATTTTTCACTGGAGCAGGTTGCCTCGAGAAGTGGTGGATGCCCCATCCCTAGAGGTGTTCAAGGCCAGGCTGGATGAGGCTTTGAGCAACCTGGTCTAGTGGAAGGTGTCCCTGCCCATGGCAGGGGGGTTGGAACTAGATGATCTTTAAGGTTCCTTCCAACCCAAACCATTCTATGATTCTGTGATAGCACCTTGAAAGCAGATGCCAAGAATTGGTGTGTTAACTTCAGGATAATCGTTTGATGAAAATCAAAATTATTTTCTTCCTACTCCTTCTTATTAGACTGTGGTAAAGAAGGGTGTGTTCTGGTAGATGTCAAGCTGAGATCCTTTCACCTGGCAAAACTGCTTCCTCATCTGCCCTCCATATGCAACTGTTAGGTAGAACTGTGGCAGTAATGTTACTGGAAATGCATTCTCCTATGCAGCGTCAAGAAAGGTGTTGTCAGGTGGGACATAGCTTTGTTCTGAGAAAGGTAGGGAGGTGAAGTGCAGTGTGAAGTTGACAGGCTAAGTCCTCATAGAAGAGGAACAAATGAAAAAATAAGCATGGAAATCCTTCTCCCCTTGTGTGTGCTTAAATGTTTCAGGAAGTAGAGAAATCAAGTTGAATGGAAAATGTTTAATGTCACAGTGGAAACTTTGTGGTTTATACTTCCAGCTCCTACTGTTAGTAACTCTTGGGCAAGAAGCAAAGATGCATTAAAACATTTTTGAAACCAGATTCTCCCTTGCATTTTTGCATTCCCCTCACCATCAGCTGTGTAGTTCCCAGTAATTAACTCAGTGTGTTAGTAATCAGGCAGTGCAGGATAACTTTGTAGGATAAATGTTACATTGCACCAGGCCTCAGTCCTGTAGAAAGTTCTGTAACAGGAAAAATGCTCAAAGAGATTAAAATACACCAGTTTAATTTGCCACTGGGAGCTTGATTTGTATGCAGATGAGTATGCAAAGTTATCTTCACAGCTCCCATGTCCTGTATGAGCATGGTTGGTTCACTCAGCTCTGTGACTTTATGTACGTTAGATAATAGTGTGATGCAACAAGAGCACATCTTTAGTGTGAAACTGTTGGTGTTGAGGGCCCAGTGTCCCCACTACACATATCTAAAAGTTTTTACTTTGAATTAGCTTTATTCTGGTCTGCTGTAGGGAATGCCCAGTAACAGGTGGTGTAAGGTAGGTGCTCTCTGGAGGAGTATCTTCAAGTTTGGTTTAATCGGAAACGAATCAGGTAAGTGCACTCAGCACTTGTTGATGCAAATCATGATGTTGTAACTGAGGACATCTGGGAGATCTGTTTGAAAAATGTTTTCCTGGTCCAAATGGAAAAGCTTATGTGAGTGTGCATGCACACATGTGCACCCCAACCATATGACCTCTGGAATTTCATTGCTGTTTCAATTTTGTAAGGCTTTCCTGTTAGTAGATTGATACACTTTGAGTAGATTAGGATTAACGGCGGGGGGATGGGGGGTGAGGGAGGAGGGTTGTGGAGGCTTGTGTGTGTGTGTGTGTATCTCTGCCTTTACGTAACAATAAATAGGGCAGGAATTTTGTCTGACAATTTTTACAAGGATGTGTTTGTGCCAGTACAGTTACTTTCAGGCGGATGCAGGTTTTTCTCTTCTCTTGATTGAAGGGATATGTTTCCCATATTGTGTTGAAATGTCTAAACTGTTGTACCTTGTCTATTTTAATTAGACTTAACATAGGTTTCAGGCCAAATTAGTAACTGTAGCCATATGGCTTCTGCTTCTGAGCTGACCAGTTTTGAGTATGCTCAGTGTAAGTACGCACCATTCAGAACACCCTTAGCTATTTCTGTTGAAGAATGAATCTTGCATTTATCAAGCTGTGCTGTTTCTCTAAGCTAAATTTTCACGTTTCACTTGTATGTTTGACCCATCATCTTGTTCTGCCCTGTAGGCCTCCTTTTGAGCTTTGAGGAAGAAAAGTAATTTTGCAGTTCTTCAGAAGTCTGATGAAAGGAAAGTTCACTGACATTTTTCCCCCTGCTCACTGTGTTGTCTGTTGCTGATACATTTCAACCTTGTCTGACTAGCAACTTGTAGTTGTCTGGCTGTGTGCATGCATAATGTTTTTTTGTGTACTGCATTAAAAGCTGTAGCAGCTCACAGTTAAGTGGTCCCTGGCACCCAGAGGCCATTTATTGGCATTAATATGCTATTGTGATCCAAATAACAAAGATTCAGTTCACATTTTGAACACTGAATAATGACTTGGTCCTGGTTTGCTTCTGATTTTTAACTGCTGTTGGAAACTGCTGTCTTATCTGGAGTCCAAATTAACTTTTTTTGTGTTGTATATACATGACTATATATACTAAATTGGTATTACACTGCAAAACAGGGAGAGGGAATTTCTTTTTCTTTGCTCTGAATGGATCTTCATTCCTTTCCCTTTTCAAAAGAAACAGTCCATTATGAATAGTTCCATGCTGCATAACATTGTCTTTTTCCTGTTCAAAGTGAGACATACTCTTAATGATTATGAATTCTGAGAGGTAAGTAATCATATATTTTGGTCTCTTGGGGTTTGTTTGGAACATACGTGTAGTTTTGACGAGCATCCAGCCTCCAGTTTTATTGAGTGCCCTTCAGATATAAATGACACATTTATCAGAATATCTGTTTAAAATGTTTTTGGGATTTCTTTTACCATTGTCTTCTACCTTGGAAAGCACTCTTCCTGCAAATAGCTGCTGTCTTTCTTGTTTTGCTAGTATTTTCAGCATGACTCATGTCCCTGGCTCTTATTTTCTGCTATTTTTATCTCTGTGAATGACAGGCAGTGCTGCATCAGTATGTACAGAGTGCCAACTCTTGAAAATTTCAGCTTTGAGGCTTTCAGGGATGGGAAGTTAAGCATGACCTATCATTTATGCCATTTGGAGATGATCTTATAAAACTGACAGCCGCATGCATTGTGTAAAATCCATGGCATTAGTTCTGGTTTTGCCTCCTGGTTCTCCCCGCAGAACTGCATGCAGAGTCACACTATACAGTATGCTTTGTACCCTCACTGGAATATTTGCACTCTTTCACACGTCTGTCTGTGTGTAAACAGCTGTCAGCGCTATACATGTGAAAAAAGGAAACTTCTGCTATTCACCAGAAGCTCTTAGAGCTGATTAATATTGCAGAAGTTGTTTGCCTGAAGAATACAGAATTCAAAGGAGTGGTGTACTTCCACTTGCATCTGTTCTAAGTGAGAGGAAGAATTCCTGAAGAAAAATTTGCATTATTTGAATAATTGCAAGGTTATCTTGTCTTCAAGAGAAAGTCAGTTTCTTAAGTTACTGCTGCTTAAATATCTGTTGATTCTTCAAAGAAGCCTGTCATCACAAGCCTTTGAGTTGCCTTAAAAAAAACCAAACACCAAAACCAAACAAACAAACCCCTTTGCTTTTGTGATCAAGCCCTTCTGAAAAGTTTTTGTTCACTAGCATTCATTTGATCTTTGATACTTTTCCTGGCTTCATTTCTGCCACACAGTAATCTAAAGTAAGTACCCAGTGCGTACTGATTGATCAGTATTGGTGCAGTTTCTTTGTCGTTGTTTTGGAAATTCAACTTCTTTTTTGTGTTGCAAGGGAAAATGTGAAGGTTGCTTTAAGAGGTGGTTGTAAAGGAGGGATTTATTTGCCGTGTCTGCATCTGTGCGAGTTGTAAGAGAGGCTCCAAAGTCTCTGCATAATGTGTCAGAACTGGTTAGACTGTATTTCTTTGGAAAGCAGTGATGGATATTTTGCAGGTGTGTTTGGTGGTTGAGCTGTGTGCAGTCAGTATGAAACAGGCCACGGGACCAGATGGTGGGGATGCTAGGGAGCAGTGTTGACTGTCTAATGGAATATTACTGGGAAGGCACGGAATCACAGATGAAATTACTTTGATCTAGAAGTGGAAGATATGAGGGATAGTGGCTAAAACTAACTTTCCCATAGGTATTTGAGGGGTTTTATTGAGGTTTTAAATAATTGCCATTTTCAGTTACAGTTTGGATTCTGCTGCAAGAGAGGAGGTAAATGAAGATGTCGTCTTTTGTCAAAACAGGCATTTATTGGTGGCATTGCTTAGTATCTTACATAAAATGCAGCTTTCTTCAGTATTGTGTTGGTAGAGCCTAAGCAAGCCGCAAAGTGCCACGTCGCGGAATACTTGGGGATGCCTGAGCTTTTGCTTTAGTAGGGGATTAAGGAAAATCAGGGAAGAAAAGCCCATTTTTGACTGTTAAATAAAAAGGATTCCATCTATGACTTGGGAAGCCTGTGAGCCTTGAGTATTTAGAAGGAATTGTCTTTATCTGTTTGCACTGTTGAACTCTTTCCTATGCATCAGCTGCTGCTCTCTACTGAAGAAAACACACCAATGCTGTGTGAACTTTCTGGTTAGGCTGGCACAGCTAGCTGTTTGCATGCTTTGTTCTTATTCCATATCAAAGCACTGAACTTGATCTCTGTCATCTGTGCTTCCTTGCTGTGTGCATGTGCGTGCAACAGAGGTGCTAAATTTTGAACAGCCGAGACTGCCGATGCTCCTGTTGCACGGTCAGCAAGGGCCCATCCCAGCTGCTTCTGCACTAAGACGAGCTTGATCAGCAGTGTGACTGCTCTCCCCACACCTGACAGGGGCTGTTTGGTTCATCATGGAGTGCAAGGCCTGAAGGAAAACACACAGGTGGGGCACAGACAGAGGCTTTACGTACCAGGGCAGCAAGTATGGTGTGCTCTTGAACTTAATAAAAATGGGAATCCTGCAGTAGCAGCAGCAACAGAGCCTGCCTTGGGCTGTTTGCCCAGTATTTCTGCATGGAGCTAAGAGAGTGGCAGAGATCGAGGATCCGGTTGTGGGGGTTGCACCTCCCTGCAGCATCTCCCACTGGGCGCGCTGAGCCCGGCACTGCTGTCACAGAGACTGGAAAAGCCACTGTGCAGCATGTAGCTCCCAGACAGGAAAGTCAGGAATGTTAGTATCCTTTAAGCAGGGATAGAATACTATTTGAGACTACAACTGAGATTTGGGACTATTAATAAAGAACATCCTGTGCTAATAGGACTGTTGGCAGCTGCAATGAAGCACACTGCTGTCAGAATTTGTAGTAGTTAAGCTACCTTGCAAGGTTAAGAAGAATTATGCATCAGCTGAAACTGATACTAAATATATGCTGTACTTTCATGCTGGTCACTTGATAAGAGTGTGTAATTTCTTTGAATTATCCAGTATACCAGGATATGGCACCCAGAAATTTATACACTCTCTTCCCAGTCTTAAGTATGCAATGAGATAATTTGTGGAACAGTTGTGAGTAATTCAAGAAAAGAAAAAGTGAGTAGTTAGAAAGTATTCAGTGGTTATTTTCTATTACATATGTGTCTATGAAACACTGTATCTTTCATGATGAAAAAATTCTTTGTTACAACCTTGTCCTTCCTTTGTTCTTAGCAAACCCTGAGCCACATTCTGGGTAAGAATTTGCTATTCAGAAGTGTATAGGAGAAAAGGGAGTTAACCTTTTAACCATTTTGTCAGCAGTTAACTTTTTTCATATAAGGATCTATATGACACCATCTTCCTATTGGGGGACAGAGATGTGCCCTCGTAACTGGAGCTGCATGAATTTAAACTGTTGCTCAGATTAATTTTTTGTGCTTGTTTGTCAGGAAATTGGGCAAGCTGGTGCTTCTTGGGAAAGTTAAAAGTTGAAGTTATCAAAAAACCTTATTTTGGTATTCCTGTGTTTGGCCATGGTGGCTACATTTGTCTGCTGAAGGACTTTGTATATCCATCACCTGAAAATGTATTGTTAAAAAGAGCTTCCTTGGAAAATAAATAAAACTACCAAGATGATGGCCATTGTATTCTTGTTGATGAATGTGTACGTGAACACTGCTTTAAAAAAAAATAAATTAAAAATTGAGCTAAGTTAAGTTATTTGTGGCCACACCAAAGCTCACTGTACGAAGGAAAGAGGCTTTTCTCTTGTCTGGAAGCTAAAATGATTTAGTGCTTGACAGGTCTTCTGGGCTCTGAAAATTCATTGCTGAGATTTTCATTCTGCTAATATTCTTTGAAGTTTTGTTAGTCGGGACTTTCTCTTGTAAAGAATGGAAGGATGCAGCACAGTAGAACTTTAACAGCAACATGGAAACTTTTGACTTAAAAAAATGACTTTCTAGCTTTTGACATTTCAAAACCTTGTTACTTTTCATAGAATGCTGTTTAATCCATAGCTGGTAATGCTGGGTTTGCTACACGTAGCCCCTTGGTTGGCTGTACTTGAGCCAGTATCTGTTTTAAATTGTTGATACGTTATATTTTGTCAGAAAATTGTTTTTGATGCCCAGCTTCTTTTTCTATATATGTTTTTTTCAACATTTAAGATGCTATATTAAGTGCACATGAGGAGGCATATAGTTTAAACGATATATGGCATGTTGGGAAATTGTGACAATTGAAATGCTATATTAGTCTGGAATATTATTATGTGATTATATTGGTAAACTCAGATGCTAGAAATATAATTTTGGTTTTGTTTCCTCTAAGAATTATATCCTATTTCCCAAAAATTCAAGGACAGTAAATTTTGATGCATTTTTATTTGCCTTGACACATTATTGAGCAGGAAGAAAAGAAAGAGAAAGAAAGGGCTTCTTAATTTATTAATATGGACTAAGGCATTTCGTTTGAGTGTTTTCGATTCCTCCAAGCATCAAAGTCTGTATCAATTCCGCATTTTGATTCCAAAGTAGTCGTATTTTCTACTGACATGGTGTTTGCTAACATGGTTTTTTTCTCCATAGCTGTCTGTTTTTGTCTATAGGAAGGTTGCAGACCTATCTTGAAATAATTTTTAAAAGTTGAAAAATGAAAAATTCCTGAAATACATAGACACCATGTCTTTTGCCATTAGAACGGGTCTGTATGTTTTTAAAACTGTCAGATGCTTCACAGTCTTTCAGGTTTTCTGGTATATATGATATTGGGAGCTTGTGAAGCTGTGAATACAGAAGGGGGAAAAATGAAGCTCATTTTACTTATTTGGCTACAGTATTACTACAGTAATTTTTGAAGTATATGGTGACTACTGGTAGATTTGCTTAAAAATAACTTTTATTTCTGTCTTTAGTCTCCAACAAAAGCTGTATATAATGCTAGACACTGGAACCAGCCAGAATCAGAGGCTCTGCCAGCACCACCGGTTTTGAAAACTCCCAGTGTCCCAGTAAGTAGACTGACTCTTTTTTTCTCAGGTTTAGTAAATATTTTAAGATTCACTTATATTTTTTAGGAAAAAAAAAAAAGATTTTGGTATCTGGTAATGTCACAGTAATTCAGAATGAAGACCACTTTGTGAGCCATTAAGTATTTGCTAGGAAATAAATTGTCAGTGGAAATACTCTAGAATTGGATCTTCCATATAATTTCAATATACAGATACAAAAAAATACTTCAGTGAAGTCATGTTCCCTGATCTGCTGAAGTTAAACTTTCTAACAATGGATGCCATTTCATCCTGTGTGATAACCCCTAGAATTAATGTACTAATACAGGTAGAAATCAGCAAATTGCAGGTCAAAAAGGAAAAACTTAAAATAGACATTCCATTTATTTTTTCCTCCTAATGGAGTAAAGTATTGTGTGTTGCTGACTTGAGTCTTTAGATACTATGCAAGAAACAAAATTTTCTGTATATAGCCAGAAATGCTAGTATGAACATATCAGATATAAAAATGTCTCCGAAAAGTAAACAAGAGGTGAAAACAGTTCTTAAAGTAACTTGTTCCACCGAAATTAATGATGTGTTCTGAGGCATAAGGTAATGGTTTTTTAACTATTTTCAGACTGTGAGAATTCAGGGTCTTAGGTTTATATATGTGTAAAAGTTGTTACTGATTGTGCAAAGAGATCATTGTACATTGTCAGCAAACTTCGTATCATTTGGTGCCTTGCTTTTCAGTACTTGCCTGTGTCGTGGCTTATAAAACCACGGGGACAGTTTTCTAAACATCTGGTGGGCTGAGGCAGGGAACAGGGAGGATTTCACTCACCACTTATAGTCAGGGGCAAGACACCGACACGACTCGTGAAGAACAAGAAAAAACAATTGAATTTAACTATTTACAACAAGAAGCAGAATATTGAAAGAGAGAAAACACATCTTAAAAAAAGGCACTTCCCCCCCCCTCCCTTCTTCCCAAAGCCCAAAGGCTTCGTTCTGTACCTTCTCCCCCCCACCCCCCGCAGCGCATGGTGGGGGGGGGGGGTGCAGTCA
>WKFP01013978.1:559841-587807 GCA_011057875.1 Pterocles orientalis | reverse complement strand
TTGTTTTTTTTTTTTTTTTTTTTTTTGTTTTTTTTTTTTTTTTTGTTTGTTTGTTTTTTGTTTTTTTTTTTTTTTTTTTTTTTTTTTTGTTTTTTTGGGTGTTTTTTTTTTTTTTTTTTTTTTTTTTTTTTTAATTCCCCCTGTATTGTTCTGATACTAACTCCTCTTTGATTTATGGTTGGTTTTGGTTGCATCCTCACAGTATTCCGAACAGCCTTCAATGTTAAGTGCACTGCCTGGAAAATGCAGAGGGCTCATTGTAAAATAACCATTCCCATTAAGTGTTTGAGGAGAGAGCAGAAATACCAGTCCTGGGTTTCTCCTAAACCCTCCTCTCAAAAAATGTGCATTTGAACGGAAGCTTATGTTTCTTACTGAATGTTAGTACTCTGATAGCTAACTTAAAGGTAGGTTTTTTCTGAGTCTTCTCAGACAGACCTTGAATATATCTTCTTCAGGCTAGGAAAATGTCTGGGTCATTCATATTCAGACAAGCCATTTTGTCTTCTTTTAAACTTCCACTTTGTAACTGGAACCATCAAAATACTAGTTCAGGAATATGGCAGAGGTTTGGCTGAACAAACCAGTTAGGGGAACTTGTTTGTATCTGCTCCTCATGTTCTAATGTACATCTGAAGTTACTTCAGTCACTTTTTTTAACCTTGGTTTGTGTGTGTGTGATTAAGAGTTATAAGATAAATGAGCCTTGATCCAAATGTTCAGCAGTAATCTCTGCACAGATGATCCTGTTAATTTCAGTAGAAAAATGTTACCTGAAGATCTGGATAAATTTGTCTTAGATTTATGATGAGAAACCCATTGCATGCAAACTGCTTATGCCAAGTACTCTTTCTTACGGCCTCTCCAAGCTCCCTTGGAATTTCCTTTGAAGGGGAAGCCATTAACCAAGACCTGGATGTGATGCTTCAGTGGATCTCCTGTATTCACAGACTGATGAGATCAGAGTCCTCCCTTATGTGCTCTAAACCAGCTTTTCAGGGTGGTTTATTAGCATTTTTCTGCTGGAGCTCAACTGAGCAAATACTGAAGTGCTGCACAATGATAGAGGCAGCATGTAAAGAATACTCTGTTAATAGAGCAGGTTGTTTTGGCTTATATTTTTGTTTTGACTGTCAATGTACAATGCACAAGGAAGCTTTCTCTCAAAATATCCCATGGAGTGAGTAACAGTTAATGCATCTTCTCTGCCTGTGTATTAATTCATTTTTTTTTCAGTCACACTTAAAAAAAATTCTTATTTTTCTATATTTTTCCTGTGTAAGGAAATTAGTGTACATGATGTTACTTAGAGGTTGAGTGTGAGTGAATAACCACTGGCATTGGCACTTAGACATGTAGAATTTGGCATCTGGAGGTCTTTTTCTTCTATGCCTTGTTTTCTGTCATTTGTCTTCACATCTGAATTTGTGCCAAAATAGTAATCTGAAGATCAGATGGCACTTAAGTTTATAGTAGCCTCAAACTAATAGAAAGAAATAGATTGAGGGGAAACCTGTAATACTTGCCTGAGATAGTTGGAAACTTATCAGTAGTTATTCTAGACGTAACATCAAGTTCTTTACTACCTGTTTCAAGTCCAGAATAGGTTTTGCTGTATTTCGTGCTGTAATACGTTGTTCCTAAAATATTAACAAAAATACAAATAAGGGCAGTGTATGAGAATACCATGAGTTTACAAGAAACATACTCTACCTATTTGAGGCATGCATCGTGCCTCTCTTATTTCTGTGTGTGGCAATTTTTTATGGTGCTACAAAATGTATATTGGTAGTCTCCTACCTACTGGCAAAATACAGTTTGGAGTATCAGGTTGGAGAGGGTGGCTTTCTAATAGCTACACCATGAGTATGGTAGTGCAGTAGCCTCCAGTAGTTAGAGATGAGAACAATAGGCACAGGGTTTTTCAGCCAAAGAGAAGAAGGGTTATGACAATCCTGGTTTTGTCTTGTCAGAAGTTTGTGAAACCAGTGACACAAAAATGTAGTTCCAGATATTCATGGGACTGTACCTTTTTTCATATTAATTCAGCCTTGAGAGGATTAACTTAGTAAAACAGAAAAGAAACACACATTTGTTTGTCTTCTCAAAAGCCTCAAATCAAAGAAGAACAGAATACCAGTGATCTCCAGAACACTATTTAACTACACTATATACCTGTGTCCCATGGAATTTATGTAACTGTGGGATATTTTATGAAGCTGCTATGTTGGAATGTCCAACATACAAGTAGTTAGAGGTGAAAACAATAGGCACAGGGTTTTTCAGTTCAGTCTATGCTGAGACAGTGATTGCTCAATGCTGTGCTTGTATCCAGATCAGTGTACGTCATGATGGTTCAGTATAGCGACCAGCTTAGTCATTCGTGGAAGCCCCAGTGTAAGGGGGTAATATACTTGGAAGTCTCAACAATTGTTTTTAAAGACTGAACCACATTGGTTTACTTACCTAAAGCTTAAAGAACTGGTGTAAAGGACTTTTTTTCTCTTCCTTTTTTAGTTTCACTCCACTGGAGCTTTCCTGACAACTTAGAACTGGTTTTTGTATTTAAAATGCATACCATTTCTGACTTTTTCTTTTTTAAGAGTAGGTACATTATCACACCACTTAGGTCCATCTTGGTAGTGTAAGCCAAGGACTAAATAGTCCCAAAATGTGAGTTTGACAATTGCACACCTGTACTGTTTCCTGATGTATTTGGTGTATGTTTACATGCTCAAAACATCTGCCCATTTTAGCACTTTCTTATTAATAGGTAAGGCTATCTTCAAAGGAGGCAATTCATAAAGATGATGGAGTTTTTAAGGCTCCTGCACCACCTCCCAAAGTGATAAAAACTGTGACAATACCTACTCAGCCCTATCAAGAGATAGTAACTGCATTGAAATGTAGGAAAGAAGACAAAGAAGTAAGTATTCTTAACAAATTTTTAAGATAAAGAATTATTGGTAATCCTAAGTACTGAAGGAACAGTGTCAAAATGAAATTTGTCTCTCCTATTAAAGACAATATTTTTATCTAAATAGTTGAATGGCCTTCATTAACTTCTTAATGTTTCCTTGCACTCAAAACTGGATAGATTTTAAACTGTACTTGTTAATGTTATAATCAATCCCAAGAGCAACTTACCTAGGTCAAAATATTTGTCTCTTCCAGTTATACACTGTTGTTCAGCATGTAAAGCACTTCAATGATGTAGTGGAATTTGGTGAAAATCAAGAGTTCACAGATGATATTGAGTATTTGCTAAGTGGATTGAAGAGCAATCAGCCCCTAAACACACGTTGCCTTAGGTAAGATATCTTAATATAAACCACTGAACTTATATTTGAAAAGAGATATTGAATTAGATACTCATCAGTGAAGTGACCATGCTTTAAAATGTTGTTTGGGTAGTTACCTGGCACTTCTATTCTAAAGAATAAAATTTGAAAATAATCAAGATGATACATTGTGAATAATCAAAAGTAGTATTGACAAGGAAGGTGTCTCTTACTGTACAATTTTCTATGTCATCTTCAACACACTTTTTTTTCCTTGCTATAAATTAAAAAAAATATTTTCTGATAACTTTTCTTTGTTGGGTGCAATCTTATGTGTAATGTCTATGTTGTATTTTAAAGCAAAATTCAATTAAAAAAAAATCCCTAAGCCTGGAATGTTTGCTGGGTGTAATCTAGAACTAATGTAATATTGAGGTACTGTTTAAATCCAACAGCCTGTTGCAAAATACTGGAAGTATTGTGGCCCAGAATTAGTTGGAAGGTCTTGAACTTACTCATTATACTCGTTGATATTCAAGTTACACGTTATTGCTAAGTTAGTATAGAAAATGTTAGTCTTGCTTTGAAAAAGTTTGACTTAATATTGGTGTCCATTCCCTGGACATAAAAGTAACCAGGATGATGTTCTGTAACCATGTAATAATTTTTTTATACACTTGTAAATTTTCTTCTCTGTTTAGTGAAACTAAAATGGTAGAGAAGGAAAAACTTGACTCCACAGAGACAGGTGATGAGGACACTTTACTTGAGATATGAGTGTGGATAAGAAAAAGCTTTATATGCTTTTAAGAGAGCTATTTAAAAATTTTATTCTTCGTGTTCCTCAAAAACAAGCAGTGAATCGTTGCTGGAGTATAAACACAAGAAATCTGTTACCCAGTTTGTATGTACATTATGACAAGAATAAATAATACCATAATGACAGCTCAGAAGTGTTTTTCATATTCACTGCACTTAATTTGCTCATATGGCAAGCTTCCTAAGATCTTAAATTGACTTTTTTACTTTCCAGATTTATACTGTGGAATGTAACTCGTATAAACACCATAACAATTTTTTCTTTCAGTTAACAAATTAAAAGTATTTTTCCAAAGGAAATATGTGTAAGGATAGGAATAGGCGTAAAAGAATCAGAAACTGGTAGGTAAGCTCTAACTGGTGCTGTTGTGACTGGAGACAGAAAGACCACTTGTTCTTTAAACACCATACTGTATGAATTTTTATAACAAGATTCCTCAGTAATCATGGAAGACTTGGTTGCGGAATGACACCTGCATTACTCCAAATTTAAAAGCAATGTATTTTTAATAGTTTATACATTGCACTGTGCCAAAAATGGCAGACGTCTTGCTAATAACAGTAGGGGAAGACTTCAATTTTTAAAATTGAACTGTTATACTGATCACTGATTAGACTAAAATATATGTCAGATTTTTTCTGAAAACTGTAGTGTTTCCATCAACCATAAATGCAGCAATAAATATTAAAAATATTTTGTTTTTTGTAAAAGTATTGTCAAGCATAAGTGAGACCAATCAGTCAATTAGATACGTAACAGATAGCGATGGAAGCTCACATTTGTAATTTCTGATAATGCCTTGATCCCTAATAAGCTCTTCTGTGCCTGTAAATCAGAGCTTCATGCTTAATCCGTGAGCACTTCACTTTCAATTTAACTATATGAAATTATTATTTATTTTGTTTGAAAGAAGCAAGTTCAGGGTACCCTTTCAAATTCTGGTTTTAGACAACCTTGAAATAAAGGAGACCTAGTCTGGTGTTGGTAAGCAACTGTTGAATAAAATGCTGCTCTGTTCAACAGTTGCAAACTTGCCTATACAAATTTTAGAAGAAGCATCCCAACAAGATTTGTCAGCGTCTGAGGTATATGACCAGTCACATGTTGTAGAATTGTTTATCTGCCATTTTTGTAAATGTGCTCAATTTAGTTGTTCTAATCCAGAATTAATTTTTTCTAGTGTAATCAGCTTGGCGACCAAGTGCGCCATGCCCAGCTTCCGAATGCATCTGAGAGCACATGGGATGGTAGCCATGGTTTTCAAAACACTGGATGATTCCCAGCACCATCAGGTATTGATACATTGTGTTTTTCATTAAGCTTTGATGATACCTGTCTACTTTGCATGAATTTGTGTAGTGTAATTCAAGGCCAAGCATCCAGCATAGTGCATCTTGGATTGGTTGCTCTATTTCAGAAGTCTGTAGCGGCATGAAAAATAAGAGCACCTGCATTTCAATGACAAATTCCCCTTCCACTGTTTATGTGCGTCGGGGTTTGGAAATTCTTTTAAAAAAATCATTTAAGCGTTTAAAAATACTGTCTGTTCTTTGGATTGTTATTTTATATCTTCTCTTAAGCTTTTTAAATAGTTTTGTTGTTGTATTTAAAACTTCCTTCAAATAAAACATATCTGAGAGGAGTCCTTTCTCCTTATTACTCTAAGTGTTCATCCCCAGACTTGCTTGTATGTCGATTATCACCTTTTCTCTGTAGCTGTTGTGGGGTATTTTTTATGTCCTTTGCTTATGTCCACGAGCAGTGCTCTAATTGCAGTTGTAGGATCCCTTGAGTATGTGCAGTGTTCTATGACAAATCTAGGAAAAGTAAATTTTTGCTTCTTATGGTAATATGACCCGAGAGTTAAAAAGTGAGCAGTTCAGCTTTTCCCCCTTACCAATTTAGAAGTTCAAGTCAGCTGTAATAGATAACACTTCTTGGGAGTGATACTATTTTTCCAGCAGTTGGAAACTATACCTCTGTGGGGTATCCCCTGAGGTATTGTTACAGAAACTGAACATAGGAAATGTTACTTGAAGTGGATAGTAGATGTGTATATCCAGTCAGGTTTATTATTTTTATTTAATAGATGTAGAAGAATGACATATGATGCAGAAGGAAACTTGACACCCAAAAAAATTGAATTTAAGAGATTGTATTTGACATCTTACTGTGGGTGGGGAAAAATGGGTAGAGCTTTTAGTAAGTATTTAGGAATAATAGCTCATTTTTCGTCTTCCTCTTTCATCTCCCTCAAAAATTAGCGATGGCTAACTGTAAAACGTAGCAACCAGGTTCAATGCATTCATTATTTTGTGGTCTGTCAAAATAGTGCCAAGTGATACTAGAAATAAATAAAATACAGTCATGCTATTTAGGACAGTTGCCGCCACTGAGTTGCAGGAGATCTGTGGAGAACAGCTACAGTTCCTTGGAAAGTGTACAAGCTTGCTCAGTGTATTTTTGGCTGTCTTCTAACAGCTATCATCATTCCTTCATTTTCAAAAGCAGTAGCACGTACAGTTCAAAAGGAAATTGCATGCTGTTATTAGTCTGCAGTAACAAAAAGCATTGATTATATTCACTATTTTCAGTGTATTTTTGTTAGAAAAAAGGTAGTTAATGCTTTAATATAGTTACAGTGCATTCTTGGTACAGGTTATACAGTATTATAAAATTACTGATTTATCAAAGTACTATTAATAAATGCTAAAATATATGCTCTAACTACTGGCAGTATATGCCTCAGCAAATGACTTTTTCTGTATAAACTTGCTGTCTTTATATATGACCCTTTCATTCACTCAATGAGTGTTCAAAAATGTTCAAAATTGTTCAAAATGAATAGAAGTTTCTCCACTAAATCTCAATGCAAAGTAGCTCAAGAATAATAAATCATGCTAGGCTTTGTGCACATGGCTCAAATCCATTTAAGATGAATAAGGATTGGGGTAAAAAATACAATTATTTCGTTAGTGTTTTCTTTAAAGTATTTTGGAGATAGGAAAACTGCCACAATGACATTTCAAATGAAAACAAATATAAGCATATACTGCTTTCATTGTACTGATACAATGGAATAGACTGAGAAAAAAGTACAGGACTTCTGTATTTCCATAAGAATATGAAATTGCAGTTTCAGAGGTGTTTTTTTAACCAGCTAGGAAAACAAAATAACCAGTTATTTTACTGAGCTATTGCCCCAAATATGTACATGGAAATTACTTGTTCCAATGAATTTTTCTTGTAGATTTGTCTTTAGTCTACAGTTTTAGTTTTTAACTGACTTTGTCTCTTCAGCTGTGCTCTAAAGGTTTTGGAGTATTATTAATTTTTAAAATAAGAACTGTATTTTCACTATAGCTCTCAGTAGTTAAGCACAGAAGTGTGGTTTAGTAATGTCTTCAGCGAGTGAATAATTAAAAAAAAAGGTGCATTAAATGTGGTGCTGAACCTTGGAAAACAACCATCTGTTCCCACAAGCTGGAATATAAATATAACAAACAAGGGAAGGCAAGGATGAGAGTGGGTGTAAACCGTCTGCCATTCAGCTAGGATGTTTTCCTGAGTTCTATAGAGTTATGGACTGCAACTCCACGGTTGGTTATGCCATAAAATTTCTGTCTAGAGCAAATTCTATTTATTTTTTTCTCCTCTCCACATTTGTTTGGAAGCAAAATGTGTTTTAAGGATCTTGAGGAAAAAGACAGTAAAAAAAAGCCCACCTAAAGAAACATCTTCACTACTGCAATCCATAAGGGTGGGGTTTTGAAGGTTTGATTGGGTTCTTTGTTTTTTTAGGGTTTTTTAGGATAGTGGTCAAAACGGAGTTGCACTAGCAATTTTTGCCTTATTCTCAACTCGGAATTCTGTGTATGGTAGGGCATGAGATGGCTTTCAGACAACATGGATAACTGGTTTTAATACTTACAGAAGATCAGAGCAAAATATAGAGTTCTATTCAAGATTAAACCAGCTTGTCTATAGAGACTAAGAAAAAGGAGTTTTAGAAAACCCATGTCACTTGCATGTAGCTGAAGCTGGTTTGTCCCATGTTATAAGCACTGTTCCCATTTGAGGTCATTATTTCTGCAACGTAACTGTGTTCCTGTTGCACATCAGCATTTGGAGGCGTATTGGCCTGATTGTGTATAAGCTGTTGCAGGATTCTAGTTCTTGTTACATGTACCTACTCCACTCCTTCTTGCTTTTCTGGCAGTCGTCCTGCAGCCTGAAACCTCTGTATGTCTTAGTCCCCTGCTTGGGTGTCTCTGATCACATTTAAGTATCTTAAAACCTGGGTGCAAGGTCTGAAGGGGAGTGTTGGCAGAGTTTATGTGGAGGGAGAACCATTACTCTCTGCAGAATAGGAAGTGGTTGGATTGCAAAGCAGGAACCTGTGGCAGGCAAGGGTTTGGTACAGAGGCTTACATTATGAGTGCAGTTGCCCTTATCAGACTTTGGGGTATCTGTAAAGCATTTCTGAGTGCTGATCTAAGAACAGTGTCTGACTTTTTGAAATGCCTAAATATTGGCAGCCCAGAATATAAATTCAGCAGTTTCCCTCTATTAAATGCTGCTTAGTTTATAGTTGATAGAAACTCCTTTGGAGGCTTAAACATTTTTTTTTTCTCCCGGGAAGCTCACCTAGATAATGCTGGTCACTAGAAAATAGTTCTTCGTAGCTGTTGCTTTATTGAGTCCCACATTGGCTGAACAACAAGCAAGCAGGGTTCGGTTTGGTTTCTCTGGAATGCATGTGCTCCTATGTCCTGTTTTAATAACTGCCATTCTGAAGGAACAGTGTCTTCTTCCAGGAACCTGAAATTTCTTACAGTTTAAGCCAGTTGCAAGTAAACCCAGAGTAAATAATTTCTATAATTAAAATGATAAAATTGCAAGGTTTATTGGAGAAAATTATTAGAAATTACGGGAAAAGAATGGATACCCTCTCTATGTAGACAAGCTGCATAGATTGATTTCTGCCTTACATCTGACAAGGCTACAGTGATATTCACAACTAAGATTTTATTTTGAACCAACCCTGCATCTCAAGGTTGTATTTGTGAAAGGAGATGTAGATTTGGAAACCCTTACTTTCTTCCTTCAGTATTCCGAATGCATCTTTGGTAGTTAGTCAGATTAAAGTCTATATTCACCTGACGGTTTCCTTGACTCAGACAGGAAGGGGTTTAACATAGCTTTTGATAGACTGTCAGCTGCCTAATCCTGTTTTGGAAATGCTGATACTGCTTCCTATGACCAGGTATGATGATTACTTCTAAAATAAACAGAAGCAGCTAATGATTGCTTTGTTGTCTGGCTGAACTGTAAACTAGACTTAATCTGCTATGGCACAGAAATTCTGCTCTTTCCTGTTGAGCTGTACAACATTCATATCTCAATTAGTTTGTCTCCATTTTTAATATGCTTTTATACAGAAAAAAAATGGAATAGATGCATGCAGCATGTTGACTCTTGAGAGCTGAACTCAGTAAGTTCACACATACCCCACATCACCCCCTCAGCTCTTTTTTCCTCTAGATACTGTGAAAGTATTGTTTCCCATCACAACTCAATTCTTCATTAACATTTCTCCTCTTTACTTGGAGCTCACCTGGATAGATGGGTGTGTTGGTGCAAGTGCTCTGCTTACCAGCACTACGGACAGATGACTTTGCTCTGATCTCTTGTCATTTGCCCCTTCCTGACAGTTGCCTTCTGCCTTTGGTTTTCTGTATCATAATGAAGATGAAATTTAATTCCTTCTTGAAGAAGGATTAGGTATTCTTTATCCATTAAGAGGTCATAGAATCATAGAATCATAGAATGATTAGGGTTGGAAGGGACCTTAAAGATCATCAAGTTCCAACCCCCCTGCCATGGGCAGGGACACCTCCCACTAGAGCAGGTTGCCCAAAGCCACATCGAGCCTGGCCTTGAACATTTCCAGGGATGGGGCATCCACAACCTCCCTGGGCAACCTGTTCCAGTGTCTCACCACACTCATAGTGAAAAATTTCTTCCTAATATCTAGTCTAAATTTACCCTCTTTCAGCTTATACCCATTACCCCTTGTCCTCTCACTACACTCCCTGGTAAAGAGTGCCTCCCCATCTCTCCTGTAGGCCCCCTTCAGGTACTGGAAGGCTGCTATCAAGTCCCCTCGGAGCCTTCTCTTCTCCAGGCTGAACAACCCCAACTCAGCCTGTCCTCATAGGGGAGGTGCTCTAGCCCTCTGATTAATTTTGTGGCTCTCCTCTGGACTCTCTCCAACAGGTCCATGTCTTTTTTATCTTGGGGGCCCCACATCTGAACACAGTACTGAAGGTGGGGTCTCACGAGAGCAGAGTAGAGGGGGAGGATCACCTCCTTTGACCTGCTGCTAATGCTTCTTTTGATGCAGCCCAGCACACGGTTGGCTTTCTGGGCTGCAATCGCACACTGCCGGCTCGTGTTGAGCTTCTCATCCACCAATACCCCCAAGTCCTTCTCCTCAGAGCTGCTCTCTAACCACTCTCCGCCCAGCCTGTATTTGTGCTTGGGATTGCCTCGACCCACATGTAGGACCTTGCACTTGGCCTTGTTAAATTTCATGAGGTTTGCATTGGCCCACCTCTCCAGCCTGTCAAGGTCCCTCTGGATGGCATCCCTTCCCTCCAACGTGTCCACCACACCACACAGCTTGGTGTCATCGGCAAACTTGCTGAGGGTGGACTCCATCCCACTGTCCATGTCTCTAACAAAGCTGTTAAACAACACTGGTCCCAGTACCGACCCCTGCGGAACACCACTTGTCACCGGTCTCCACTTGGACGTTGAGCCGTTGACCACAACTCTTTGAGTGCGGCCGTCCAGCCAATTCCTTATCCAGCGAGTGGTCCTTCCCTCAAATCCATGTCCCACCAACTTAGAGACAAGGATGTCATGTGGGACTGTGTCAAAGGCTTTGCACAAGTCCAGGTAGATGATGTCAGTTGCCCTTCCTCTATCCACCAGCGCCGTGGCTCTGTCGTAGAAGGCCACCAAATTCGTAAGGCACGATTTCCCTTTGCTAAAGCCATGTTGGTTGTCATCAATCACCTGCTTGTTTTCCATGCACCTTAGCATAGATTCCAGGAGGATTTGCTCCATGATCTTGCCAGGCACAGAGGTGAGACTGACCGGTCTGTAGTTTCCCGGGTCTTCTTTATTTCCTTTTTTAAAAATGGGGGTTATGTTTCCCCTTTTCCAGTCTGCAGGAACTTCACCAGAGTGCCACGATTTCTCAAATATGATGGATAGCGGTTTGGCAACCTCGTCTGCCAGTTCCCTCAGGTCCTTACACACCAACTCTGTGTAAGATAGGATGGTCAGAATAATAAAATATACATGTTAAGGACTGATGGGGATGGGGCAAGGGGGAAGCTGGTTTATACTCTGTCTACTTCCAAAAAGTAGAATTCCCCTGGAAATCGAATGTGTTTATGCTGGAAAGGTTTGGGTAAACTATCGACTGACAGACCTGCTTGGCAGAATTGAAATGTATGTTACCAGGATGTCTCTCTCTTTTTTTTTTTTTTTCTGTTCACATGCAAACACTGTCCCCCATAATCTCTGTTTTTTCCGGTGCTGTCACCAGCTTATCCCATCAAACCAGAATGTTCACCTGCCTTGCCGTGTGCCCCTGTGCTTTTTCACTTTGTTCCCCTGCCATCTGTCTCTTCTCTAATACTGTGTTACTGGAGTTACTGTTTCTTATTCTGTCTGCAGCACAGAGTCCATTTAAAGTAGAAAACCCTACTTTTCTACTAGGGTTTTGTAAATGTATTAAGTGATTTATGCCTCAGTCGTATTTGTTAGGAGAATGCATTATTAGCTTGCTAGAAGGAATCTGTGTACAGCAGTGAGACTCGTGTAAGTGCCAGTGCAGCTTGGGACTTGTCAGGCTTTTTCTTTTGTAAATCTGCAATTTTATTAAAAATTGCAAAAGGTCTGCCTAACATGATTACAAAAACTAATTTGTTTTTTTTCTTTCCTCTTCCAACCCAAGAATTTGTCCCTTTGCACAGCAGCTCTGATGTACATCCTCAGTAGGGATCGTTTGAACATGGATTTAGATAGAGCTAGTCTAGATCTGATGATACGGCTTTTGGAATTGGAACAAGATGCTTCCTCTGCCAAGCTGCTGAATGAAAAAGACATGAACAAAATTAAGGAAAAAATTCGGAGACTGTGTGAAACTGTTCACAACAAACATCTTGATCTAGAAAACATCACGGTGGGTATCATGCTTTTATTTAAAAGACTGGGCAGTAGTGGAATGCTTAATAAAATGGAACTTGTAAGCATCATTTCTAGTCTCGTATCTCCTAGCTAAGGGGTCATAACATTTTGTTTACCTTTTTTATTCATGTATATATATATATATATATATATATATCACTGCGTTGCAAGTATTTTCTTCTTTAATTTGAAATTTCTTTTCTAAAAGGCTGTTAGTAGGGTAAAGTTAGGGTGTTCTTTAGCTGTCTGCTTCACCATGTGTTCCTGCTAAGGGTAGCTAGTTAAAGGTAGCAAGTAAAACCAAGTAAAGACTGTACCTAACCATGTGTTTAAAGACAGTATTTAGATTATTTGACCCTGTTTCTTTGCCTGGTTTTGTACTTACATTCACAAACAATAGGGGTTCTTACATGGGAATAAGAGTGTTGTGTGTTAAATTGAAAATGTGGTGTAGTTTTCTCATTTTAAAAAAAAAAAATCTCTCCTGCGGAAACTGATTTCTCTCTGCCGGAAGTGTGGTGGGAGATCTGTTGATTACCATGAACGTGGATTAATTTTTTCCTTCCTTTCTCAAGCACAGTTATTTTTTTGAGTGTGTCTTCAGTTGCAACAGAGTGAACTGGTTTTGTTTAAAAACAAATTTGGCCAGGGTTTGATGCTAGCAAATCATATAATGGTTTGTATGATGCTAGCATACCCAAATTAAGGGTAAGTTGCAAGTCTTAATAAAAGAGTGTATTTAAAGAATTGATGACAGATTGACTGGATGAGTGGTCATAGATGGCAAAAATTAGTATTGTGGTTTTGCTTTCACTATATTTCAGTGTAACAGATGTCAGTATCACCTCAAATTCTTAACATTTTGTAATACATTAGTTTAATGTTTTAAAGATTCTTACTAGGTTTTTGCCATTTTTCATGTAATACTTATACCCAACAGGAGAGGCTTCTGATTTATTGTTTATGGTGAGCTTTTTAAAGCTTTATCTCTGCAAGTAATGTTTCAATTCGTGCTAGTAATCTGCAGTTAAGATGGTATTCCATTTTAGGTTAGATTAAAAGATGACATGCCTTGCTGAGCTGGCATGTTTTTTTGTAGCTTTAGTGACTTTTTTGTAGGTTTAGGAAGGGTTCGGTTTGGTTTGTTTTCCCAAAATTCTAGCTATGGAACAGACAGCTGAATTGGTATGAAAAGTCAATATTATGTAGCAGTAGAAAGAGCTGAATTTTGGGGAAGGAAGACAATATTGATGACATAATTCTTAACCTTAGTAATCAGTTTGTTGTGACAAAGGAGAATTGTTTGAGTTTCAGTTTTAGGATTGTTTCCTACAAACTTATGAAACATCCATTTAGGAGGCTTGTGTTAATTTTCCAGCCTTTGAAATCTGCAAAGGAAGAATGAATTTGAGATTATTTTCTCTGCTTTCAGCTTAATCTGTGAATTCACATGATACAGTGTGAAGATACCGACACAGAATGAAATTTGTTCTCTAGGTGGTGAACAGCTAGAAATTGGTGTAATTGGTGTCTTATTTCAGAGCTGTTTTGGCACCAAAGGCAGCTCACATAGCTCACAGTCTGTCAGTGGTAGGATATCTTTTGCACTATAAAATGTAAGACAGCTCCCTTTATTAAGCATGGAACAGCTGGTTACAGACAGGTTCCTCATTGCTAAAGCATCCGGCCGCACAGACCACTGTCTCATATTTGAGCTTTTCTTATATGCAGAATCTGAGCTAGCCTGATGGGCTTTTATGAACTGTAGTTCTGTTCTTAGGCATGGGCTTTAAAGGGAGAGGATATATTAAAAGGGACTATGACTTGCAAGGAGGTTGTCCGTGAGTAAAGAGCAATTTTATCACAGACCCTCAGTTTCTGCTGATTTTTTGTTTCTTTTTTTTTTTTTTTCCCCCCCGGGGCATCTCTATTTCTTAAAATTATGCCGAGCTGTTGTAAATGTGTTGAATGCTGCAGCATCTAACCAATGGGAACAGGTTCCCTCCCAGCTGCACCATCTAGAAGCAGAAACTGTATGGTGTTTAGAGAATATATGCTAGCCAAATTAGATTATTAGGTTTTCTTCTAATTTGTGATAGTAGTAATGGCAAGTTGAGATAATAATGAACTTCAGAGATAAAAGATAAAGCTCCTTTGCATAGCTCTCTTGTCATGAGCTATAATAAGTGATCTCTGTTCTGTACCAGATGACAGGCAGAAAACGTTAGCAAAAATGCAAGTCTTCTGGGGGTAAAGAAAAGATCTGTGCTTTTTCAGACTCAGACACATTCACTGAGAAACAGAAGGATTGCAGCAGATGTTTTGATAACTCCAGTTTGTGCCTGACTGGTTACACCTTAGTTTTTTTGAATCTTACACAGATTAAAAGATGATTATCTCAATATGGCCTATCTCTTTCCACAGACAATGTTGTTTGTGTAGCTATCTAGAAGTTAATTGGACTAATTTTTAAGTACTCAAAAAGGTATTCAAAGGGTTCTGTATGAACATTAAAAATGTAAACCCAGAAATTGAAAATTACTTTTCTGAGTGGAGTTCGTTCCAGGTTTAGGAGAAGATAAAACCTGAAGAACTTAGCCTTTGTGTTAGCAAATGGCATTTGCATGTCAGCATAGCCCTCTGCAGCTAATGCTTTGCAGCTAGCTCTTCTCTGTTGCATCATAATGAGAACCTTCAGAAATTACTTCTTTTTTCGGTTGGTGAAAGAGGTTTTTCTGTTTTTCACTCAGCATAAGGCTGAAGGCTTAAGGGAACCATGTTTTGAACCTTTGGTGTTAAAATTTCATAGTCATTGGCATAAAAAATGCATAGAATGGATTACTTGCGTCAAAAGCAAAAGGGTTACAAGGTTTGAATAATTTTATTTTTTAAAAAAATTGTGTTCTTATGCCTGGTAGTATAAATATCAAATTATATAATCCTGGAGTTTTTTGGAGTTTTACTGCCCTTTAGCAGAAAACGAAGCACCAGATTTTAAATATTGTGTGGCCTTTGAGGTTTCATGGTGAAGGTATGTAGGAAGTTAATGAAATCTTTTGTAGCCCTTTAGATCTCTTAAGTAGAGTTTTTAATCAGCTTCTATCAATCTTGTTTAGGTTATGCATGATTTCAGATACACATGTTACAATATTTTCAAGCTCAATCTGTAAAAGTGGAACAACTCATCTGAAGAGGATGGGGAAGCCTCAGCGAGCTAGGGAGCTGTCAGACTGCTGTCTTCAGGTTCTCTTCCCCCCCTCTCAAAATGCTTTCTCATTTGGTTGGCTTCAGAAGGGAAGCTCTCCACCCATTGCTTGAAATATCCTCATCTCCTTTAACATTATATTTTTTGCTTTACCATTTTTCAGAAGTGTCAGGTTTCATGGCATTTACTTCCCAGTGATGAGATGAGCACACCGTAACCAAGTGTGTTTCGTTTCCTTCCTGTGGGAAGACTGGCTGAGTGGCTGTGTTGGTGATTACAGGTAGTTAGCAGTTTCCTGGGTGGTGACACAGATGGAGGAGTTATTGCAGCTTTGTTTCCTCTGTGATGGGGAATTGGGTGCTGCTGCCTCAGAGGAATGACCTAATGTAGGTTTGCTGCTGCTTTTGTTGTCCTGTCCCCCACGACACTGTCATGATCCAAGGACACTTCCACTTCCATTGGAGAAATGCAGTTACTAAGGATATACTCGTCAGTGACAGTGTGTGGCAGAGCTTGCTCCTAAAAAAGGAGATAACTAACTTGGGGTGGTAACTCTTCTTTAACAAGACTACTCTTCAACTGTCTTTTTCTCCTTGGGAATCAGTATTTTGGAAACAAGTGAAGCAGCTGTTGGGGGGGCTCAAACAACTTATAACTTGTTTTTTCAAGACAATGGGGTGTTTCTTCAAACCTGGTGAGTACTCTTATTTGCAGGAGGTGCTGAGATTTGAACTGGTATCCTGGAACATGCTGCAGAGCTCAGAATAAGCACAGCCCTCCTTGAAGCATTACAAATAAAATGTGTTGGGGGGAAGATAACTTGAGAATGATTAAATTCAGTTGACTTTAATGAGATCTTATGACTTTTTTCTCTGGCCTACCATTACTGTGTTTATGTACAATATATTAAGCTTATTGTAGCACAGGTTTGCATATTTGTTCTCCATGTGCTACAGAGGTCTATACTCGTCACTTTTGTGTAGGTGTAAATTTAGATGTATGTATATGTTTTATTATTAACATTTGCCTTTTATTAGAGGCCTCTGGAAAAACAAGTTCTAGTCTTGACTTTATAAATGGTGTTAGTTTTGTTTAAAAACATTTAGGAGGATTAACTAAGATAATCAGCTAAAATCTCTTCCAATTTCCATTTTCAGAGAGTGAACTTGCCTTTGCTGTTGTTGAATTTTGATGTGTATTCCTCCTCTTCTAAAAAAATAGTTTATAGTAAGATTTTATACAGTATTTTAATTTCATTGCTATCTTGTATGATTTTAAAATTAAAAACACAAAATAACTGTTAGATTCAAACGTGTTTTACAAGCAGCAGAGCCAATGTATCTGGGAGACAGAGAAGCAGTGTTCACTGTGACTTTTCTTGTTTTTTCTCCTGCTTGATGGATTTGTCCATTTCCTTCCTCTACCTGTTTCTTTTGATAACAAGAGAAACAGGTGAAGGTAGCTGCTTAGGTTTTCTAATCTACTAATAAAATCAAGTAACAGTTAAAAAGGCAGAGTACCTTTTTATCAGTGTTTTTATCAGTTTGTTTTTTTAAGATATGTGTATTGTTCAATCTGTTCTTGCTCCCTCTGGTGGTGGTTCTACTCAGAACCTATAAACACCTTTTTGTGTTTGTGACGTGTATTTGTATGATTTGATATATTGGCTACAGCTGCATGTGAGGCTTTCACTAATTCTGGAACCTAACTCTTTCAGACTGGCCATTTGGCAATGGAGACTTTACTGTCGCTCACCTCGAAACGAGCTGGAGACTGGTTTAAAGAAGAACTGCGACTTCTAGGTGGCCTTGATCATATTGTAGATAAAGGTATATTGTAGATGCTGCTTTGACAGAGTGAAAAAATAGTGAATCTTACTACAATGTTTGCTTTCCCTAATGTTCATTTTCTGTGGTTAAAAATGGAAACTTTTTTTTTCTCAGCCATTTTAAAAATAAAGTACACAATTTGGTATCAAGTCACTGGAAAATATCAGTGACTTTCGTCTGTTGCATGTAGGATTGAAAGTAGTTTAAACAGAATGTAGGTTAAACATAATGTGCGTAATGTTGCATAAAATGTGTGAGATTAAAAATGGCTTAAGTTTAGGCAGAACGCAGATTACGGTGTTATATCTCCGTACTACACACATATATAGCACACTATTGTAGAGTAAAATCTCCTTTACAGTCTTCTAGAATTATTTTCAGGCCTGATGTTTTTTTTAACTAAATATCTCAGGTATTTCGTTATTTTTAAAGATAGGTCTTGGTTAAGTTTTTTGGATCAGCATCTCTCAAATAGGAAGAGGGACATTTCTGAAGTGAATTCTTGAGCTGAATTAAGCTTTGGTCTGAAGCAGAGAGGTGGACAAAAGAAGGATTGAAGAGATGAAAGCATTCAACTTGCACACGGTTTCTGACTTGTAAAGTGTGAGGGGGGTGTGTATGCTGCAACTTTTTTCTCTTCTACAAAACCGCATTGCAGTTAAGGAACGTCTCTGTGCTGTACAATCTCTTTGTTGTCAGTAGAAAATAAAATATACAGATAGGTAATAATTGGCAACAATCACAAACTTATGAAGATGGAATTGTAAGGGCGAATTTTTTTATTTACTTGGGGAAATGAAAAATTTTGGGATGCTGATCATGTATTCATGATTGTTTCCTAGCAGTAGAGTTTTGTAAAGTGTAAAACAAGGTTGATAGCAACTCTGAGTAGCTAGTTAGTGTGTACCCTTGGCTTTTGAAGACCTCTTACTGACAGTGGAGTTTTTTTTGTTGTTTAGTTAAAGAATGTGTGGATCACCTGAGCAGTGATGAAGATGAAGAGAAATTGGTTGCTTCATTATGGGGTGCAGAAAGATGTTTACGGGTCTTAGAAAGTGTGAGTATTAGCAGATGCATTGCATTTCTGAAAACTGTGTTTTCTTAACCAGACCTTGTCTATGTTACATTCTTTCAATCTGTAGTTACACAATAATGCTATGATGTTGGTTATTTTTTAAAGAAGATACTAACTTTCTGATCTGATGTTTGTCAGTGTTCTGGAATACTTGCTTGAAAATTTCTTTTACTATTCTGTATATATTTACAACTTTGCAAGTTTAATATTGGTAAGAGTAACTGAACGTAATGTGATGCTTTTTCTTAAGTTCCTACAAACAGCTGCTGTTTATGGGTGCGAGTTTGACCCTGTAGTGTATGTGTAGTAATAACGCATCCCTATAGAAGCAATATTTTCTTAGAAGCAGTAAATTGATATATAAGAATTGCTACTTTCAAACATCAGCTGGCTAAGAGCTGAAAGAGGAAAGTGCCTGGAAGTCAAACTAGTCCTATAGCCAGTTGAGCATGTATATTGAGATGGTAAATATTTTTTATCAGAACTTTGGGCAGAATTAAAAGACATAGTACTTTTGTAGAGCTTAGTTGACAAGAATTGTGAGCATATGCTTCCCTATAATGCCTTGTTTTGTTGATTTTCATATTTGTTACTGGTGTTACTCTTTTTGTACTGTGATAAGGTAAGCAAGCAGAAGAGTATTGGGTTGTTTTAGCAATACATCTCCACGCATAAGAAAGCAACGTTCAGGTTCAGAGTACAGGTCAATGGATCTTAACGAATACCTTAAACCCAAGTCAAGCAGTAGCTTGTTTTCTTCACTAAAACAGAAGGACAGACCCAAAGATAGTGTGAAAGTAGGCTAAAAACTGAGAGAGAGCAATTGCTGAGTACTAATCCAAGGGTGCTTATGTAAAAATTAATGGCACTTAGCTCTTTACCTGCCTTCTGAACAGTGAGAAAAATTTTTAGATCCAATTTCTGCTTTTATATTTGATAGAGTGAATTGCCAAGCAACACTAGAAAAGCCTTGTTTAGTGGTGGAATATTCAAAATTGAACTTGAGGGTGGTTTGTGATATAGCAAGATCCATAGGAACTTACAAGAGACAACAAAAATCAGTGCACTGAATCATGCAAATTTCAGTCAAGGAAGTAAAGGAAAAACTAGACTTTTGTGGTTGAATGCATAATAAGCTCTCAGAAGTGGAGCCAATATCAAGTCATAAAAATACCATTATGTATTAATAGTATTCTGTGTTATATTTTTATATATATTTATTTACATACACATGTATAGTACATGTGGGCCACTGTAGTCCCAGGATATAGATTCACAGACTTTTGCTGTGGCAGAACATTCTGCAACACAGTTTCTATACTTACTGTATCAGCGAAAATGGTTTTATCTTCAGTGCTACAATTTTGTGTGATTAATTACAAGGTGAAAACTCCCAAGGAAATACTGCACAGTGAAAAGTAGAAGTTTACACTGGTTAATAACCAAGAAATGTGGAATTGAATAAAGTGGGCTGATAGTGGAAGGGAATGCTTCTCCTTCAAGTAAAAAAGTCTTATTTTTAATGCTGCTTTCTCCTCCCCTTTTTAGGTTACTGTGCATAATCCAGAAAATCAGAGCTATCTGATAGCATACAAAGACTCGCAACTCATAGTCTCCTCAGCTAAGTAAGTTGTAACAAAAAGACATTTTTGCAGAGCACTGCACGTGATAGGGAAAAAAATGTATTTGTTATACCAGAAGATTCTAGGGAGCATAAACCCGACAATTTCCACTGTTGCTTTTCATTTAGTAATGCTGCAGTTATTTTAGATGAGGGTATGGGTAACTACCTGGATACTACCCCATATGTAGTGCTGTTAGTGTTGCTTCTGTAGAAGCTGCAAACTGGATTCAGCTCTTCAGTACCAAGATATGAACACAGAGGAGGGCAGTTGGGAAGCTACATTTGTGTAATGTGTTTTCATTATGCTTAGCATAAAGTGTTTACTGAAATGGAGCATAACAGAATTGATAGTGTAACTAAGAATTAGCGTAGCAAAATTCTCTTCTTGGCTGTTCCCCCTGGCAGAGATGTTTGTACAAACACCTCTAGCCCATTTATCAGTCTGGGTGAGGTCTCTGTTCACTGGCAGAGCTTATCCCTCTTGTACTGCTCTTCTTCAGAGAACAAATTAAGCTGAAAATTTGAGTCTGCAGACCTCAGGGGAAGCATAATTTCATGGTTGTAGGTTAGATATTTTGAGTATTTCTTTAAATTAAAACAAACAAACAAAAAACCAAAAAACACTGCACCACCGTTTACTATGCTATTTAGACCAATATATATTTTTAGTTTTGTTTGTAATTGAAATCAGTGTTGTCAGTTTGATATCAAACTAATGTCATGCAGTAAAATTAAGCCTGTGGTCCAGTAGCGTTATGAGATTAAGGTTTTACTGCTAGGAAGTCACATTATTTGTTTCTTACAGAGTAGAGATAGCTCCGAAGATAGAGCAAGAGAACATTTCAATAATACTGTCAGAATAATGTTGTGCCTCGATGGTGAGAAGATGTGAGAGGCTGGATTGGTAGGGAGAGGAGTTATGTTGTAAGACCATGTGATGAAGTTGCAAAAAAAAATTGACTTTTGCTCTTGAAATCTCAAGCTGATAAAACTCAAAGTCACAAAGCCTTCCTAGTTTTTGTTTTCACAATTTCAGTTGAGCTCAGGAATGATTTTATAAGTAATAAGTTTATTTAATCTTTCGCTACAGACACGGCATCTGAGCATCAGAAAAATTCTGCTTAAGCTCTTTATTAAGATTTTTTCCTGGTGAAATAAAGGTGGAATGTTTTGTATGTTGTCAAGGTAATTTTGTTCTGCATCTTCTCCCTGCAGAGCACTGCAGCATTGTGAGGAGTTAATCCAGCGATATAATCGTGCTGAAGACAGTATCTGTTTGCCAGTCAATAAGCCTCTGCCTCACCAGAATGTAACGAACCATGTGGGTAAAGCAGTAGAAGACTGCATGAGGGCCATCATTGGCGTCTTGCTCAACCTAACAAATGATAACGGTAAAACAAACAACATTTTTCATGTCCTGTGTGAAAGCATAAAATAATAAGTTAATGTAAACCCTTTTCTTATACCGATTATGTTTTTACCATGTACAGTGCAATAAAGCAGTTTTGTGTGCTAGGTGCTTGCTTTACAGTAATCAGTAATTTGTCTTTGCAAATTGGATGAGTAATTGCAGGTATTAAGCATTAAGATGCCTGCTTTGGCCAAGAGAGTCCAGTTCATCTTTAGGGCCAGAAGGTTTTTATCCATCTGCTTATGATGATGAAAATGAGGATGTTCAAAATTGAGCCTCTAAACTCTTTCTGTTTACAGAATGGGGTAGTACAAAAACAGGTGAACAAGATGGTCTGATAGGCACAGCTATGAATTGTGTGCTTCAGGTTCCAAAGTTCCTACCTCAAGAACAGAGATTTGATATTCGGGTGCTGGTAAGCTATTGTAGTTATTACATTAACGTAAAATGATTTGCCCCCTTCTTGTGCATTTAACTACTCTAGTTCATAATTAAGAAGCAGCCTCTGCAGTTTTCATTGACCATATATGTACTTACTGAGGTACTTGAAGAAGGTTTCTGTAAGGATTTGGTGGTTTTGAACTCTAATAATTTTCCCTGTGTTTGGTGAGAAAAGTGCACTGCTAGATGAACAAAGACATTTAGCTAAATAAGTGTGAATGACTTAGTTTTCAAATGTCTTTTCAACTTTAGAAATACAGTGGATGTAATTGTTTGAAATAAAGGCTTTGTCACATTTACCCCAGCTTATGTAAAATGGGTCTGTGTGGCCTAAATAGCAACGGTGAAATTGTGTATGGGAAAGGACTTTTAAGACTGTAAGCTGAAGGTGGGATACCTGAATCCCTAATCTATAAATGAAATCTTATCTTTAAAAAATTGAGAATGTTTTCGTGTTTAGAATTGGGAAAATGGAGATTCCTGCGTCAAGTTGTAGTATGCAGGAATCTCAGTTTTGCCTTATATTTCTTTAAATCCTGATCCTTCTGTCTATCAAACTGTTTTATAAAGATGTGTCAGTAAGTTATATATCCTCTGAAAGATAAGGCATAAAGAAGACATTTATCTGAATAGATTTTTTTTGCTAAATTACCCTTTTTTAATGTGTATAATCCTGTTCAACTCTCCAATTCTTTCAGGGATTGGGTCTGTTGATCAATCTGGTAGAATACAGTGCTCGGAACAGGCACTGTCTTGTCAATATGGAAACATCATGTTCTTTTGACTCATTCTGTACGGGAGAAGGAGATGATAGCCTAAAGATAACCGGACAGATTGATGCTGTTCAGGCTTTAGTGCAGGTAAGAAATGTGTTTTTCCTGTAATAATTACCATTTCTTATTATCAGACTGTCAAAGGAGAAGGGAAAACTCAACAATGAGGATTTGTCAGAATTTTTTTCTCTTTAGTATTTGCAGTAATAGCACAACACTGCGAGTGGCCCTCCTCTTCCCCCACTTCTTTGACTTTTCAGTACTGTCCATTACAGAAATAGTTTTCCTGGTAAAAGACAGGGATATCGTTATTACAGGTATCCAAAGGCTGCTCTCAAGCTCCATAAAGCTGTCTTGTTCCTATACAGTTTATTTCTAATTCTCTTGTTCCTAAATGGTTTACTTCTATTTTGTTTTAAACCAGCTGTAAAAATTGTAAGCTACTCTTAGCTTTACCTACTTTGCTTCCATAGGTATTTTTTTTTAAGTACTGTCTTTTCAGGAGTTTGCAACTTTAAATAAAAAACTTTTTGCTCTTATAATGAATATGGATGTGAAACTGCATTCTTAAATGTTGTATTCAGTAACTTGTTAAAAAAAAATCCACCAGTAATTTTGATGAACAAGTTCCACCGTCCTAGCTGAAATAAGGGAATTGAACGGATTTTAAATTATGGATGCTTTTCACTGTTCTTCTGTTTAACTATGTGAAATAACTGTCCATCAGCAAACAAAAAATATCAACAATAAAAATTATACTAATTATCTTAATGTGTACTGCTCAGCAAAGCAGTATTAAAACTGGTGACATTGCTGGTTCAGTCACATCCTTGAGAAGTCGTTTTAAATCACTTTCAAATTTTTGATTTTTACATATCAAGGGAAAAGCTAAGAGAGCAAAGAGGGGGTAGTTAGCATGAAAAGAAAATGAGGATTCCTAGAGAACAAAAAACGGACAGGAAAATATGTCAACTTTTGGTCTTCAAGCTGTGTCTCAAAGAAAATGACTAAACATTTACAATGCCCAACAGGAGCTTGCCAGCTGGTTCAGTGCTGAGGAGGGGTGGGGGGGAGGCCTTTTCGGTGGAGCACAGCATTAGTGTTGGGATACATTATATTTTCCTTTGAAGAAGAAAAGGCTATTGTTATGAAAAATGTTGAAGACTAGCTGTATTAAGGGGTGAATCGTGAAGGGCAAATAAGGTTTCAAGTATTAATACAGTGTGTTTAGGGTTTAATTTGTAATAGAAATTCTCCTGAAATTTTCCTCACTAGCTCTTTCTAGAGCGTGAGCGAGCGGCACAGCTGGCTGAGAGCCAGACAGATGAATTGATTAAAGAAGCTCCTACTGCTCAGCATGATAAGAGTGGGGAATGGCAAGAGACAAGTGGGGAGATACAGTGGGTCTCCACAGAAAAGCCAGATAGTACTGAAGAGAAAGATAAAAAGGAAGAAGATGATGAAGAACTTGATCTTAATAAAGGTATGTTGTCTGGTTGTGATGAGCTCAGAAAAGGCAAAGAACTCTGTGATTGCATAAATTCCCACCTTGTCCTCTGCTTCCTATCTACATGCAGTCTCTTGGGCTGAGATTTCCTCAGCATATTCCCCAGGTGAAACGGTTATGGATCGTTCAGAGCTGAAACAGAAGTGGAAGAAGTTATTCTACTTTTTATTTTCTCAATAGTAACTTCTGTCAATTCCTTAAAAAACAAACAAAACCTCCAAAACAACACAAACCTTTTTTTTAGGGAACATTCTGTGTAAGAAATATTTGGAAAAGGATGGCTTTTAGGCCTTTATCTTGTTCTGCTGGAACAGTCCTTGAAAGTTATCTGCCTTAATTTTGTTTTCCAGGGTATTGTGACCCATTCTTGTTTCATGCCACTTCTAGAGTTTTTTCCTCCTGTCCCTATTTACACATATTCTTCTTCTGTCCCCATCTTCTTTGTGTCTGAGTTCTTCTCATTCGGTTGGTGGTGTCTCAGGTATCTGTGTAATGCCTTGATGTGCTGTATCTTTGGTAGTTCACTCCAGGAATTTAAATATCTCTGAGCAGCGTTATGTAGTTTCTCTGGAAGGTCAGAAGTATCAGTCCTTCTCATTTAGTTTTGTAATGGCAGGTGCGATGTATACTTCTAATAGTGTTTTAATCTTATAATAGTAGGTTTGCTGTATTGCTTTTTCTAACCTTGCTTTATGTCCGTCCTCCTTATTGTAGCTCCATCAACTGGTGCCTGCAGCTATTTGTGGTTTGTCAAAAAATGCCGAGTCATTAGCAAGAAGTGCTGTGTCTGTTATCCTTAATACAATACACTTCTTTTGGTGGAAGTCTTACTGACTTATAATATCACATGAAACATTTATATTTGTGTTTTGGTGTTCTAAGCATATAGTTTGCACGTTAAAATGGCAAATAATAATAAAATACCACACAATGGAATGAACTGAAAGTGAATGAACACCCTTTTTTTGTTCAAGAATGTGTTGCTGAGTTAGTAAGTGCAGAGTTTGTCTAATTCTTGCCTCTGAAATCTCAGTCCAAAAGCTCATTTTGTTTGAGAAAAAACAATCCTGAGAAGTGATAATGAAAGATTGTATTTGAAGCAGTAGAAGATACCAGCTGCTTAGAGAATACAATACACTTGGTTGTCTCTCTTTACAGCTCTTCAGCATGCTGGGAAGCACATGGAAGACTGCATTGTGGCCTCATACACAGCATTGCTTCTAGGCTGTCTCTGCCAAGAGAGTCCAGTAAGGGAATATATCAATAACTTGCTCCTAAGTCCAATACAATTTTTAGTAAAGTAATAATTTGCAGTATTGAAATGGGTTTATTAAGGTTCAACGTGAGCTAGTCCACTGATGAAGCTACACTTATGTATAGAGTTCTGTGGAAAGTTGCCAGAAGTATTCAATCCAAAAAAAATTTTCTGAGGATCGGTATGTTTATCAAAAGGAGTTGGAACTGAGTATTGAACCTCTTCTGCCTCTATCCCATTTGTTGTTAGTCTTAGCCCACAAATGAACTTCTTTGGAAAGGCAAACTTGGTTGCCTGTTCTATAATTATAAAAGTTTGCTTTATTTTTCAGTAGTTTTGATAAGCAAGTTAACATTGGAGTTGTTTCGGGTTTTTTGTCAGTCTGCTTTATTTTTTTTCTCTGTTGAAGCTACGTGAAATTTGGTTTGTCCACATTAGTTGAAGATGATTGCCTCAGGTTGGAAATATATAATAGAAAGCCGAAGTTAAAACTTAAAAATATGGAACTCTGACAGTTGAGAACTTCATAAACTCTCCCATCAGATATATGCTCAAATGAAAATGAGGTTCGGACCTGCCTTCAGACTTGTTCAAATTTACCATGATGGCAGAAATGGTATTTAATGTGCTGTTCTGCACCTTGTGACTGATAAGCTCCATCCAATTTTAGTGTATGGAGTGATACTGACAGTAAGTTCAGTAATTCTCAACCCTTAACAATTATGAAGGGAGATGCTCTCTGTGTCAGGAGAGTAATATGGTGGAGTTTTTAGTTCTTGTAATCTTGTGGGTCCTGGGGAGGTCTGATGGTAGTAATGACCTTTAATGAAAAAAAAAAAAAAAACCACACCAAAAAAAAACAACAACAACAAAAAATCTTAGCAATTGTTGTTTCCTAGAGACACAAATACCGTAAATACAAGTATTACTTAAGAGAGACTTACATCATAGAGATATGAGAGCCATAGCCATCTTAGTAATTTTATGAATATATTTCTCTTATTACACCTCACATACAGAGTAACATAGTTCTGTGTCAGAAAAATATTTCCCAAATCAAAATAGATTGTTTTGTTTCTTAGATCAATGTGACTACTGTGAGGGAGTACTTACCTGAAGGGGACTTCTCGATAATGACTGAAATGCTCAAAAAATTTCTCAGTTTTATGAATCTTACTGTAAGTAATATATATTTTAAATTGAGGTATGTAGATATTTTTGTAATTATGTTTTCTGTTAATAGTCCACACATTTTTAGAAGCATTTGACATTTTTCAGTTTGTGTCTTTAGACGACCACAGGTTTATTTTCTGGTTTTGAATACTGAAAATCCATTTGTCCTTATTTTGGTAGTAAATTGAATGAAGCTTTCATTCCACTTGATTGTGACTGATTGGGAAAATACTTGGAATCCTCTGCTTGAACCTAGTTGCTTTTACTGATACATAGTTCTAAATACCAAAATTCTGAAATGAGCATAGATCTCAAATATTTTAAAGAGGTATTACAAATGCTTGTTTGTTACTTCTGTTTTCTATTACATTTTCCAGTGTGCTGTTGGAACAACGGGCCAGAAATCTATCTCTAGGGTGATTGAATACTTGGAACACTGCTAGATACTTAACTTCCGCTGCAGGCACTCTAATGCTGGAGCTACCCTTAGACAAAAGAAGAAGTCATGAAAGAAGTCCTTGAAGGATATAACAAGAGCATTCATCTGTGTCATTCGTGTTTGGAGTTTTAAGGCTACCTGGTCTCTTAACCATGCATTCAGCATTTTCTAAAAGACAGTTACTACATCAATCTGCAACTATCAAAAATGAGGGGAAAAAGGTTCTGAGGAAAATAAGCAAAGAAACCATGCTGTTTATGATGCAGTTCAGTATTTAAATATTTTTGGCAGGGTTTACCCTCCCTATCTTTTTTTCTTGCTTTGTTCATGACAAGTTTCAAGGGGAAAAACTTGCTGCTGATAGTGTAACTGCTGTTTACTGTTGAGCCACTGTTTCATGCCAGCCAGGTGCAAAGGCAGCTTAGCTACTGAGGTATCAAACAAATGTTCTAATAAAGAAGTTCTGGACAGCAGCACTGCTCCTATTTGAGTTCAATTTGCTCTTGCTTTTTTATTACTAGATTATTCCAAAATCATGAAATATAAATTTTTAAATACTTTTGTGATTTTAACTACTGTCTATATATAAATTTGTTGGAATCCAAAGAGGTGAGGATTGGATAGTTTATTTTTTATACTGTTTTGACTGAAATTAGGTTGTTGAACTGTTTCTCAGTTCTAAAGTTGTCATCGCCCATGTACTGTAAACTGGTAGACCATAACACTTTGTAGTTCCAAGAAGCATGCAAACCCATTAACACACAAAGCCATTTGAGGGTATATTATCCACAAAAGAAAGAGTAACTGTAAAAAGTTGTGCCCTCTTTAAAAAAAAAAAAAAAAAAAAAAAAAGAGAAAAAAATAATTT
>WKFP01013978.1:505066-538468 GCA_011057875.1 Pterocles orientalis | reverse complement strand
GACTTATTTATCTAAAATTCAAAGAGAAGATTATGTCAATTGCCATCTGATAATGGAGGCACACAGAATTAAAGACAAAGGTATGTGCCTGTGTACATCAGACCTTTCACTTTCTAATCCTGCCCAATTGCTGCAGTCAGGATCATTGAGATTATTTTTGTGAGCTATTGCTCAGCAGAAGCAAAACAGATCAGCGACAGTTTGTGGAATTGTATCAGCCCTGTCCTGAGGCATCAGGCACAAAATACAAAGCTTTGGGCAAAAACAGAGAAAAATATAACCAGCTTGTCCTCCTTAAATCTAAGTGAGGAAAGTGCTTCTCATGTAGCCATAAAATACGAAGTGACTTGTTTTAAAATGAAAAAAAGCATCCATTTGTCATTCTGGAGATGTGTTTTTTGCAGTGCAGAATTGCTGTAGGGATCAGAGCCATCAGGGATAGAAAAACTCTATTGAGTCCATTCCCCTGCACTCATGGACATAATCCCCTGATGCAAATACACGGTTTACTAAGGCTGCAGGGTGCTTAATAGGGGAATCAGACCTCTTATAGCATTGTCCCTGGAGCTCTGGAGAAATAACGCTGCTTCTCTTTAGAAGTGTGCTGTGGATTGTTGTCCACCAATGCTATGCACTGCTAAAAGGAGTAAACCATGGAAGTGAACGCAGAGCAGTAAGAAAGGCTGTTTGAAAGAAACCAGGAATGTTCAGTTTATTTGCAGGCATTAAGTGCTTTTCAGATAGGTCAGTATTTGATGAGAAAACTGAGACATGTTTGCTTGAGACATCCTTAAATTCTCCCAGCAGATGTTGAATTTTGGATCCCGTCTTACTACACATTCAGCTTTGAGGGAAAAGCTGTGTTGAATGCCACAGAAGGTCTGAAGGACAAGTGTGAGAAGATAAAAAGTTCCAGTGCTATTGGTATCTCAATCAAATAGCTAAATAGAAGACCAAAAGAATAATTCTAGCAGTCCCAGCTGAATGAAGGGAAGAGACTTCTAGAGCTGGGTAGCTTTCTTGTATTTAACATGGAACATAATTCAGTAAAGATTTTTGCTGAGTAGTTTGTCCTCATCTCTTCTCTGTGGGATGTGGCTTTTGGTCTACAGCCTATCTGCTAACAGCAGACATAGAAACACAGCTACGTCCTACAGAAGTCTGTGATTGTATCTGGCCCAGAATTTCCTTCCTCCTCCCCCTACTCCAAGCTTTTGCAGCTGCTGTGACTCCCTCATCTATCCTGGTAGACACAATGGTAGGAGGACTAGAATACATGGAGTGATGGGTTTAAACCACTGTTTTAACTCACTCTGGGTTTCAGTTTGACTTGCTGCCAGGGTCCATAATCCAGGCAAGAAAACCCTAACCCTCAGAAAACAACTCCTGGTGAGGATGGTAAGTTGGTCATTCAAAAATTGAGACACTTAATTGCTAATGATTTTTTAAAATATCGGTCTTCTGTTTAAAGCCTGATACTAATTACTCACCCATGCATATACACCCAGCGCTAGAAATTTTGGATCTGAAATAGTATCACTTTAAAGCTTTGATGTTCACGTTTTAGAAAGTTAGTTACGGTCATTTTTCCCCTTCTTAAAATAAATGTGAGAGGAAACATCAAATTAATCGTAGATACAAAGGCTGCCTGTAGTGAGGTAGCTCATTAAGCTTCCTTTTTCTAAACTCTGTGTTTCTTTCAGAATTTTAATCTCCATAGTGTTGGGGTTTTTTGGGTTTTTTTTTGGAGTGTGTGTAGCATTCTGCAACAACAAAATGCTTTGCTGCATCATTTATCATCCTTTGTCTTGAGGAAGGTCTATACAATTATCTTTGTGCTTGTGTTACACACTAGTCTGCAGGCTTCTGAGCTCCAGCAGTGGAAAACGCATGTCAGAGAAAATGCATAGTTGCTTCTGAAAGCCTATCCTTGAAGGTTGTATAGTTACATCCCCTTATACAAAGTAAACTGTTTTTTCGTTACTGTTCTCTGGCTTATAGCACCACCTACAAGCTGCTTTAAAATTGCAGATACAGGCTGATCTCTGCATGTTTGTGCACCCTATTCTGTGATGCAGCTGCAATTGCCCACTCTTCTGCAGCCTCATGAGAGCATCAATGGCTTCAGCCATGGCAATTGGCTGCTATTAAGGATACTGTGGCTCAGTGATTTTGCCTGTGTCTTGGAACCACTGAACTTCATCCAATTCTGAAGGTCAATACAAGTACCTGCATTCCATTTATTCCTCAGATTAGGATTTTAATTAATGAGGGAGGAGGAGGAACCACAGAAGAGAGTTTGTTAGCACTAGTGATGGTCTGTATGCTAAAACTTGGTGAACTAGTGTAAAAGGCAATGATGGAAGATCAGCTCCAAAGACAGTTACTATGGGAAACCAAAAGCAACCTTATTGCTCCTTCTTCAGGTGGAGCTTCATGCTAAACCACTGGGCTTTTTTTACTTTCTCCTCAAACTCTTGTCAATTTAACAAGTTTGATTACTCAAGTTTTGTGAGAGTGAAATAAATCACATTCTGACAGAGAAATAACTGAGCTGCACTCCCCAAATATCAGTAAATTATTGCAATGGCTGTAATGGCTTTGGTGGAGGTTTTTTTTTTGTTGTTGGTTTTTGTTTGTTTGTTTGTTTGTTTGTTTGTTTTTCCCCTGTATTTCTCAGAGCACAATATTCCTCATGTACTTTCATGGCTCTATGCGCAGTCCAGGAAATATTTGTCCATAGCTCTGCTGACAGTTAATCCCTCTCTCTAGTGTAGCTGGCTAACTTTTACTCTGGTCAAAATTGCGATGATACACTTTATTCTTTCATTTCTGTTAAAAAAAAGATGTTATTTGTACTCACAAAAATAAAAAGCACTTGCCAATACGGATGCACTCTACAGCTATCAGAACAGCTAGCACATAGCTATTGCAGCTGCTATAACAATAGAAAATGAAGTCTAGGTTCATACAGGTTCTTCTTGCTGTTGTGAAGCAGAAGAGGGAGGAGATTATTCAGTTCTGTTTGAGGAAAATATTGTTTAAATTCAAAAACTGTCAGTATACCTCCTAATAAAACTTATGTTTACTGATTTATCCAATATGAGCGTTAATTATGCTTGTTTGATATATGTTCATCTAAAACTTCTTCCACAGTATCTTACTGGTTTGTTTGATTTGGGTGGCAAGGGTATGAGCCAAAGAAGATACCTGGTGTGAATATTGCCACAAAAGCATAGGCACTCCTAGCAAGAGAGCATATAATCTTCCAATGTAAAAGGAACCATTGATTTGCCAAGTGCATCACTATTAGCAGTGGGTATTTTTCTGCCTGGGAGTAGCAATCCTACTTCATCATATAGGTGTGAACTTCCTGACAGTGTTACTGACTCCTGCTGGTAAACTTTGAAAAGCATATTGTTGAGCTGCAGACACTTTTTATTTCTCCTTCCCTTGCTTTGTTTTTCTATGTTGCCAAATACTTTTGCATAGGGATGGGATTCAGTATTTGAGAATTCATAGGCTCCTGCTACTTCTTTGCCAAGTGAAGTGATAATGAACTTGTGGCATTCAGAGCTGGCTGTTATAAGGGTAGTTATGTCATAAGAATGTGGTTTCAGGTGGGGTAAATATGCAGCAGGAGCAGAAGAAATGTCAAGTAATTACACAGGTTTCATATTAGCTACTGTAGTAATACAACCAAAAAACACACCTCCTAGTCTCAGCAAAGAGGCAAAATTGTTTCTAAACTGCAAATAGCTCAAAATTTTTGCATATCACAACAGGTGCTCTTTCAGATTCTATTAATTTGACAGAATACCAACTGGTAGACAACAAAGATTTGTTTTGTAGTGCATATTATGGTTTTTACTGAGCTTTTTATTACATGTAAGAGAGAGGTAGATTTTTGTAAGAGTAACAGATGACAACTCTAGTCCAATAATTTTAACAAAAACTGTTTTGTAAGAACAGTGCTTTAGATGTCTGTGGGAACAACTGTAAAAATGACTTTATCCTTTCTTTTAGCAGGATACCTTTCTGTCATGGAGAAAACAAGGAAGGCCAAGTGATAGCAGAATAACAGATGTGGAAGCTTTAACTACAAGAAAATCAAATGAGAGCTTTAATTTTGGGGTTTAAGATGATGGCAAAACTTTCTGCAGAGCCTCTGCCGAGTCAGTCACATCAGGAGGAAGTCTTGTGCTGTCCTTGCACACAACAGTTTGCTTGAATAGAACATGTTTTTCTGACAAGACACCCTCCTTTCCTCACCCTCTCTCCTTATTTGTTTCCAAAAGTGCAATGGAAGTAGGACTCTGAGGCCCTGTTTAGCCCAGCATTTTCTTGGTCCAATTAGCAAACATCCTGCTTCACTGATTTGAAGAATTATTGTGACCATAGTCCTCTAACGAGTTACAATGTATCAACTCCATCCTGAACAGTATTAATTTTCAGTTATCAGGGAATGACATATGGCAATGCTAAGAAGAAAGATTTGCTTACACTCTTCTCCAACTGCTTTTTAAATGAGGGCTCAGTGTTGCAGGTTTTGTCCCACCTGATCCCATCTTCTTGCTGATATTCATCTACTCCTATTGCTTAAACTAAATTACAGCTCGTGCACATTGCATGGTTATTGTGTTCTCAGCAGAGTTCTTGAGCTGGTTCCTTAGCCTGTGTTTGGATACATAGACCTGATTGTAGCAGCTGGGAGCCTTCATTTACAGGTTAAGGAAGTCCAGTTAACCTGGGTACTAACTCAGCCACTAAGCACCTCTGTCCCTTGGAGGGACTGATGTACTCTGCTCCATGCCTCAGTTTTCCCTCTGTAAAATGAGGGTGGAATAACTCCACCTGTAAACTGAGAAGTGCAAAGGTAATAAATACTTCAGCAGATAGGAACAGCATCCACTGAAGCCTCCTTCCTTCATTTCCTTCATTCTCTGAGAAGACTTAAGCTTGCAGGGAAGGTGGACTTCTGAATATTGTCAGTCACCAACCTCATGTCTGTGTCACCCCACTGTCCCTTGTGCTAATTCCTGAATCTTCTGGTAAATGTATCCTTCCATGGCTTTTCATGTAGTCTTCTAGAGAAACCGTATGTACTGATAACAAATACCATCTCCTAATATTTCCTTTTTTTTGAGTCTTAATCTAACAAAGGTTTCGGCCATTGGGAACTAAAAAAAAAATCCAATTTTGCCACCTGATATAATGGTCAGGATGAGACAATTGTTCCTGTTTTCACAGTTCCCCTAAGTACATTTTGGGGGCGCTTACCCTTTCTTTTTATGCAGCAGCATGTAACTCTAGTGATGGGTGTTTCACAGAATGCTATGTTCATGTGCTATCAATTTAGTGTTCCCACCTGGAGTACAGGGTCTTCAGTTCTATTGTTTTTATTCCTACCATTTCTTGTCTTTGAATATCATTACTGAACATGGGATGGTCTTCCCTATTTAACTATAGTAATAGGAATCTCATAAGCTTCTTGCAGTTAAGAAATACTATCCTGCTAGAACAAATAAAATTTCCAGGATATTGGAGGCAAGAAAAGTTGTACCATAACTTTATTTTATTCCATAGTAAGTAGAAGGTGAAATAGGATGATGTCAGATGGGCTGAGCCCTCTCTAATCTTCAATCTTCAGGACTACTGCATTTGAAAGGGAGAAATTTTGTTTATTCTTGCTGTCCAATTTAGTCCAAGCATTTGAAAAACTAGGGAGATTTTTTTAAAGTATTCAGTATCTTCACTTTGCATTTCAGGAAACAGTTCTTACTGTACATTTCTGGTTTATGCAAGTCATCTGTAAAAGGTGTGAATAAATTATCCATTTGAGAATCACCCTCTTCTATGTATCTGTACCTTTTCTTTCCCTGGACTTATGGGCTTTTTCACTTTTTTGTGTTACCTTTTTCCTCTGTACCCACAGTTGCTATAATTTCTCAACATTGCTTGATAGTCCTGCCTTTTTCTGTCTGAGTGTGTTACCCCTCTGATGACTCCATCCAAAAAAGCCAAGTAGGTACAGATAAAAATTCCTGGTTTCAAATATGCTTAAACAAAAAAAAACCCCAAACAAACCTTCCTTCAGAGAGCCTGTGAAAAGACTTGGACTGCTTGCTTTCCTGCAGAGAGCAATGTGGCTTGAAAAATAATGTGTATTTCACTTTTTACACTCTGCAGACCGTGTGTGGAATGCAGTCAAAGTCTGAGATTCATTGAACGTATTCATAGCTCTCTGTGCACACAAAATCTGCAATCAAATTGGCTATCATCATGCCATCAGGTTCTCTTCGATGGTCACGCTGACTCAAATGGATAGTAAATGCTGGCTTTGCAGCTGACTTCTCAATCACAAAAATACTGCTGTCCTTGCATCTAACTGTTCTCACGTAGTGCAGGCTCCCTCCTCCCAGAACTCAATTTCACTGCTACTGAACTGATGATAAAACCTGAGCACTGACAGCACGAACAATTGGCATTCTTAAAGGTAAACATGAAGCCTTATCACTTGGCTGCTGCTGCTGCAGATTGTGATAGGGAGATGTGTGCTGGGTAGTGACAATTCAAGATGAGAGATCACAACAAAGGGGTAAAGAAAAGTCTCTGTACTGATAGCGAAAATGCTTAATAGTTCTGATATACGTAACTTTGAGTAAGGTACCTCCTCATCAAATTGTCACTATTAAATACATTTCCAAGAAGCTCAAATAACATAAGAACTAACAATAGTTTTCAGTTTCACCTTGTATTAGCTTAGATATTTTTTATCTAATGGGTACAAGTGCTGTACATTTGACAAGAACAGGATGGGCCAGAATTCTAAATGATCCTGTATGAAGGGGTTATTGTGTTGAATTCTTCCAGCTATTTTCTTTGTTTAGCAGGTAGCACGTGCTAAAACTTGAGTATTTGAGTGAAAGTTACCTTGCTTTCTAATTATGTTGGTCTATCCTTTGCTCCTTTTTTCATAGTTTCTCCAGTCCTAGAGAACATATAATATTGATGATCAGATCTGAGGCATGCTGGTAGTGCTAGCTGTGATATTAGGTATCTTTTTATGTTTACCAATACACTGTGTTTTAACCTGTACAGGCACTTGTGTTTGTGCTGTCCATAGAGGTAATTATCTCGAGTACAAATTCACTCCTGTGCAATTCTGTTTCTAGTTTCACATTTAGCCAGTAGACTCCTCAACCCCCTTCCACCAAAAAATCTGTGCTCAGCTGCTGCTGAATTCTGTTCTTGCTTATGCTTTGGAGCCATTTACATCTCTGAGCTGTGCCACACATGAACTGCATTAAATTTTAAAAATAGGGATTCTCTGCTTTTCTTGCCTGGGCAGCTGACCTGACAGGTATGCCTAAAGTCTGCCAGGGCCTGCCCCTCTAGCCAATTCATTTGAGATGTTCAAATTGGTGGTATGAGTCAAAGCAAAGACGAGGAGCAGGGGGATTCCCTTATTTCTACATGTGAATGGTATTGTAGCCATTTGGGATTGGGATGACACAGTCATTCCCACTCTCTGACCTGCTGGATGTTTGAATACTTTTATGGGGTGAACCAGCTTCAAGATAAGAAATCAAGAACATATGTCCGCCCATGGCAGAGTTTTAGGATACACAGGTCTGGGCTCAACATAAGCAAAGGAAACTTCTTAATTCAGGTGCTGAATGGGGGTAAGGCATCTAATCTCTTCAGTATTCCACAGAGGTCAGCACCCTAGAACCTCCAAAATGTTTCTTTTGGTACCGACTTCCTGTGCAGTCACTGTAGAGTCATTTAGGAATTTGTGAATTCCAGTCAATCCAAAAATTATCTAGAAGTTAATTTTTGTGTTTTGTTGAATCTATGCTTTGTTTTTAATTTGTGAAGGAGAAGAAAAAGAGTAGGTGTGAATGAAAACCAAGGTAAAGAAGTAAATAATCCTTCCCTAGTACACCGGGAGTTCAGATTCTAATTAGCTGGCAAGGTCCCCTCAAATTCTTACTGGTACAAGATGAAATAACTTTCCCAGTGACAGAGAAAGGAAATCACATCTGTCTTCTAGTGGGGCTCCACTCCCTATGGAAGGTAATTCGGACTTGTGCTGTGTTTTCTAGATTTTACATTATGAAGCTGTTTAAAATGAAGAACATTTATTTCCTGGCCAAGCAAGGGTCAGGTGGATAAATGATTGGACGTATGCCGCATATCCAGAGTTTAAACGTATCTTGGTGAATATGGAAAAAGGCAGAGGTATTCCTCATGAAGGAAGGGAGAGATAGTGCTAATTGCATTCATATTCTTCACTTCAGGAGCTTGAGTTGATAAGGTGTTGATAGCTGTGATAACAAGCTGCATCCCCATGTAGCATCCCATTTCTACTTGTTGCCTTGCTTCCTAAAGCATTTGTACAGTGTGTCCCTGAAGAAAGGTTTCTTTCTTGACCTGCTGTTTGTTTGTATGAAAAAGCTAAGGGCAAGTATAACATTAAAGCTGTTTCCTCCACTTTAACAAAATATCAAGTTTCAGTCAAGGGTAGCAGCATCATTATCACAGGCTGTATCCTAGACTTGCTTTGGCATTGCTTGGGATGTCTGATGCCAGGATGTGCTCCGTGTGGGATCTCTTAGAGCAGAGTTGCTGTATTTGAGCCCCTCATGAAATATACCCAAAGGCTGTCTTCCTTTGAAACGTCTCATTATCGTCTTTACTGTGGGTGGCTTCTGCTGCTCTTAATTAACGTGGGTTAAGCCCTGTTGTTTGGCAAGTAGAGACAGCAGTGTGAATAAGTCTTGCTGCAGGAATTACTAGGTGATGAGCTTTTATTGATGGTCTTTGAGGGGAAAAGGGACTTCTGACCTGTTCCCCTAAGAAAAGAAAGAGTGTGCTAAGCTCAAAATTACGGAGGCTTATTTAGTGTTCACCTTTAACCTGTGCCAATCTCTGACATAGAAGGCCCTGGCTCTTACTTTGGGGAATGTCTTACCTTGTAAGGGAAGTCCAGCATTGACCAAAGCTTCAGGTGGGTTTCAGTTACAACCTCTTGTTAACTGTACTGAGTCTGGGAGGGTGGGACAGTTGGGATTGCTGTCCAGGGTTGAAAATTCAAAGGAGGATTTATTAAACTGTTTTGGGAAAATCTGTAGTGGTTCTTTATCTTGGGATGAGATCTAGTACATGTAGGAGCTCTGTGCACCTTTAATTGAATTCTTAAGAGACTTCTTATCATTGATAAAGATTTTTTTATGTAATAGCTGGCCAACTTGTATCTGGAATATTGGGGCATCTATTCTCTTTCTTATTCTGTTTTGTTTTGTTTTTTTGTTCTTTTTGTGTGTGTGTGTGCTTGTTATGTGCTTTTTATCCCCTGCTATCTTAAAAAGCACTATGGTATGCTAATATGTGATGAGCTTTTCACTGCATGGATTACAAGGTGCTACTGACTGAATGCAGAGTTCAATTCTGCCCTTTTGAATGTTCTTTACGGTTGTCTTCAGGTTCATAACTATGTTCTATTAGATAACTTTTTTGCTTGTTTAAAAGAATTATGCTTTCATGTACAGACCATGCAAGCAGAACAGACAATGAAAAAGAATATATTTTTTTTCATGTTCAGTTCTCTCTTTCATGGTGTATTTGTGTGCCTATCTGTACAAGCTTAATAATGTCTTAACCTAGGTTTTTTTGCATTCACTGTGAAATAAGGTTTATAGAGGCTCATGACAGTAACCTCAATTTTGAACCAGAGGTGGAGAGGAAAGCACACCTTGAAAATACTGCTTTAGACAGTCCATTGCTAGATTCTCTGGAGTGATACAGACAAACCCTGTTTAGCTCTTTCCAATGTGTGTGGCTATTTCAGCAAATATAAGCAGATAAAATGATCACTGACTATTTGAAACACCTGACCAGATTAAAATAACTTCCAAGTTGCCTTGTCACATCATGAGCACAGTTGAAATGTTGCCTGAATGTGGTAGGGAGGGGAGACCTGGAATGCAAGCTTAATTCAAAATTCTTTTAGTGACATGAATTTATTTAACTAACTCAAGAACAAGAGGTCTAGTTTTGAACTTTAGAAATAGAGTGCATGAGGTCCCTGAGGAAGGTAAATGTAAGTCAGCGTGGCTTCACAAGGGGCATATCGTGCTTGATGAACTTGGTGGCCTTCTGTGGAGGGGTTACAGTACTGGTGGATAAGGGAAGAGTGACTGACATAATCTAGCTGGACTTGCGCAAAGCATTTGACACTGTCCCGCATGACTTCCTTGTGTCTAAATTGGAGAGACATGGTTATGACACATGGACCACTTCATGGATAAGGAACAGGCTGAATGGTTATACTCAAAGAGTTGGGGTCAATGGCTCAATGTCCAAGGGGAGATCAGGGACAAGTGGCATTACACAGGAGTTGGTATTGGGACTGGTGTTGCTTAACGTCTATACTGACAACATGGACAGTGGGATTGAGTGCATCCTCAGCAAGTTTGCTGATGACAGTAAGTTGTGTGACATGGTTAACGTGCTGGAGGGAAGGGATGCCATCAAGAGGGACCAGGACAGGCTTGAGAGGTGGGCCCATGCCAACTGCATGAAGTTCAACAGGGCCAAGTGCAAGGTCCTGTATGTGCATCAGGGCAATCCCAAGCACAAAGACAGGCTGGGCGGAGAATGGATTGGGAACAGCCCTGAAAAGAAGGACTTGGGGGTGTTGGTTGATGAGAACCTGAACATGAGCTGGCAATGTGCACTTGCAGCTCAGAAAACCAACCGTGTCCTGGGCTGCATCAAAAGAAGCATTAGCAGCAGGTCAAGGGAGTATAGGGACCCCTCTGCTCTGCTCTTGTGAGACCCCACCTGGAGTACTGCATTCAGCTCTGGAGTCCTCAACACAGAAAAGACATGGACATGTTGGAGCAAGTCCAGAGGAGGCCACAAAGACGATCAGAGGGCTGAGGCACCTCCCATATGAGGACAGGCTGAGACAGTTGGAGTTGTTTATCTTAGAGGAGAGAAGGCTCCAGGGACACCTTCTAGGAGCCTTCCAGTATTTAGAGGGGGCTACAGGGGAGATGGGGAGGTATCATGGGGTATCATATTATCAGGGAGTGTAATGACAGGACAAGGGGTAATGCTTTTAAGCTGAGAGAGAGTAGATTTAGATTAGATAGGAAAGAGACATTTTTTACTGTGAGGGTCATGAGACACTGGAACAGGTTGCCCAGGGAGGTTGTGGATGCCCCATCCCTGGAGGTGTTCAAGGCCAGGCTGGATGAGGCTTTGAGCAACCTGGTCTAGTGGGAGGTGTCGCTGCCCATAGCACGGGGGTTGGAACTAGGTGATCTTTGAGATGCTTTCCAACCCAAACTATTCTAATTCTGAAAATATAGTGCCCTCATAGCTGGCAGATCTGCTTTTGTGAGAGGTGATAAATACAGATGTTTGAGTTCTGCAGTACAGACAGCTGAAACAAACAGCTGCTAGAGGGCAAAAAAGGTTCTCCTTGGCTCTCTGCACTATCAAGGGGTCCATCATCAGAGGCCCCATTGCCAAACGATTGCCTGGAGAACAGTGTGTACTGTAATGAACTGCAGGGAGCCACATATGGAGATAATCAATTAGAATGAAGGAATAAAACTTAATTTTTGAGACCTCGGGTTCACTTTGCAGGGGCACAGCTAAGAAAAAAAGCCTTTATTTGCTTATAAATAAGATAAACTTAGTAAAAGAGTGAGGCAGAATAAATGTATAATCTCACAGTGTTTTACTGTGTCACTTTTCAAAGCAGAACATTACTTCACATTCATTTTTGACATTTATCTCTGAGGGACCCTACAGAAATTGAACGAGCAAAAAAAAATTTAAAAACCTCCTGAAAAAATTCTCCCAGAGCTCTCAGATGTAATTTTCCACAAGACTGCAGAAACAAGAAAAGAAATTGACCTCCAGGTGTTCAAAAAGCAATAGTCAAAGCTGTTTCACTTAAGCAGTGGAGTTTATTAAAGTTAACTCTTGTAGGGTTTTGTCACAGATCAGTTTTGGCATAGTGGTAATGTGAACATTTAGACTGTTGAAAAACTGCTGCAAACAGAATGTAGCTCATTTGGAGCCTCGTTTTCCTATCACAGGATGGCTGAATTTGTGTCCCAGGTGAGTGATAACATACTCAACCCTCTGAAATTAATGAAATAGCTCCTAAGGGTGTATTTCTTCTCCTTCTATCTCCATGCAGATTATTCGGATACACTCAGCAGCTGCTCTTCACATGAACACCTATATCTATATCGCTTTTCTTGCCTCTTTACCTCAATGCAGATGATGATGAAATCCCCTTCTGAATAGCTCATATGTGTGGCAAAAGTGTTGCTGAGTTAAGTTTTCAAATTTGCCCCAGGTATGCCATGAACGTCTAAGCATTCTATTGATTTCATGTTTTTTTCTTGCCGAAGTCTCACTGAAAAAGTGCATCTCTGGAATAAAATTTGGGACAGCTTAGGAAAGTATAAATTTGCAATGGTTGTTGTCTCCTTTATTCCTTCTTCCCATCATTAAAAAGAGCTGCAACTTAGGAGAAGTAATTTGGTACTGCATATCAATGAACAAAAAGTAGCGCCTGGAAAATAGCACACTAACCTTATGAAGTGCAAGGGACAGCCAGAAGCATACTATGCTGAGTGCTGGTACAGACCTAGTCTCTCAGAAGCCTAACTTAATAAATGCCTTACAACTTTTTTTTTTTTTTCAGTAAGTTTGAGATAATTGTTAGTCAGGCTCTAAAATGTGCAATAAGGAAAAAGTAAGCTAGATTTTCTTTCCTTCCCCCTTCTTTTTCCTTGAGGGAGGAAAGAAATCTTCCTTATTTCAGAAGCTGCTAAAAATACTAGTTCAGAATTTCTACCTGTAAACTCCGGGAAGTACATGCGAATTGTTAAATTTTCGTCCTCTAAAAGGTTGATTGAGAGTAATTTTCTCTGCTCCCGAGCATAGGCTGAAACAGAGAACAGATTGGGTGGATGTTATGTAGTATTTTGTGTAGATATTTTCAATTCTGAGGCCCAAAGCACTGATGAAAACATCTTGAAGAGATGCGCTGTCCTGAAGTAGGTGTTATATGCAGGCCAAATGGCATCCCAATTAAGATGGCTAATTTAGAGAATTACCTGGATTTCAGGTTTGCTTTGAACTGAGAAAATGAATCACGCTTGATTATTTGAGTGTTTTTTCTGAGTTATGGAGGATTGAGGTATGGGGTAGGATCTGAAGAAAAAATAATGCTATTTTTGAATGTAATAGAAAGATCTATTATTTCACCTCCTGGCTCTGAAGAGGAGTCTGATGAAATAACTGTTAGCACCACAAAAGCCCATCACTGTTATGAATATTTACATGAGAGGACCCATAGGCACCTAGACGTCATACTTGAAATCCACCGTTATAATTTCCCACCTCCCAGCTGGAACAAACACCTTTTTTTTTTTTTTTTTTTTTTTCTGGATCCCTTTTCTAGCTGAAACATAAGGTGTTTTTTTAAAATTAAAAACCAAAGTTGTATTTATCATTATGAATTACACTCAGCATTTTTTTGTTGTTTAAATAAAATGGGATCTTCTGTCTGATTTCCTTCCAAACTCGGAAGTCTTTTTTATCTTTTCTTCTTCTGCTTCCTCTACAATCTTTAACATTTCCTGCACCTCATTTCAGTTTATCTCCTTGTCCAGATTATGAGCAACACTGGTTGTGAAATTAACTGGAGAGCATGTGAATACAGTGGCTGTGAGGTTTCTCCACTCTTCCTCTTAGGGTGGAGGCTTTTGGTGGTTAGGGATCACAGCATTGCTCTGGTCTTTGGCTCAGGCTGGTGTTCATCACTGTGTCATCACTTTCCCAGGGAAGCGAGTCCTAGATTACTGAAGTGCTGGCTTCTGGTGTGAGTTCTATCTGATGAAGGCTAATTATCCACTGTGCACATGGGTACCAGATTTCAAAGTCTTATCACCTAGCACAGAAATTCCTATTTCTTCCTTCACCTAGGATGTCTCTTCTTCTGGGATGTTTCAGTGCAAGCAACAAAAGCCTGCTGGGAGAACTGAAGTATTTATGTGGACTCTAAGTGGGATTACCTGTGATTGGCCTATCACCATGGGGAACGCTCCTAGATGATAGACAAGCAATGGTGTCCTAGGTAGCACAGAACAATTCTGCTCCTCCTGGCTGCTTCTTCTTCTTCACCTACATTCTTCTCTTTTGGATTTGCAGAGGGATGAGAGTGAACAGGGTTTTTCTTGTTTTGGTTTCGTTGCTTTGGTGGGTTTTTTTCCCCTCCCACTGCTTTCCTAAATTACTTCTGCAACCATACCCTGAATAAAAGTGAAAATTAAGCTAAAACAGCCACTCGATCTTCTGCTGTTATGAAGAGAAATGTTAAAAAAATGTTCTTGTATATGCATGGGACTTGTGCTCCACAAGTCTTTTTTGCCCCAAACAAGAATAAAACTGGAGTTCGAAATTAAACTTTGCTGTTTTGCTAAATGGCAATTCAGCTTTCACAGTCACTGTCTAGTTAGTTAAAACCTTAGGAAATTATGCCATTCTCACAAATGGATTTTTTATTTTGAATAATTCTGAAAGGCACTCCAGCATTGTTGGATAGAAAAGTTCTGTGTGGTGGTACATTTTGTGTAAAATACTCGACATTTTAAAATTTGCTTGGAAAGGTAAATGGATTAAAATGTTAATTTGTTACAATGGGTTTCCATGATGAAAAATTCAAAAGGTCTCCTGCTCACATTTTAAGGTCAGGAGAGAGTTTGACTTTTACAAGTCAAAATAAAAAGGATTTCTACATAATGTATAAATGATGTACAGCTTCAAAGGGAACTTTCCTGCAGCAAAGTTTAGTCTGTCCTTGCCTAACTTGTCTTTACTGCAGAGGATAGGAGATAAGCGAATAGGCACACTGGATTGCATGAAGGATTAGTACAATAGTAGAGGGACTTTAACTTCCACAGTAAATCATTGGTTTGAATCCAGCAGAACTCATCACTACTGACCGGCTGTTCAGTGGTCTGTTGTTGATTACTAGTTCTCTTTACCAAGAGGGTGATGACACTGCGGTGGACGACAACTTGAGCTTGGGACGGAAGGAAATACTGAACTCAGCTTATGAAACTTCTTGATCTGAAGACCTAGTGAGTTTGTGATATAATCTGTGGAGGGAAATATCTTTTTGGACCATGACACTGAAGAGGATGTTGAACTTCAGCAGCTGTGTAATATAGTCCTTTCAATAAATGGAAACTCCATTTTAGGATGGGTTAGGTGGGGTTTTTGCCCCCTCCACTCCTATTGGAAGGCTGCCCCAGGTTTCTGTAATGGCCTTCTCCTTTCCAGTCTGGTCTAGGCTGACTTTCCTTTTCTAGATCTGGGAGCATCTTGTCCTGCAGGACAGACCTGGGATACCTGCACAACAGTTTGCCACACTGTTTGCTACCACACTGTTTTTGCCAGTGTTGGTAGCAAATGCTGTGGTCACTGAAACATATTGAAGAGATTATTGGCCCTGTGTGCATAAAAATAATCTATATGTCTTTCCAATATTTGGAGTTCTCTTCTGCTTTAGGAAAGCAGGGGAAAAATGCATGCTTTTTTGTTTGCTTGTTTTGTTTTTAAAACATGATGCCTTTGTAATAGGTGTGACCAGGTAATTAGTTTTGAGTTGTTTGACCCTGGCTAAATTTAAAATTAGAATTTGAACGTGTCTCAAAAAACAAAACCAACAAACAAAAACTTTAAGAAACCACAAACCGTTTAAGAAATCATTTGATGGATCTTAAATTTTATTTTTCTGCTTTGACAGCTATTGTCTTAGTGATCATTCCAACTCTGTTTAAAAGAAATTTGTTTCTAAAGAATAGTTATAAGATAGCTTCACGTTTCCCAGGGACCAGGAATCATGCATGTAATTTTTCAAATAAATGACAAGACTTGGATGGAGTATGTACTCTTAGAACAAAACTGTCTTGTTGAAAAGCACTGTGTTTAGACAGCTTGCAGCAAAAGGAGATTAAATTGCTGGATTGGCTTTTCGTATGGCTTGATTGATGAGAAAACTGTGGTGCAGTATTCGTTGTTTATCAAATGCCACTTGCACAGTGGCACTAACAAAAACAAATATTTATTGGTTGCAAGATTAAAACATAATATTTCAGAAATGCGTAATTAGTTTTGGTAAAGATTCCTATATCTCTGTAGGAGCAAAAAGTTAAGATGTGCTGAAATAGTAATGAAAGGCACCGTGCAATGTAACCAGGGAGACATCAGGCACTGCCTCCTTCACAGAGAAGAGGTTTTTATTTGTGATCTGAAGAGCATTGCAGGAATAACTTGCATGTATCTATCAAAACAACTGCTTTCTCCAGTTGCTTTCTCTTCTCCCTCTAAAGAGGTTTTTATTTGTGATCTGAAGAGCATTGCAGGAATAACTTGCATGTATCTATCAAAACAACTGCTTTCTCCAGTTGCTTTCTCTTCTCCCCTACTCCTTTCACAAATAAACAACCCCAGTCCTTGGTGGATGTCCTTTTATTGTCACTCTTCAGATATAGCTTTCTCTATGAGGGGTTCTGCCTGTGCATTGCAATTTATATCCACCCAGCTCCAGCACTTTCATCCACAAGTAAGAATGGGACCTTATCCATATATTTATCTGCTTTAGGCATCATCCATGTTGTTTTGATTAGGGTGGTCCTGTGGGCTAGGTTATCAGAATGAGTGAGAACCTAAAAGGTGGATTATCACATTTAGCAAGAAAATAGTTGTCATGTAGTGGCAAATACGTTGTGAAAGTGCTTTATATACTGTTTTTTCTTCCAGTCTGTAGAAGCGGATTTAGAAAACACTGGCTTTTTGGAATTTTTGTGTGTGTGCAGTAAGAACAGACTTGCCATCCCATTTCCTCCGTAATTGCACAACATGAATAATAAACAGGTATTACCTGTTCACTTGCATGGGATCCTGTGTGTGGTTTTTTTTTTTTTTAACATGCTTATCTAAATATTTATGTTTGTAAAAATGATTCTCTCTTTAGCTGTAGGTTAATGTAATGTGAAAGACATGCTGGGCAAACATCCTCTAGCCAGTCTGTCTTGAAACAGCTATGATCTGTGAAATGTTATCTTGGCTAGTTTACATCATTCCCTCTGTGAGTCAGTTTGAACTCTGTTCTTTTATTGGACTATTATTTTTTGGAAAGTAGTTCTCAGTACGTTTGTATTCATAAGGCAATGGGCAGTTGGTAATCTAACACCTGCTATCTACATTCTCTGTCAGCAAATGGCCTTCTCCTAGTGGGATTTATAGTTCATTTTTCAAAGGCAGAGAATTCAAATCCTGTTTAGTTCTCTGTGCTGTGAGAAGAGTTACAGTGTGTGCCTTCTTTCCCAAAGCCTTTTAGTCTAGCTTTAAACTGACATTGCTTCTTTTGTTCCAAAATGGAGAAAAGCTAAAAATTGGAGGCGATTAACAATTGTTTCATCCCATCAAGGTCTTTTTCTTCTCTAAAACAGGAAAAGATGAGAATGTGGTTAAGAAAACTAAGGAAAGTTAATCTTAGTCCTACCTTATCTACTATGAATATTTTGTAGGCTTATTGTGTTAGTCTCTACATTGTGTTCTATTGATTTTTGAGGAGGAAGAGTCTCCATAAGTGTGAGGCAAAACTGAAGTCTAAAGCTGTTGTATGGTTCCTGTTGAGAGGTCTCACTTGAGGGCCTTCGTATACACCTTCAGCTCTGTTTCAACTTCCAGTTCTGGTTTCATTCAAAAAGTGCAGAGAAAGTGTGAAATGGGAGGGGAGGAGAAGATTTTAAGAGGTACTGATATATCCCTCTACATCTCATTTGAAATAAGGGAATGCAGTGTTTGTGACTGTTTTGGGGGGTTTTTTTTACAGTACCTAGCCTGTAGAAAGAGAGTGTATGCTACATCTACCCTACTGTAAAATCCCTGTGTTTGGGAGATCATTCATATCAGCAGTGGTTTTTCTAATATTAATCAATAGGAATAAACTAAACTCTACTATATAATTTCAAAATGAGAAAACTGCCTTTTGGTTAAAAAAAGCAATCACCATCCTCTGGTAGATAATAGACAATTATTGCCTTTTCACAGCAAGACTCTGCATAGAAATGTTCACTCTAGCTGACTGTTAAGCGAGATCAAGTATTGTCTGGTATCTTGGCCCACATGATCAACAACCTCTTGTTGATTTCAGTCTCTTGCTTCACAGGTTAAGAGTACTCAATGCTAAAATGAATTTTATCTCTTCAGACAAGGGAGAAACGTTTGGGGAGGAGGGGTACCTCTCTTCCCCCCTTCCCCAGGAGACTGATTATTTACAGTGCTTATCAGACTTTCAAATCTGGGTTGATGGAGTATGTTATAAAGCAAACCCTCCCTCTTCTGAATATGCATCCTGTTTCCTTTTTCAGCCTGTTGGACAGAGGATACTCTCTCTGTGCTCCTTTTAGCATTACAGTAAAAGCAGCCTTTGCAATCTTACCCTAGATTTCCATCCACCTCCCTAGCCTGCAACTGGGCTGAGCTGAAGAATGTAAAGCCTGTGCTCCTGACTGCCTGTCCCCAGTTCAACAGGGACACTTTTTAGACGCAAGTGGCAGACTGTGCAAAATAGAGACTTAAAAGAGCTGTAGCAGAAAAACTTTGGAAAGGCAGAGAAGAATACTCTTTCAGATCAGCCCTTCTTGAAAAGTATTGGAGAGTGTGGGAGTTTGTCAGAGAGCATGCTCAATATGAGAGAGGGTTGCTAGCTGCCTGAGGGGTAGCAGTTGCACGCAGTGTCTGGGTCAACACTGGCTGCATCTCAGAGAGATCATGCAGCCAGCCAATGAGTACATGAGAAAAGTTGGATTTGGATGCTGGAGTACCTCATCCCTTTCAGCTGTGTTCCTTTGGTAAGGTAGGCCATGTCAGGGAGCGACTATTACTTCTGTCCAGATGAAGGCTGTCCCATAGACAGAAAGGACATTGGTTTGCAGGCATGTCAGTCTAGCACTGCTGCAGTCCACTAAAGCACACCTCCAAAAGGTAGAAACAAAACAACAAGCAAACCCCAAACAAACAGATTCTTGGATAATACATAAAATAAAGCTCCTGCTCTACTTTGCCTTTACAGAAGCAAAGATACTTTGTGGCTGGTTAAGTAGGAGCTTTCTATTACCATCTGTTGAATCCTATAATTTCTTTTCCTTCCTGCTGTAGCATCTGTGAGTCTCAGTAGCAGAATTGTTGCTTGGAAACTCAATTGTCTTTTTGCATTTACTGGTAGAAAAGAGTGCTCAGTTTCAGTACCTTGATTATCACAACTTCTGCATGGATCTAAAACTCCTTAGCAAAGGCAGTTTCTTCAGTGACAGGCTAAATGCTGCAAATATGCAAGAAGTGTTTAACAGTGTTTTCAGCAGGAGTGGATTTGTTCTGATGTGAACATTTGTTGGTATCATAATTGAGGCATAAAATAAGTTGCATGGAAACTAACCTATTGTATATGTGCCAGTATTGATGTGCCGTTTCTACTTTTTTTTTCCTGTGGAGTAGAAAATCACCTATGAGTGTTCAGATTACCATCATCTGACTGTGGGTAAATTGGTTTGTTTGTTTGTTTTTCTGATTTTTTTTGTTTGTTAATACCCTGACAATTTATTTAGTGTCTTCTGGAGAGGTCAAAACTTCTGATACTTATTAACTTGTGGTAAAGATTCAGTCATAACATGCTTCTCTGGTGCTAGAAGCCAACACAACAATGTAATGATTATTTTTGTACAGATAGACTATTTGGAGTTAAGTTTGTCTGAAAAAAAAAAGTATGTATGTTTTGTGACTCATTGTACCTCTTGGTTCAGACTGCTTAGGAAACAGACACTCCCTCCTGTTCCTTCAGATTCATATTCCTAAGTCAAAAAACTGGTATCTGGAGGCTCACTCTGTGACAGATTCACAAATAGTATGTTTGATGCTGACAACTACTTTTTTTCCACCCACATGTTAATTTAAATAGGTATGTAAGTGCCTTATGAGTGTTTGCTTTAAAGGTCTCCTATGGCACAAGAAGGATTTTGAATTGAGGAGAGTTTAGGGAGCAGTCATAATATCAAGAAGCCTGACACACACTCTCCTTTTTAATTTTAATGTTTGTTCACTCTGACCTCCTCTTTTATATTTTGGGGGAACAAGTAGAGAGGAGAGATTCTGAATTACTTCATAACACTCTTGGTGAAATTAATCTTCTGTCTTCTATTTGAAATTGTTCTTTCTCCAGGGTCCTTGTTTCTCCATTCCCCCCTGTACTTCAGGAGCTTTTCTGAGGAATGTGTTATAGATAGATGTTTACAGCTTGGCAAGATGATTTTTGTGGAGATTTTTGGTTTGACAGAACACTTCTTAAGTTTGGTTTCTTTGGGACTATTAATTTTGAGGATTTAGTTTGAAACAAGGGAGGAAGAAGCAGTGATCATTGCCTTGTTTTCTAGTTAATTTTTTTCCCCTCTCTGTTGCCTGAAGTAACATGAATGTCACAAACCTTGCAAAATCAGTACTTAAAATGCATACTGATGTGTTTTGAACTACAGAGAAGATAGGTGGATGAAGAACATGGAGTGACTCTGCCTTTGTTCACAGAGTGACAGAGCTGCGGTTGCCATCTGCAGTTATGCTCAGCAGTCCCAGCGTCTGAAGGTGGTTCTACCAACACAAAGAAAGCGTAAGAGGGCTTTTGGTTTTGTTGCCATTGCAAGCTTATATGTTGGATCCTATGTTGTGTGCTCTAAAGTCATAGCAAAGAGTTATTCTTCACTCAGTTTCCAGGAGGTATCACAAGGACTAACAACTGAGCTAAATGTCAGAGTAGGCTATATGAAGTGTCAGATCAATACTTCAAATTGGCACATGTAATGGCAGTTTTGAAAGTGATGCACGTGTAAGCGTGATTGATAATTGCCTTGAGAGCATCTTAAGAGAAGCTTGGGGATTCATTTTGTTTAAAATGGAAGGAAAACAGTACTTGTACTACACTTTATGGTAGGTGTTACAAATGAAGGCTTCAAAGGGTATTTAAGTGCTTCATGCTATTCAGGTTCTTCAGGTATGAAACAACAAGCAGAAACAGAAGGAAAATATTGTCCCACTGTTAAAGGGGAGAGGTGAATTAGTCACCAACAACACTGAAAAGGTAGAGGTTCTCAATACTTACTTCACCACTGTCTTTACCAGCACTATCGAGCCCCAGGCCCTGGGAACAAAAATACAGGTTGATGCAAATGCAGACCAACAGTCGGTGAAGGAATAGCTGGTTTGTGAACTATCACAGGAGCTTGACCCCCTTCAAATTGATAGGCTCTGACAATATCCACTCATGGGTGTCAAGAGAGCTGGCTGACATTGGTGTGAGGCTGTAATCTTTGAGAATCTGTGGAGAGACAACCCAGAAAACTGCAAGAAGGTTAATGTCACCCCCATCTACACAAAGGGTTTAAAGGATAATCTGGGAAAATTACAGGTCCATCAGTCTTACTTCAGTCACTGGGAAAGTTATGGAACAAATCCTCCTGGGGGCTATTACAAGTCAGATGAAGCATGTGATTGGGAAAAGCCAGTACAGATTTGCCAAGTGCAAATCATGCTTGACAAACCTGATTGCCTTCTATGACAAACTAACCTGCTTCGTTGATGTGGGGTGAGCTGTGGTCTTTGTCTACCTGGATTTCTCCAAGTCTTTTGATACAGTTTCCCATGGCCTCCTCACAGAGAAACCGATGCACTACGGTCTACACAAGTGCTCTCTGCAGTGGGTTGGGAACTGGCTGAAAGGCTGCACCCAGAGGAAGGTGGTAAATGGCTTCTTTTCAAACTAGCCACCTGTCACAATTGGGGTCTCCCAGGGATCAATATTGGGCCCGATGCTGTCTGATATCTTCATAAGTGATCTGAATGATGGGATCAAGTGTACACTCGTGAAGTTTGCTGATGACACCAAACTAGGTGGGGAACTGAGCACTTCAGAAGGCAGAGACCCCCTGCAGAAAGACCTCGATGGACTGGAAGAGTGGGCTAACAAGAACCTAATGAAGGAAGTTCAACAAAGACAAATGTAAGGCCTTGCACCTGGGAAAACATAATGCAGGAGTGCAGCTCAGGCTGAGATCTACCCAGCTGGGGAGCAGCTCTGTGGAAAGGGACCTGGGGATCCTGGTGGACAAGCTCAATATAAGTGAACAGTGTTCTGCTGTGGCAAAGCAAGCCAACAGGATGCACTGTACTTGGCACTTGTCAGGCCACATGTGAAAAACTGTGGTCAGTTTTGGTCCCTGCTGTACAAAAAAGAATTGGACAGGCTGAGGCTGGAGAGGATCCAGAGAAAGGCCACAAAGATGATCAAAGGACTGGGAAGCCTACTGTATGAGGAAAGGCTGAGAACTGATTTTGTTCAGCCTTGAGAGAAGAAGGCTTAGGAGAGACCTTATCACCATGTTCCAGTATTTAAAGGGTGGCTACAAAGAAGATAAGAGACTCCCTTTTTACAAGGAATCAAAAGGGAAAGATGAGGGGTAATGTGTACAAGTTACTCCTGGGAACATTCCAATGGGATACAGGAGGAACAATTTTCACAATGAGAAAAATCAGCCATTGGAATAATCTCCCCAGGGAAGTGGTGTATTCCCCAACATTGGACACTTTTAAGATTCAGTCGGACAGAGTGCTGAGCCATCTTGTCTAGACTGTGCTTTTGCCAAGAAAGGTTTGACCAGGTGATCCTTGAGGTCACTTCCAACCTGGTATTCTATGATTCTATGATGTGATCCTATGATTATCCTCAAGAGTAGTATTAAAATCAGCATTCTAGGTTACAGATCCTGTAGGATGTGCTTTCCCTTAGGATGGAGAGGGATGGTAGCCTTTGTGGTTTATCTAGAGATCGGATTCTTCTTTGCTCCCCGTCTGTGGTTGGATTTTCATTAGCAATTACGTGTGTCTGGACTTAAGAAACACCTCTTTAATGTGACACGAACATAGGAATTCATATATTTGTGATGAGTACTTCTTTTAAAGGCTGGATATGCACTAACAAGCATCACCACTTGATCAATATTTCCACATCACACCTCTTGTAAAGTTTAGTGGCTTTGACTTTATTCTGTGAACCATACAGGGGTATGAAAGTATGGAAGGAATACCAAGGTACTCAATTAACCCTGTTGTTCCAGACTAGCCACAGACCCCAAGGCTGTTTGCACTGCTAAGGAAGTGATTTGGCAGTGAGCCAGGATTGTAAAGAGCAAAAGGAAAACAATGGGCTTCAGTACTTCACCATAAGGAGCTGTTCTTGTTCTTACACATAATATAACCACTGAGAAAGGCTTATAGCTCCCCAGTTAGGGACAGCCCCCAGTTGGGGACTAGTTTATTGTGTTCCATTTGTGGCTTGGATGATTTCAGCCAAGAAGAGAGCAAGCTCTTCTTTTATTTTCAGGATTGGGGTATCTTCAATATTGGACTGCTAGGCTCTTTTACTGACATCTGATGTTATTTATTATCAAGTAGGAGGCAGGACAACAGTTGTTCCTGCAGAGGGCTCTTGCCAGACTTTGCTCTTTAAATTGACCTGCCAGAAAAGATTTTGTAAAGACATGTGTTCCCAACAACTTTTCTCTATGGAAACTGTTGCTCTAACTTCCCAGTAACCACTTGGAAATTAATTCTGATGATTTAGTGTTTTGTTTGTTGTCTATAGATCTTTTATTCTTTTAAAAATCACTGAAGTAGTGGGCTGAAAGTTTGCTTTGGCATAGCATGAAAATGAAGATGACCCACCATTTTTTGAAGCAGTTATTGCTGGAAGCATTAATTCAAGTGTGGTTTTAATGACACCTGTTTTTTCGATCTGCTTAGCGGTTCAACTTCTTCATGCCTGAGCATGTAGCTATGTTGAAATTGGCCTAAATGAGGTTAAGTGGAAAGAAGACAGCTGCTGTTGGCATGAGAGTCTGCAGAGAGGTGAGTCAGCAGAGGTTTAAAGCAAAATCATGACTTAGTGAGAAGTGCAAGCAGCAAACTGTGAAGTACATTAATTAAATGCTAGTAGTGAGCAGGTGGGGGAGACTACATCTAACAAGATAGGGGGTTGTGTAGAGTTTGAAAAAATCTAAACAAAACTTTAGGAAGTAAATTAGTTGCTTTTTAAATCTTTGTTCACTCACCTAGTTGTAATCAAATTAAAATAAAAAAAAATTTAAAAATTTTTCCCTCCAATCTGGAAGGTTTTTAGGCTGATCTGGAGTTTCCTAAATCTGAAGCAGCCCCAGACTCCTGATGTTGGCATAAGATGGGGAATGGCAGTACCACTGGCCAAGGCAAAAAGGTCATGCTTGGAAGCCTGGCTGAGACAGCATAAGCACGAATGTAACTCTGTGCTAGTACAAAATAGAGGTTCTTGTAAACATGATGTTTTCTAGGAGCTGTAAATATTTCCAGTTGGGGACAACAGATAACAGACTTGAAATGTTGTGACATTCTGAGTTTGCAAAAGGCTTTGGATGCCAGGTGGAGAGGGTTGAATTTTTCTTTCTGCCTTTTTATACTGCACATTCGTATCTAGAGAATGTGCAAATAAATCCTCGACCTTTTATATGAAGCCTTGAAAGATTTTGTGGCCCTGTACATGGGAGAAACATGACTGCTGCGGGGGGGTTGGCATTTGCTAACTGAGGCTCATTCTGTAATGCACTTTTAAAAATTCTTTTACAAACTTCTTGGTAGCAGAGAACAGGCATTTTGTTCTTCTCTTTTTTTATGCTGCTAGTAGATTCTGGGGAAGAACTCTTATTTTGTTTTCTTGAGCAGATTCAGTGGTTGTTAGCATGGTACAAGTATTTTAAAGATGGAACATAGCGAGTCACATGCCATACTCATAGGATATTTTGCTCTTCCTTCTTGCTGGTTTTATCTTGACATCTTTTGAAGGCTAAGTTCTCTGCCAGCAAGATTGCTTTAGCTTTGAAGGAAATCATACTGTTTGAGAACAGGCTTAAAGTAGACCTTGTTCTATCCAGTGCAAAAATAAGTGTTCTACACAGAATCAACTGAGTGTGGAAATGAATTGCCCATATAAAATTCATATGAAAGTTTTTTTAGGAAATACTTCTCTTCCCTTTTCAAATAACAGCGATGAACATGTAATAGGGGATCTGCTGGAAGAGGTTCTGTGTTTTACCTTTCTCTGCTGAAACATTTCTTCAGTTTGCTAAGGTGGTGGAATTCTTTAGGATTTTGTGTTTTTTTTAGTGGCATCATGTACATTAAATTAACCATGGAAGATACTGAAGAATTTCCATGGTCCTGTTTCCAAAGGTCACTTTTGTACCCCTGCAATTGTTTGAGGTTCTGTTCCTAGGGAGTAGAAAGAAAATTGCTTGCTTTAGAAAAAGTTGTTTCAAAGTGTCCTAATAGGACAGAGATAAAGGCCTTCCATGCTTTTGCCAGCTTCTGGGGTAACTTTTTTTAGGCACACCACAAATCACAATATTGAACTAAAAGAAGTTGTAGTTCCATTTTGGCCTTAATTTTGTGTTTTCTTCAGTGAGGATGATGATTAGGCTGCTTGTGGTCAGAACTGAAAAAAATAAAGGCCTCTAGTAAGGGAAAAAATTCTTATCCCATATTTCAAGAAATGGTCTCTTTTCTGTGTAATAGCCACCAGGCATGCATATTCCACAAAGGAACCCCACATGAAGAAAAAAGCCTCAGAACTAACCAGGTAATTCTGTTAAGCTGGTGGAAATAATTTGCTGTCTCTCAGGTCCAGGACATACCTGAGGTTTCATCTTTTTCCTCAGTTTTATCCTGTAGCTTGGGCTCACTAGGTCCATTTTCTGTATTTTAGAGGCAAAATCTGTGTATTTTCTTAGTATAATGTAAACAAAGTTTCCTATAAATTCAGTCTAGGAGTAGGGGTGCTCAGAAATGTGACATGAGGAAGTACCTCTCGGGAAATTTTGTAGAAGTAATGAGAATACTTCTTCCTGGCGTAATCCTGGTCCAAGATTGTATCTAAAACAGGGAGTTTAACAAGACAGTATCTCTTCAAATAATGGATTTCTCTAGTAAAATGAGCCTTTTTAACAGCACACCTGGTGACTGCTGTGGCCAAATTTCCTCCTTAAATTATAACTAATCAACGCATCTTTGGGACAGGTGGCATAGCTAATTCTCAATCATATCTGTTGGTTTGTAGTTTTCTTGCTTGTGTATGACTGGTTATTGATTCTGTTTGTTTGGCTGGCTTGATTTTATGTTCTTGCTAGTCTGAGACTTCCCACAAAGCCACTTGTTGCTATAAACTTTTACAGAAATTAAAACCAGGTGTTAGCTAAAGATAGATAACTCAAGGTAATTGCAAAACGGTTGAGGAGGAAGAGATCAGATCAGCCTTCACAAAAGGTAGAGATGACCAGTTATCTCTAGGGTAAAGTTAACTACTATGTGCTAAATGGCAATTTATTAACTCTAGAGGTTAGATTTTGTTTTGTTTTGTTTCCCTCCACCCCACTCCCTCGACTTTTGTGGAACGGCTATAGCTGTTAGTTTTGATTATAGTAACCTGTTCACAACAAAGTGGAAGCTGACTTGCTTAGTGCAAACTCAGATATTAGATAGCTATTGGATGCTTCTTCTAATATAGAGAGGATTTAAATATTTCAGACTATGTCTGCCATTTTTATCACATCCCCCATGGAGTCACTTTATGAGCTTTCAGCTAATACTGGCTGCAGATTGAAACTGGAGCATTAATAGCGAGTCGAACTTTCCATGCTGGCTGGTTATCTAGAAGATCATTTTACTACAAGGACCCATATCCACAAAGAAGAAAGCTGAGTTTTCTTGGAAGTATTCTAGGGACAGCAGTGAATGAAGAGTAGGGATTCTTTTCTGTTTTTCCTGGTATGCTGTTCTTCTGTTGCCCTGAAGAAACATGAAAAGGACATGTGCAACCTGGTTTAGCAGGGATGACCAGGCCCCAGTGAAGGCCCATCACTGGTCCCCTCAAGGACAGGCAGTGTGGGTCTACATAAGCCAAGGGAGAAGCAGGTCATTAACATTTCATGTATTCCTAAGGAAGCAAGAGAATTAAGGGGCAGCTACATAAGAACTGCAAACTCTGCAGTTATGTTTCAACAGAAGTTTCCCAAGAGGCTAATTGAAAGAGGCAGTATGTTGAATTCCAGTGATTTAAGAGGCTGTAGTTCCTTGTACTTGGTCAGTGGAAGTGACCATAGTAAAGATGAGATGAAAAACACAACAGAACAGACTTGCAGCTGCTTTAAAGATGATTTTCAACTCTGTTGATTGAAACAAGGTAATCAGGGTAAACAACCTCTGAGATCCAAGATTAAACATTCCCCTAAAGTAATCTCATGGTAGCCTGTATTAGAGGATCGATAGCATGTGAGAGAGAAAAGTATTTTATTTCTTTAGAAGGAAGGCCTGCTCTTGGTTTGCAGGACTTATTTAGTATTATATGAAAAGAAAGTAAGATTGGAGGAGATTATGCAAATGGATTTGGCTTTACTTGCACTTAATTGAGATACGTTTAGGAAGTGGGTATTTTTGTTTGAGTTTTGTGGTTTTTGGTTTTGGTTTTGGTTTTGGTTTTTTTTTTTTGTCCTTGCAAACATGGATATCAGCATAGGATTTTTTTTTATTCTGATTTTTTTTTTTTAAATCTTTAGAGAAGGAGACATCTGTAGATGGCACTTAAGTTGTTCCTAACTCTAGCAAAGAAGGATCAGCCTGAATTTCTGGTGCCAAGTGCAGGGAATTGGTAACTGTGCATGACTAATTTCAGGGTCAGCTTGTTGCTTAGTTTCAGTTTCTTATTGTTCTTGTCCTATTACCAAGGAAAGGATGAAGGTTAGCACCTAAAATAGACAGAAAAGAAGGGGTAAGAGCAAATGTGTTCTGCCTGTGCTCTTAACCCATGCAAGTACCTCTGAGAGTTCTAAAAATGAAAAATACTAGTTACATATGCAACAGCATCCAAAATTCTGGAGAGAAATACCTTTTGGCATACCTCTGACTGCTTACTCCTAAATTTCTTCACACTCTTGGTTTGTGTTTCAGTGTCCTAATTTGTTTCTTAAACTACATATGTTGAGCTGTGAGGTGTTATAGCTGGTACAGTGCTTGGACACTTAATAATAAGTGCTTCCTGCTTCCTATAGAAACAGCAGTGGACATGCAATGCAGTAGTACAGATGAACAGATTTTCTTCAGGGTTGTCTAGAAGTGTGTGGGTATTTCCTCCTTTCTGCTTACTACAAAAAGATGCAAATTGCTTTGCCTCCCCCAGACTGCATACTGGGTAAGACTGAGATTAAATGTAAAATTTGTGGAATCTCTTGCAATTTATTTTGACACAAAAAAAATTGATGGCTCTAGGGAGAAAGAAACTTCTTTCAGAACTTAGGTTGTACAGTGAAATTCCCCAGCAGCGTTGCTGTCATGCAGTGCACGTGGCACTCATGTTGCTGTTCTCTGGTAACCTTCCATCTAGATACAGCAGGCACTGGTGGAGCATTTTAGTCCTTGGCTTTTCTGAAAGAGAGACAATGATTTTTGCAGACAGGGGATGGCACTGTTGCACTGTAGCTCCTCAGCCTTCCATCCAAAATGTCTCTATTTATAAAAAGGGCTTGGTATTTACCAGGAAGAGAGCAGATGAACCAGATGCATTCCTGCAGGATTTTCTTGAAATAGTTCTGCATAAAATATGAAATCTGGGTTACCAGGAATTTTATATTTTGAGAAGCCACCCCCCCAAAAAATGCATTAGCCTGCATCTAAGTTGGGCTTTAGCAGTAGACATATTTTTAAGGCATGCTTATTTATTTTAGATTTAACATTAAACACCTGTGTGAAGCTCTGAGAAATCATTAATGATACAATAAATTCTCAGCACCATGGCGATAATAATTTCAGTAAGAATTAAACCAGCAAGCACTTACAGAAACTCCTTTCTACCTTTGTCTTATCCTGGAAAATGCAAACTTCCTTTCTCCAAAGTCTTAATATATTGTTGTCTTCTGCAGTTCAGACAGAAATACTTAAAGTACTTAAAGGGGACCTGCAGGAGAGATGGGGAGGCACTCTCTATAGGTCAATGTAGTGACAGGACAAGGGGTAACAGTTTTAACCTGAAAGAGGGTAGATTATATTAGATATTAAGAAGAGATTTTTTTACTGTCAGAGTGGTGAGGCACTGGAACAGGTTGCCCAGAGGAGACTGTGAATGCCCCATCCCTGGAGGTGTTCAAGACCAGGCTGGATGAGGCTTTGAGCAACCAGGGTTAGTGGTAGGTGTCCCTGCCCATGGCAGGGGGGTTGGAACTCAATGATCTTTAAGGTTCCTTGCAGCTCAAACCATTCTATGATTCTATGAAATTCCCTAGTTCTGAAGGGTACCCAGTCCACATGGGCAGGCACATGTGTGGGTGTGGAAGCAGCATTCAGCTTGCTTGTCTTGGCTTGCCACAGTCATAGAAACATGGCAGATGGACCAAATTATTACTTTTGACTTTGGCTGTGTGAGGCAGCATAGATCTTGATCAGCACCTTCAAGTTTAGCTGCAGTTAAGTGCAGTCAGAGCTGCTACTTGAGCACCGACATCAGCACATGGCGGTGAGGTATCTAACTCTGCTTCAGTCAATTGGTGATTCTTAGATGGGGTCCCATTGGGATGTGCTGTTAACACCCTCAGTCTGGAAGTGATGAAAGCATAGGTAACATTAGAAAAGTCTGCATGCAAAATACAGATTGTAGGAAAAACTGAGCAGGCTGTTGCTGTAATGTGATGGCTGAAATTAACTCACTGATTCAGACCCTTTTCTTGGAGGAGTACAGTTACCTCTGACTGTCTTCTACCAGTCCACTGTGGCTCCATTAGTTTTACCTGAGAGGTGACTGTCTCATTTTCACCTGCATCTTTATTTCAACAAGGCATGGGCACTAGTCCTGAGCTACACTGTGCAAGTCAGATGAGGTAAAGCTGTAAAGCTGACATCAGTCAGTACACAAAAACCACTGGCGTTTGTGCTTCCTGTCTAGGCCCCTTGTCACTGACCAGCCACTTCAAACAGGTGGTGTGAAACCTCAAGTGGAAAAAGAAAAGTCCATGTCCAGGATAAACAGCATAAACATCTGAAGTGAAAAGAACGAAACCTCTCAAAATAAAAGTTAAACTGCACCAAAGTCTTTATCTTTCTCTCTCTCTTTTTTTTTTCACCTCCCCTGAAAATCCATGACTGAGTCAAACCGAAACAACCTGTGTGATATGACTTACTGTATTTTTTTTGCAAGGGGGGAGGGAGAAGTTACAGATAATTTTGATCAGACCATTTCATTTGTCACTGCACTTTAAAAAAAATAGTTGTTTCCATATGGTTTTTAGTTTCAATAGTAAATATAAAACGTTCACTATGCTTAGTTCTGAGGAAAAAGAATTTTTCAACTTGAACTCATGTCCTCCCATTTCCATCCTTCCTGCTAGCTGTGAGAACAGAGAGCATGAGCAGCTTTACTGGAGCTTGTTTTCTCACTTGAAGGGCAGGCCATGTTGCTGCCTACTGAGGTGTGTAGGTGACTCAACTCTGAGGCCTTCCTACTTTAAGGAAGTCAATTTATTTTCTGGACAAGATAAATCAGATTAGAGATAACCTGTATGCTTCTGTAACAGTATCAAAGGCAGCCAATCAAGATAATAATAGTAGCATTATTACAAGGCATCTGATTCTCATCCATCACTAGAAATAGATAATTAACGAAGAAGTCCTTTGGCTTATTCTTGGTCCATACCCGATTACAAGAGCCAAGTGCATGGAAGACATATATATGTTAAGAGCAACCCTACAATCTGCCTCAAAAAGAGGAGGTGAAATGTTGGTTAGCTATTTTATGATACTCTGGTGATACTTCTGGAGTATGCTTCTTTCAAAACTATATTCAACCTGTCTTTCCTGAGTTGCTGATGATTGTTTGCTGGCCAGGAGTTTGATAGTTGTCCTTAGGACTCTTTAGAAAGAGATCACATAGGCCTAGTAGAAAAGGTTCTAAACTATTCCCCCCCCCCCCTCCCCCCCAGCACTCCTTCAATTTTAGTGAGACAATAACTAGCTGGAACAAGCTAAGGGCCAGCAGAACAGCCAGGGAGCTCTCTCAAAAGATTCCTCATCTACCTACTGGCCATGCAGTGCCACCACAGTCATGTTCATGGTAACCTGGAAACAGCATGAATAGAAATACATGAAAAATGTCTCGGCTTTGTTTCATTTTGGGGTTTGCATAGTAAAGGTAGTATTATTTCCAGTGCTGTTTTGGACAGAGTTCTTCTAATTCTGCTTGTTGTTTTGGTTTTGGTTTTGAACTTAGAAGAATGTTTCTTAAAAAATTTGTTGTGTCAAAGTGGATTTTTCACCTTTAAGCTTCACCTGGTCATGCTATGCATGTTTGTCTGTGTAGTTACATGAAAACGCCTTCCTGGGAACTCAGAATGAAAAAAGTGAACCTTTAAAGATAGAAGCACTGTTGGAAATTATTTCACTTGAGGTAAATGGTGATTTAATTTGAAATAGGTAAAGCCAGACTGGAAAAATCACTAAAAATTATGTTGTAAACCTAATAACACTGCAGTAATATAGGAATAAAGTGGAAGAATTTAGAGGACAAAAGAGTTATCTGTATTTGTAATGCCAAGCACTTTTTCATAGGTATTAACATGATTAAAAATAGAGGTATCATTATTCCCATTTCAGAAAGGGGAAATGATTGCACAGATGCTGAATGATTTGTTCAGGTTTACTCACTGCACTCCTATCAAGGCTAGGCTTTTTAATAATATTAGAATATAACATTGCCTCAGGGAGTTAAAGAAGAGCTAAACTTCCTCACTTTTAAAAAATTATTATCTTAACCTAGAAGTTCAAACTGACCATAAGTTGTTAGAAAGCGTTCTGTGGAATGTCATACAAAACTCCAAGTGTTCTGCAGTAAGAGCAAGCCAAGGTACTTGATCAAGGTGTTCCTCCTGCACTCCTTTTTTGTTTGTTTGTTTGTTTGTTTCATTTGTCTTCAGCAACCTTCTGCCTATCATTCATGGTGAGGAGTGTCCATGTGAAAATAATCTGGAACGTGTGGCACTTACATATTTAGTGCTGCTGAAATTGTACTACAAGTCAAAATGTTGATGAACTACCATGCACTGAAATGAGACTGATCACGCGTAAAGTGGAGAAACGTTTATTTCAATACTTAGCTGATGATGCACTATTTATTTTAAGAGTATTGAACTCTGTAGTTGTAATAAGGTTTTGAAAGGCAGTTATGAAATGTCCTGATTGTATATCTGTCACAGATGTATTTGAACTCTGCAGGCAAATACTGCTGCATTCCAGTTGTTCAATATCTAAACTTGGTTCTGAATTGCTCTAACCTAGACATATATTGTCATTACATGGAGGCATGTATCTACTTACACAGAATATTCCATTATGAAGCAACCTAGTTTGGACTACATCAAAGATGTAAGCTCTTGCAAAGGTCCGTTTGGATAGGAATTTTGGACACAGACCTCATAAATTTACTCTTGGAAGGTTAAGTCTGATTGACTTACTCCTTTACAGAGCGAGTATTCACACCAAAAAGATTAGCTTGTGGATTTATAGAGAAGTATTCAGAATTTTCCTTCCCAACATCCTTGTGTTAGTCTTGACTCATTCATTTAAACTACAGGTAAATTCCTTTAAATTACATAGCATTTCTATGCACGAAAACAAAATAAAGGATGCTTTATTGGAAGACAGGAGGTTTTTAAGCTCTGGGTCTGTGACTGTGAAAACTCCCTTTTCATAGTTTCTCCAGGACTCTATGGATCCTTTAGTGCACAACTGATGTTCCCCAGGGAATGCAAGGCATCCCTGCAGCGCTTCCCTGGAGAAGTCCATTCTAGGTTTCTGCCTAGAGGGTAAAGTCATGCCTTTCTTTAAAGCATGCATTTGTTATGCATGACAGAAATCTGTTTCTTTCAAAGGATGTTCATCAAATAAGAGTTTAAACTGAACTTGCTAAAGAGTTTAAAAAAAGGCAAGTGAAAATGTACTAGCACTGAGTGAGTAAGGAGCAGAGCTGGTTTTGCATATGCTTTACGACTAGGAATAATTACTTGAGAATATAACATGCTTTTATTTTACTGTTAGGAAAAATATCTACCAGGTGCCCTCTTTTTCAATTAGGAAAGTTTTTGCATTGTCTTCTGAAGTTTTGGGGGTTTTTTTTGTGTTTTTTTGGGGGTT
>WKFP01013978.1:411816-495025 GCA_011057875.1 Pterocles orientalis | reverse complement strand
TAGACATTAGGAAGAAATTTTTCACTATGAGGGTGGTGAGACACTGGAACAGGTTGCCCAGGGAGGCTGTGGATGCCCCATCCCTGGAGGTGTTCAAGGCCAGGCTGGATGAGGCTTTGAGCAACCTGGTCTAGTGGAGGGTGTCCCTGCCCATGGCAGGGGGGTTGGAACTTGATGATCTTTAAGGTCCTTTCCAACCCAAACCATTCTATGATTCTATGATTCTATGTGTATAATGCAAACGGGGTTGGTAGCTAGATTGCAGTAAAAGGAAAGTTCTGAGCTTTCAAAAGAAATCCAAGTAGGTGGCAACAGAGCAGTGGGAGATCCAGTGGTTGAAGTAACACTGTCCAGCAGCTCTCCATGGCGTAAAAATGCTGAGAGTAATTGCATTCCTCTGGATGGGGAAAGGCTCTGAACAGCTGTGGTGGTGAAATGTCAGACCTGTGGAGAAGTGACAATTTCACTGTGGTGATCTTAGGCCAGTCTGATTTTCTTCTCTTATAGTATGGAAATTTTGGTTTTGTCCCATGCTAAGTGGAGGACAAGTCACTCTATGTGGACTGTTCCTAAATGAAATGCAGAAGGTTTTCAGGGTTCAGGAGGACTGTGGCACTTGCTACTGGTCCTCCTGTGCCCCTCTCTGTAAGCCCTGTTAATTCAGTTGACATAGATCAAAGTGGTGGAGCAGCTATGGCTTTTATTAATTTCTTAGGACTGGTTTGCCCTTAATGGAGGGGAAATCCATGCATGCAGGTTGGAAAGAGAGGCTTGGAGAAAATGCTAGGGCTTAAGAGTGGCAAATGCTGCTATGCGACCTATCTCTCCTAAATGCATTTTACTTGGTAAATTGTAAGAACTATGTTGAGTGATTGAATAACAAGTGAATCGTCAGTTATTGTTTCTACTGGATTTCTCTGGACCATGACTGTAAATCTGCTCCTTGAAAGGGAAACCTGTCTTAATTCAATAAGCTGGAGTCACGTACTGGAGTCACTGCTCTCTGAACAAAACACAGAGGAAAGTAAAATGTAATTTATCCATAATGGTAAGTCCACCAAAAGCGTAAGTGACTAGTAACAAGTTAGAGGTGATGCTCCGAATAAGGCTCAGAAACAGAATCTTGCTTTATCGTAACACATGACATAAAGGTCACTGTGTACTTCAGGTTTTTATGTTCCTGGTGTTTAAAAGTCCTGAGACTGAAACATAGAGTTCGTGGTAAGAAGGTAAAGACCGACTATACTTAGGTTTTCTCCACCTACTTTGTGAGGAAAAGGGTGTTCAGCTACTTGGGTAACAGGTTTTGTGGACAGACCAATACAAGTGAAGGCATGGTTGCACTCAATGGCCTTCCTGCCAGGAAGAAGCCAGAAGTGGAAAAGTATGGTCCTGTGTGTTAGTGCAAGAAACCCACTTTGCAAACTGGGATTAAGCTGGCAAAGCAGTAAGGTAACGAGGGGACTTTTACCAACTTGGGAGTCACTGAGGATATGAGAGCAAAAGCACAATCTGCATAGAAATCTTAGAGAAGTATTTGAAAGTTGGTTTTGGAGAAGAGTAAGCACCACTCCAGGGAAACTGGTCAAGTAATGATATGGTGGTGATAAATCTGGAGGACTCCTTAGGAGCAGGAAAACTCTGTAATGAATTTATACCGTCAATTATGTCATTTAAAAGGTAGGTACAATAATATGGCTTGTGTTTGAAGTTGATTTTTTTATTTTTTCTTTTCTTTTTTCTTTTTTTTCTTTTTTCTTTTTTCTTTTTCTTTTCTTTCTTTTTTCTTTTCCTTTTTTCTTTTTCTTTTTTCTTTTTCCTTTTTTTTCTTTTTTCTTTTTTCTTTTTTCTTTTTTTCTTTTTTCTTTTTTTCTGCCTGTGTATAATTTATTTAATGTAAAGTTTTCTTCCAAGAGTGGTTTGCCTACTTGCTTGTAGTGTCTTGCATGATTCAGAGCAGTATGTGAAGAACCTGCCTGTGTTTCCAGGGAGCAGAAATCCCTACCTGAGTATGCTCTAAAAGGTCACATTCAATTTAATAAATTTATCTCTCAGGAAAACAAGCATCTTTCTTAGCTAGTGGGAAGAGAAAAAAAAAAAAGGTTTTACATTTAAAAAAAAATCTAAAGCGTATTATAGTTGTGTAAATGTGAAGTGCTAAAAGCTCATATTACTGAAACCGTACTGGTGTAAATCCTCAATACATGTTGAAGTCAGTAGCATTACTCGTAATTCCATTATACAGTCTCTGTAAAGAAAGGAGAGCTGCTGGGAAGTGCAATTCAAATTTGGTCTTAAAGTACCTATCTAAGGGCTGTATCCTGCCAGCATTTTTAAAATAAGGGTTGTAATCAATGCCATTGCTTAAAAATCAGTGTTGCCTGGTATAGTCATGTGTGATAATACAGCACTGCAGCAAACAAAGCTATTTCGATTGCAGGCTTGCATTCAGCTGGATACTATACAGCTGGATACTATACAGCTGTAGTACAATGCAGCACAACTTAGACTGGAAGCATGATAAGAGTGTATTTAAAGATATTATGAAGATATCGGAGAACCTAGGAGCTTTAGAAGCCATTGGTCAATGAAGTTTCACAAGGGTGCTGTGACAAGGACTGTGACTCATGGAGTGTTGGACGCTTAAAGTGGCACCTGTTTTTTATCCTCCCTGCCCTTTCCATATACCCTTTACTGCAATATCTCTGAGTTGTCAGAAGACCAGGAAAAATGTTTGGGCCTCTTTGTAGTTCTTTCAGAACTGGTAAGTCAGGTGTGTAGAGCTTTAGGTTCATTTTTTAATGGGAATCAATAAAAAGAGGTCATTGTTTCCAGTGCTTTCAGGTGTTGTATAGCAGTAACTGAAGTGTTTTGGAGCTCCTAAGCTAATTTGTTTTTTTTTTTTTTTCTGTGGCTTAAATTTATATACTATGGGAATAACACTCAAATGGTGCTATGTGGAATGCTACAAAGCCATGTGGTCCTGGGTTCCCTCCTTCCACTGGCTACACTGTAAAGACTGTTGCAAACGTATCTATCACATACACTTGTGTTTTCAACTGAGGCTGTGTGAATGGGAATGGATAGATGGTGAAGGGATGAGGCACCGCTAAGATGTGGCTTACGTGGTTTAAACCATTGGAAAGGTTGTGAATGTCTGAGTGTGTTCACAGGCAGGAGCATTCATGGAAATAGCTGCTTCTCAGGGAGCAGCATAAAATGCCCACAGAAAATCAACTTGACATGAACAAACTTCTCAACACAGGGTTAGAAAGCTACTACTTCATTCATACACACAAGCACCTTCTATAGCCTAGAAGTAGGAAGGAAGTGCTGTGCTTTTCTTTTTCTCTTCTCTTCCCTTTTCTCACCAGGCCATATGGAAACATTTCAAGGTGGGGTTTTTTTCCTCTCTTTCTCAAAAGAGGTGTATATTCTTCCCCCGCTCCTTCCCCAACACCTAGTCATCAGGTCATCCCTTTCTCAGGTGGGAGACCTAGTTCATGTGCCTACTCTAGCAGAATTTAAGAAGTGACTTGAATGTGACTAAGAGGTGAGTATAACCAGCTTGTGGTTATGGGTGGGCTTGTCTCTAGAGCTTTTCCTATCCGTCTCAATATAAGGTGTCCCCTTCTCCATCGCCACCCCCTCCTCTGAATAAAAAAAATGGAAAGAAAAAGTTATTAGACAGCTGAAGTCCTGCCATTCAGGTCAGCAATGGAGCTTGGATACTGAATATTTGCATCCCGACTCAGCTACATGGACTGGGCTGGTCCCAAGGACCACAGGAAGCACTTGCTGTTTGAAATTGTTTCAAAGATGAGAAAACTTTTTTTGGTCTCTGTATGATTTACAAACTTGAATACATACACTGTATGACCACCTGAAAATAAACCTACCCTGTTTCCCCTACACCTCCTAGAGAAGTAGGACAGCTGACGGAATGCAGTAACTGAGGAAAGGAACTTGAAGTTCTTTTTCACCCTTAAATTGAGAACTGAATACAATGTTCATGCAACAGTCCACTCAATTAGTCATGAAATGAACTGGTGACTGTGGTGGGAATGGAGCCCAGGAATCACAGCACCTCTGCTCCAACTGCTGGAGTACACTGCCTTTAAAAAAAGATCCCCCTTTTTGAGTAGGAAATTCAAGAAATACCATAACAGCATACTGGTTGGCTTGATTTCTTTCTTCTCTTTTGGTTTTGTTTTGTTTTGTTTTTTCTTTTCTTCTAAGAGACAAATACAAAAAGTAAAGGCTTTGCTAGGATAAATTTTGTAGTCAGGCATACAATGAGAGTCAAGCTGATGTTTCTGTTATAAAATCTTCATTTCATCCCTTCCTGGAAACATGAGTACAAATTATGAGCTCCACGACTGGCAACCTTTTCCTGAAGAGAACACGGATCCCTGGGAGAATATATTCTCTCCTATTCTGTGTCTGTGACTGCCATTAATGCTAATGGAGTCACTGAAAAGGCAAATATGCCCTTATTTGTACAAATGGCTGCAAAGTAGATGTTGCAAAAACATGCTGGGAAAAAAAAAGTATTCCGTGATAGAACACTGCAAGTCGAAAGAGAGACCTCACCAGCTGGCAGAAGTAGCCCATTGTGATACCGTCATTAAATGTAATATGGTTTAGAACAGACTGTTGAGAAAGATCAGGTTTTCTTAAAGGTAAAATTACTTTCCACTTAGAGTACTTTCCATTGTGAGACTTTTAAAGGAGTCTGCACATACAAACTGCATCTGTATTTGGTGATGGCAAAGGACCGAGTTAGTGCAATTGAAAAGGTCTCTATTCTTTGTCTGAGATGCAGCAAAGGGCAGCGTTCAAGTTCCTGGCTTGTAGCAAGATCTTTCTGCTTACATCACTTCTCAGTGGAGTTTGCAGTGAAGTAGGAACAAACACAAGATCTGTGACTGTGTCTTGGCTGGAGGGCAGAACTTTTCAAATGTACGTGTTCAGACTTTTCTGTCTATCTGCTTCACCATGCAGCAGTATCTGCTTTACTGGGTTTGTTACTTTCTAGATGGGTAAAGTGAGAAGTAGCAAGAATACGATTTTTTCCAGAGCCTTCCGCCAACTGAAGTGAACTGCAGGATAACTTCTATTAGCTTACTTTTTCCTCTGGCTGACATATCCACCCCTCAGTTTCAATCTATTCTAACAAAGCCAGGATACATTCTTACGGTCAAGTGCTGATAAGTTTTGTAATAGTGGGAGTACTGGGAAATGTATTCACAATGAAGTATCTGTACAACGTAGGTGTCATCCTTGACCTCTTATTACCCGAGAAAGCGTGAGATCTGTCAGGATGTATTTATGATGGCTACACAAGTAATGAGATCTAGGGGTTGTCTTGTTTTGGTTTTGGTTTTTGGATTTGCCTGTCTCTTTGGGTTGCTGTGACGGCAGAAGACAGCTGTCCTAGCAATGTCTCATCTTCTGTAACAGACAGCTCATTGAACAGCTCGTGAGACTGGACAGTGTGTACAGTGTGGATGGATCAATAAGAGGCAGGCATGATGTGTTTGAACAACTTTTAACTGGTTGGACAATGGCTGCAGTATCGTTTCTACCCTCTTTTCTGCCTTAACATCCGGGAGCAAGAGTTCCTCTGGAGAGAATTTTATCTGTTTGTTGGAGAATCTTCTAAATTTTTTTCCCCTTCAGATGGGTGCCAGTGAAGTTAGTTCAGAGATTATCTTGATATGGCTTCTATTAAATTATGAATAATTAACAAACATTTTTACTTGGGGAGCGCACATCCTTATCTATCTGTACTGTCACAAAGACATACCCATGCCTACTTTGCTCCCGTTAAAAAAAAAAATCCCTGCTCAGGATGGGTTTTGCTTACAGAGTTTGGCCTCTTCCAGTCAGTGTCCAGTGGATATAATGACAAGGAGCTTGCTTAGCAGTGAAGGAGAAAGGGCTTTTCCTGTTAACTGAGTTGCACTCACATCCCAACAATAATGACAATGGATTATTTGGCTACCCGTGTGTTAGGTCTTTCCATAAAATACATACTGGTGGCATTAAAATGTTGTGAATAAACAGATTCCTTTTGAATTTCTTCTGAATCAAAGTGTTTATTAAATTCAAATTTACCAGCACTGATACAGCTTGCCTTGGACTACATTTATGCAACTATGAAAATGTGGGAGGCTGGAAAAGCCTATACAGTCCCTCATCTATTGTAAAGAAAACACCTGTTAAAGAAAAATAGGACATACAAAGGCACAGTTACAAGAGAGGAGTAGGAAAGTAAATATGAATCTTATCAAGATGCAACAGATATTGAAACGATGGAATTAATCAAACATAAGTATGAATTAAATCAAATCTAGTCTGTGTGTACTCTGATGAATTAAATCAGGTAAAAATCTGGACATAATAGTCTTTTTCTTTCTCTATGGCATCTTAAAAGGCACGTCAATTCAAATAAACTGTTGATTGTAGCAAAGTTTCAGATTGTTAGTAGTCACACAACAAATTAATCAAGAATATCAACTGTCCTGCAAAGAACTCTGTAATTCAGCAACATTTTCTTGCAGAGACACTCTAGTCCATTACTCCAGGAAGATTATAATTCTATGCTATCAACCATGAAAAGAGAAAAGGCTTCAATAAGCTAAAGGAAGCTTCAGTAAAACTACTAAAACCTCGGACTGTCACCACAGGAGAATGACAATCAAATGACTTTTTAAACATAAACATCCACAATGTTAGGAATATATATAGGCTTGAATTTTGCATTACTACTTGCAAAGAGAAGCAGAGCTGTCAAATTTCTTATTCTGCAGTTCAATTAAATTTGACTTATGTGTGTGTTAACTGTAGATGTCTTGGCTATAGGGGAAAGAGAGAGAGTGTTACCATGTTGTGTATTAGAATAATTTTGACTATTTTTTGTTTTAATTCTTCTAACTCCATAGACCGAACAGCTAACAGTTGGAGATATTTGCTGCATCTTTATATCTGTATAGCTGATACAGAGGAAGAGTTCCATTCACTTTCAGAAGGAATAACAATCATTGCTACATGTACACAAACAGATACACACACACACATGTTTTAGGGGTTAGCTCTTACCTTAGCTAGGTGTAAATGCATGGGCCATTATGGATTTGTGCTGTCAGGGGGCACGAGAGAATCACTACCATCCACCTCCTCCTGCTAGAGATAAAGACTCTTGAGAAAACTCTACGGGTAGCTTTGGAGAAGATTATTTCCCCTGTATAAACTACCCAGACTGTGAGTCTTTTTGCTCTTCACCTTCCCAAACAAGAACCATAATTCCTCTCCAATGCTTCTCACACTGTTCTAAGCAGTTAACATTGTCCCGATTTTCACGTGGGGAAGTCTCAGCTTAGCTATAGGAAATAGGTAGAAGTTAGGAGAAGATAGGAGAAATGCTGCATCTTAAAGATAGATGAGCATAGGCTATGATATGGTAAAGTCCCAACGTTCTGGTCTTGCAGAGCTCCTGCTTACTAAGCAGCTCTGTAAATGCTCAGTAAACACCAGGAGCTTTCCAGATCCAGGCATATCCTGTAGGTGTAGTTCTGGTGATGTCTTTCAAAATCACTTCATTCTTGTGGAAGCACAGAGAAGCAGAGGCCTGTGCACAAGGCTCTGAGCGTGGTTCTATGCAAGTCTTTCAGTTCACTTTCCTGGGACGTTCTATGTTTCTAATTGCAGTGTAGTTTTCAGAGCCTTACTCAAGCCATTCTCTTGAGGTAGCAAAACCCATTTGGTACAGGTTTCCTACCACATTTGTTCTGACAACAGAAATAAGCATGGCAGTAGCTGATGATAGGTTAGCTTGAAATGGCCACAGTGGTTTGCGAAGGTAATAGAGCGGTTAGAGATGCGAGTAGAATTGCATCTGTTGCCACAGAGTTGAACTTCGAATAGTAACTGTCACTTGAGTTGGGTATTTACCTTGCATATTTCTAATGAGATGTCATTCTTCCATTGGTACTGTACATCCAGTGGTACCTTATGTAATAATGTGTAATGAGTTCTCCCCTACATGGTGATGATGGAATATCACAGCAACTTGTAACATTCTTAATATGCAAAATGTTGGCAAATGGAGTAGCCTTTTAGTGCCAGCTGCTGCCTCTAAACAATGTACACCCACCGCAAAATGTCAGTGCTGTTCTGATTGCAAACGATGAATGGCAGAATTGAAATGAGCTCTCTTGTTTACCCTGGGTTGAAAAATGCAAGATCGATAGTTTTTTGGAAGAAGGGAAATAATAGCAGAAGGAGTAAGTGTTATGAAAAACATAATCCAAGACAAAGTTAAAAAAAAAAAAAAGGAGTGGAGGGGGAAGAAAAAGAAAAGGTGATGAAGATAATGGGAAAGAAAAGGTAGTACAGCCTTACTTAAATCAAGTTTAAAACCAGACACAATGGTGTTTTGATGCTGCAACTCTCCATCTTGCACAGATGCTACTGAAGTTGCAGTTCTTCTCTTTAGTGTGGTGGATCCATTTAGGTCTCATCGTACTTCCCATGTTACAAATCAGGTTTTATGGCATTTGAGATTTCTTCTAGGTACTTTCCACATTTGGTGTTGACATCAGTCGGTGACAAATAGCTTTTTGCTTATTTTTGGGACCTGTTTTAGTTGGTCTGTTTTATAGTACTCTGGGCTCCTGTCCGTTTTTCCCCTCTTGCCTGGGACTGGATCCCTTTCTGCATGCAAAGCGTTTGTTGATGGTTTTCACAGGAAGTTTTGTAACCTCTCCAATTTATGGGGTTTAGATTTTTAATATTTTATGTTACTATTTTTCTATTATTGAAATAGCAGCCAGAGGCATCCCAGCTGATGTCAAGACCTCACTGTACAAACTTAAGTAAGACTGAAGCCTGCTCCCAAGTACTTTGAGTGTTAACTGACTGGTGCTTGGATGCCTGCACCAATCACGGGGTTGATAGATGCATATTTCTCCAGGTTTCAGGCTAGGATGCCAAAGCACTTTTCAAACGCAAATAAATTTATCCTCCTTTATGAAAGTCAAAGATTTGTTCTGATGTAACACTTCTCCCCTCTCTAATTCCCACATGTGTACTTGTTACCGACATATATATGGCTGTGGTCAATATAGGTGCTTAACTTTTTAAAGAGCCTGTGTAAGTCACTAAGTGCATATTGATTCGAAGCAAATGTAAGTTAGAATTAATTTTGACTTGCTAACGTAGTCAAATAAGGAATATTTCTATTGATCTTTGTCCCAGAAGCCAATTATCTGGATTAAGTGTTTTTATTACATGAAATACAGCATATAGTATATATCATTCTGCATTGATTGGTGTGAAATTACATATTTAAGACAAGGACTGGAAGTAAGAGTAGTTAACAAGTGATTAATTTTTTAAAAGTATATCTCGTTTTACTCACCCCCCCTGCTTTTCCCTGTTCAAAAGCTGTGCTTGTAACTCCACTGAATAGGAAGCTGTTGATGCACGTGGATCAACAGGGATTCTTGTTCATATCACTTCCATTTCTCCTGCCTTCCCTTTAGCTCTGCTCGTCTATGCTGTGTTCCCTCCCCCTTATGCCTACCTAGCCATTGTAAAGCTTATCTATCTTTCCTGCTCCTTAGCATTAAGCGGGCTTTTCTTTTGCCATACTGTGCTCTGCATGAAAAAATGTTTTATGTGTTAGATAAATACATTGCAGCAATCTCTCATGAAAGCAAGGGGTGCTAACTATCTGGAGAACCCAGTAGCGCACGTACAGGTAGTGATTATAACAAGTGTGCTGAATTCACAGGGCACTGCCGGTGTAGCGACAGGGGACAGCGATCGTCGGCCCCTCCGAGGGGAGACTCCAGAGGCAGAGCGGGGGGTGGCCCGTCCCTTTCTCCGGCGACCCCTGCGCTCTGGCGGTGCCTCCCCGGGAGCAGGATTCGGCCGCAGCGCTCGGACCAGACTGGCGCTGGCGAGACGGACACCCCCAGGAACCGCTCTGCCTTCTGGTCGCCAAACATTGTCCACACGTATCGCTATAGCGGGCCGTGCCCTAGCCCCACAGCGACCTCATAATCTTGGTAACATCCTGCGCTCAACTCATTTTCTTGGCAGTAGTTTTAATTACGTTTCGGGCTCCTGAATGAATTTGTTTTCTCCGGATCCTTGGCATATTGAGACGCTTGTCACGTTTGGGTGCCTGCAATCACTGATGCGTTTGTTTTAGGGGATGAATTAGTCTTCTGAGCCTGAGCATGTCCAATTTTTGAATTAGATTTCACAGAAAGCTAGAACAAAACAAAACAAGGAACGGTTTTGCTGGACCACTTTTCTCCCCCATCCACCCGCCCCCAGAGCGGGGGTAAAAACCTCGCATTTCCATTTCGCTCCTCAAACGCGGATTATGTCCCGGGCCTGAGCGTGCGGAAAAAGGAAAGAGCATCCCCCCGCCCCCCACCTCGGCGCCGAATACTCGGTCGCCGAAGTTGGGCGAACAGCAGCGGCCGCAGCCCCCGCGCCCTTACCTCCGGGGGCGCCCCGCCGCGACGTGCCGGGCCGGGGCTGCGGGCAGCCGCGCAATGCGGGGGGCCTGCGGGAGAGCCTGTGCCCCGCAACCGGGGGGCTGCCGAGCCGCCCCGCGTCGCCCTCTCCTCTGATTCCCGCCCCTACCCCTTTCCCCCGGGAGATATGCACAGATATATATATTTTTATATATATACATATATAATTCTGGATGTGTCTAAATATGTTTAATTGCGATTAATTTCCCCGTTCTTGCACAGCCATCCTACTGCCTGGCGGAGCTGCGCGCTCCCCTCCGCGCCCCGCTGCCCGCGCCCCGCCGCCGCGCCGTGCCCCGGCGGCACCGAGCACCGAGGCTCCGCAGTCACGTGGCGCGGGGGGCGGGCGGCGGCGGCGGATGGGAGGGGGCTGCTCCGCAGTTCGCGGTCTGCCGGCGCCCCGGCACACACCGAGCGCTGGGCTGGAGGCTCCGCCGCGCCGCTTGCCAACCCGGGATCTACCTCCGTGCTTTTTTAGCCCCGGCTTTTTTTTTTTTTTTCCCCCCCACCGCCCATTTTCTTCAATCTTGGAAAATTCTTGGGGTGCTGTGGGAATCTGGGATTTTTTTTAAGGGGGTTGTCTGGGCATCTCCCCCCTCCACGCCCGCTGCCTTGCTCCACCTGCCCTTGCGCCTTTTCTTCTTCTTTCCCCCTGTCTGTCTCTCCACCAAACCCGGGCTGATGTGCTGTGCGAGAGGCTGGAAATGGAAGTGTTGATGCTCTGGCTTTTCCCCTGGATATTTCAGTGCGTTTCGGTGCGGGCGGACTCCATCATCCACATTGGTAAGTCAGGGAGCGGGAAGGCTGGAGAGGGACGCGGTAGACAAAAAAATAAATGAAGGGAGCGTCTCGTTTAATCGCGCTCATGACACAGGCAGCGGTTGAACCCAACTCCTCAGAGACACAGGAGGAGAGAAGGGAGAAAGGCGGCTGAATCCCCCACCGATTGTAAAGTTCGGGGCGCAATGCCGGCTGCGCGCCGGGCCGAGCCGGGCTGGGCTGCGGGCGGGGGACACGCCGCTGCGGTCTGCCGTGTGGCTGGGGAGCCTGTGCTCGGACCTGTTTGCTTGGAAAGGCTTTCTCCCCCCTCCTTCTCTTCCCCCGCTGCCGAAAACAAACAACCGCCCCCACCATCCGGGCAGGAAAGAGACATAATCTGAACGTGCTCGTAAGGAAAACTTTCGGGGAGATAATCCCCTGGTTTCCATCCCCTGTCGTAGCAGGTGTCAGCCGAGCCGGAATGCGAGGGGAGAGGACTTGCCTGGGAAAGGGTTAGAATTAGAAAAGCGAGATTTGCAGCAGATGCGTGTGCGTGTGTGTCTATGCGCGCAACTGTTGTGGTTTGAATAAGATCTCATTAAAACCCCTGAGCAGCAAGAAGGCTGGATCAGCAGCGTGAGGAAGACAGGGATGAAAAAGAGGCAAAGGAAAGGCTGATGTGAACTTTTATGGCTTCTGGGAGCAAGGCACGGTGATGTCCGCGGGAAGCCTGGCGAGCAAAAGCGAGGCTCTGCAGTCACCTTTTGGCTGGTGTTGAAAGGTACCAGCAGGAACGAAAATGAGGATGTTTAGGGACGGAGAGGGGGGAGAGAATAATTTGTGGAGGATAAGAGAGGAGGAGGCAGGAGTACAGCCGGGAAATGAAAAGCCGTGATTCCCACTAGCCCTCTGGGGAAGATGGGAGATCAAAAAACACGAGGGGGCCGTGGCGATCCTGGCAAGGGGAGGCTCCACGGAGAGGGGAGGGAAGTCCCGCGTCCACCCGGGGCGGAGAAGGGGAGAAGGACACCAGCCCCGGAACAAGTTTCCCGGCAGGGGCGGCTCCAGGGCCGACGGAGGGGGCGGCTCTGGCCGGCGCCGCTCGGCTCCGGAGCCTGGGGGCGCAGCCAAGGCAGACAGCATTGCGGTGCCATTAAGGAGACTGGGTCAGCCCCCACCGCAGCGGGGGACTCCGGCCCAGGGGCGCTCCCCAGCGTCGAGCGGAGTCCGGCGACACCGGGGCCAGCCCCGCGGGGTGGAAGGGCGGCGGTGCCGGGGGGAGCGTGGGCTAAACAGCCCCGCAGTTCTGCCGCTCGGCCCCGTTTCCCCTGCGGTGGGAGAGGGGGTTGTCATCGCGGCTTCTCACCACGCGAGCTTCATCCCGAGTGGTGTTTGCTAACTAACTCCTGACAGAAATAGCGGTCCTGCGGGCAGGGGAGGAGAGCTGCTGTGCACAGAGCTGTTCTTCCACCCGGGCGGTGCGCGGAGGCTCCAGCCACAGGCACGCACTGTGTGAATCAGCAGGACTTTCCCAGGCTGGGGTATCACGTTTTGTAGCTGGTTTTGTTGCCAGCACTAAAGATCTCCCAGCGCTGCGGGGAGCAGGGCAGTAAGCCTGGCGTGGACACACACACTGTGCTGAGTGGAGAGGGGACCTTATGTAACACGCATCGCCAGATGTTTTCACGTTAACTGCATCAACAGGACAGTGACATTAAAGCTGCCAGGTTACTGGGCACAAATCCTGGCTTCTTGCGTGCATATGTGAGCCTCAGCAAAACCGCTGCCCGAAAGGCAGCATCCTATGAAGCGGCGAAGCAGGGAGCAAAAAGTTGGTCCAATAACCCAGCCCGCTCCCTTTCCCGTCACCCGGCGTGGGACAGGCTCAGGGCTCCATAAATGCCGGTGGACCAGCAGCGGCCACCCGCGGGTGACTCCCGGCCCCTCAGGCGCCCTTTGCCCTCGGAGCTGCCTCGCCTGGTGTCACCATGCGAGGTGCCAGGGGGGCGTGGACGGGCCGAGCCCTCCTCACCCTCTGCCGCCTTCCTCCCCGCAGGTGCCATTTTCGAAGGCAATGCTGCCAAGGACGACGAGGTGTTCAAGCAGGCGGTGTCAGATCTGAATCTCAATGACGACATCCTCCAGAGCGAGAAAATCACTTACTCCATCAAGCTCATAGAGGCCAACAATCCCTTCCATGCAGTGCAGGAAGGTGAGCGCCCTAGGGGGCCGGACCCGAGGGCGGGGCGCTGGGGAGGGAGGGGATGGGACTGAGAGCGGCCCCACCGGCCCGGCCCGGCCCGTTGGCGAGGAGGGGGTTTCAGCTCCGGTTTTAGCCCGGATCTGTCCTGGCGCTCGGCTGGAAACTTTTCTTCGGTCGGGGGTTGGCGCTGTCTTACAAGGAAAGGGGAGGCACAGCGCGGCGCTGCGCCGTGCCCAGCCCAGCAGTGCCCGGGCGGGGGGGTGGCAGCTAAGAGGGGGCCAGCAGGGGAGCGCAGGGGGTCTCCAGGTCGCCCCTGGATTTGTAAGCACCCCCTCTTTCCTCCGCCGCTGCGGAGGGAAGGCCAGGCCCCACTGCCATTCCCGTCCCCCCCTCAGCAGGGCCCACGCGTGGACGCGGAGGGGCAGGGCAGACGAGGGGGTCCCGCGCGGAGAGGGGGGTCGTGCGGCGCCGAGGGGCCGAGCAGGAGGGACTCGACCCGTGTGGGAACGGCGGCAGGAGGCGGCCGGACAGAAGCACCGCTCCCTGCGCGTCTGCCCCTGCCCCTTCCCGAGGGGAGGTAGAGCCGGGGCGGCGGCAGCGGGGCCCCCGTGGGAGCGGAGCTCCCTCCCGGGAGGCTGGGGGGGGCTGGGGGGACGGTGTGGATAAGGTTGCCGAGTCGCCGGCTGGTAACCTTCCCAGAGTTTACAAGATCTGACAAGTAGCTGCATAGGCAAATAATTTCAATCAGATTTTTGCAAAGGGAAACGTTTCAATTAATCAGTTTACCTTTACAAATAAGACTTTAAAAATACATTATTTGTGATTTAATGAAGTTAAGGTTAATTATGGCCTAGGTTATTTCAGAAGCTGTGTTTTTCAGTAGTTATTTTTCTAGAAACAGAGAGCTATTTATATACCCAGACTAGAATATTAAAAAAAAAATTATTCATCACCAGCCTTACCCTTATTTTTACAGAGCACAGAGTGAATCTTTCCCTGTATGAAAATTTGCATTAATCCATATGTATTTATGTCTAAGTTGTGTACATGCAAATTATGGCTACAAAATTACACCAAATGTTAATTTTCATGAACTCTGAACAATTTCTTCTGCTGTCCTTTTTCCTCAGTGTGGGTGGTAGTTAATAGGATGCACATTCAGAAAAAACAGCAATGTATACCTTTCTAAGAGCCTGATCCTATTAACAATAGGATTCCTCCTGCTGCTCTGAAAGCTCAGCAAGGTGGTATGAAAAAATCTCAGTGCAAATGGGAAGAAGGGGACTTTAAAATAAAATTCCACCCACATAGTTGGACACTGCAGGAAAAACAAAAGTCTCTAAATCACTGCGGGTTGATTTGTTGGCAAAGATGAACTAAACAATTGGATCTTCTTACAGTTGGAAAAGCTCAGTGTCCTATATTGGAGCTTATTCATATTCATGGAAGTGACAGTAGTTGGCTGGTTGAACAATTGCTTTCAACAATGTCTCTTCTCAGAAGCAAAACTTTATGAAACTGCTCTGAATGCCCTGGGATCTGAGTTGACAGTCCTGTGGTTGGAGTCCCTTTGCTCAGTTTTGTTGAAAGCAGAAAAGATGACCAACTGGAGGATTCTTCTGGATCTAGTAGAATTTATTTTTTTTTTAAATTTGTTTATTTGCTAACCTGGAATATTAGTATGGCATTTGTGAAGACTGCTAAGAAAATGAAATTTCTATGTTGAAAATACATGCTGAAGCCACAGAAATGACTCTGGTCAGGTTTTTAATATTTTTTGATACAAAATCTTTCTGCTACCTGAATGTATGTAAATCAAGATGTTTCTTCCTGTCCCTTTCAAGATGCTCTTTTGGGGTTCATGTGTCCATTGCAGTTAGAATAGCTCTTTGATGAACTGATCCCATGCTGGAGAGTTAAGGAAGTGGTTGATGAATGTTCACAATTCCAAAGAGAAATTGTTCTCTGTCACTACTTCATTAAGGCATATCAATGTGTCTTCTTTTGGGAAGACTGCAAAATGATCCTATCTATCTGTAACTAAAACCTTGCCATGGTGGGAGAGCTAAGAGAAGAGTATCAGACTTTGCTCAATTTCCTGGCTTGCTTTGTTGGTTCAGGTCAGGTCTTTTTTCTGAAATTTAATTTCCTACTTTTGAAACCGTTATACAACGTGCTGACAGAATGATCAACGGGACATACAAGTTGCCGGCCTGTTTTTAAGAGCAGTGCCTCTCTGCCGGGTGTTACTTGGTGTCATTCTGACTATTCAAAATCTCATCGTATCTCATTGTACAGACGTCCTGCTCATTTTGGTAGAATGTTGTGCATAGTAGTCAAAATAACCCGAAGCAAATCTGCCGCCCTGACTGCTTGCAGAATCTTGCTGCTGCTACATAAAATGCCTTGGCATCACATTATTTTTCTGCAGAGTCTTTCTAGGCAGTGCCATGGAAATCGATGTTGCAGGCATTGGTTTCATAGCAATGAACCTTTTTATAGTAAAAACCAATCTGGAATAAAAATAGACCATTGTGATACTACAGCCAGAACAGCTCACACAATCAAACCGATCACAAATGCTGTTTTTGTTTGAAGCAACTTTTGCACAGTCTTGTGAGATGATATTGTAAATTCTTCCTTAAGTCCTTTTAAAGGTTGCTGCAAAGCAAGGACCTTAATTTCAATGATACTGTGCTGGGAAGATTATGGAAAGTCATCCCTCCATGTAACAAGGAGTATTACACAGTAGCAAGACTTGAATGACTGATGGAGATAGTTTTCAACATGTGTTTGACCTGGCATTTGTTGTGCAGTTGGAGAGCTTTTGCACCAGTAGGGAGCACAGAAGAGTGGGAACTGTAGGGTTTTCTCAGTAGGAACAGTGCTTTTGCAGAACTAAAGGCCAAAGAGAAGACACCTTGCCTTTCATAAAGGGAGTAGTTTTCAGTGCTGGAAGGTGCTGAGAAGTGTTATAAGCTTTTGGAAAAAGGCTTTAGGGACTTGACTTTAGAGAGAAGGGCGTTATTGTGATAGTTTCTGGTGACTGAAACAAATAAATAAAATTCTGAGATAATTTTTCTTCAAAGACTTGGTAGACACACTCATGTTAATTGTTGTGTCAGGTGCCAGAGAATCGTAATTAACAAAAAGTGTAAATTGTGTACCATCTTTATCTTTCATTTTAATATAGAGTGCAGGAACAAGATCCTGTTGTGCTGATACATGAAGAGATTGCTTTGGCCCCATCAAACTCATATTCTGTAACAAAATGTGGCAAGTAGGTGTCAGGAATTCCAGTGGCAAGGGATGTAACAGTAAAGAATAAATAGACCCTGGTGTACACATAAAATAGGACTTTGTTGTCTGTTTGGCTTGCAAGCAGTTGTTGCACTTGTAGAATATTGTTTTTATGTATGTGGTAATTACTTGAGGGAAAAATTATTTTTTCACTGACTGTCATGGGAGAAAATGTACATGGGGAATCACTGCTCTTTTCGTATGATTTTAAGGAAACGAACTCAAATCACAAACATGATGTTAAATTATATCCTCGCTTCCAAAAGAGCTATGTGCTCAGTTTCTGTTGGGCAATTGAGATGTGAGATAATAAGCGTTTGTTTGTGTGTGATGTGCATTTAAGCTAGTACTGTGGTAATCTTTTTGTGATTCAAGGATACAAATAAGCTCAAAGGTATGAGAAACACTTTAAAAGTTTCAGTTCAAATTGAGATTTTTGAGCCTGCCATTGGTGTTGAAAAGGGATTTTGTGTATGACATATGGGTGGCAAACAAGTTTCCAGCTGGTCTTGAAAACACAGCAGCATGTTTAAACTGAAAAACAAACAAAACTAATGTGTAAGTTTTTAAAATGTTGCTTTTGGAGGGGGAATAGTTAGCTGTAGGTCAAAACTGGGACATAGGACATAACTTTCGTAGTGCTCTTTGGAGAAGGGATCCAAAGGAAATAGTTACTCAGTAATGGAAACTTTAAATCCCTGTTTCTTGGTGCATGATGCTTGCACATCTATGGAGGTTTCCTGGAGCTGAAACTTGCTGTTCTCTCTGCATAGCAATTTCAAATGAATTGTTTCTAATTTGAGCAGCCTTGTTTGTGTGCTTGTTGATGTTAAAATGCTGTCAGCTCTCGGACAGATTTGTAAAATCAGAATGTGATTTGAGAACAAGAATGGTGTTCCATAAATGGGTTTATTGTCAGTCCCATGTATGCCGCTGCGGTTTCAGGGCAGCTCAGAGCTGCTGGTTTTCTGGATGTCTCTGTTGTATACCCTTGAGTGAATCTGATCTCTTATCATAGTCTGCAGGATGTGGTAATGATACATACTACACATAGTTCTTGAACTATATTGGCTCAGCAAATATATTGCAAGTTACTACAACAGTTGCTTTCTAACAGTTTTATTTGTTGAGAAGGTATAAGCTAATCAATGTGTAGATAACTAAGATGAAATACAGACCTGGAGAACAGGACTCTGGCTTCATTGATATTCTTGCATTTATTTGCCTGGACAAAATCCCAAGCAGAGCTGTACTTGTCATAAATGGATTGCCCAGTGGTAGGGAGCTGTGGAAGAGCAGAGTGACTGTATGCTTGTGTGTGCGCACGTGTCTTGGGATTTTAGCACACAGCTCTTTTGCTAACCTGGGACTCTATTTCAAGGTAGTGCAAGCATCCCTGACTAGAAACCCACAGGTGGGCCAGAAGCTGTATCCTGGTTTCGGTGAAATACAGACTTCAGGCTTCAGGTAAAGGATTGTTTTCTTTTTGGGAGAATTTAAACTTAGGTGGCCATTTAATATAGAAGATGAAGACCTAACAACAACTGTGAAGAGGTACCCCTGGGTGATAACCCTGCCCTTACCATTGGGTAAGCCCAGATGCAGATCCCTATAGAGCTATGTCAAATTGGAGTTTGTGTAAATGTGGAGTAAGATATTTTGTGTTGTTGAACTAAAGTTTCACATGCCCCTGACGTGGAGGTTGTTGTTTTAGACTTAAGAAGTTTTAATACCAGAATGGAAGAGTAGAGAGAAAGGAAAGGGAAGCATAACAAATGCAAACAAAAAATAAAATGAAAATTCATAAAATATTGCATATACAAATTCTTAGTTTTTTAAAAACAAGGCTTTATTATTTTGACTGCATTGGATTGGGCAATTTGGTGCCTAGCTAGAAATCACAGGCTGTACCTAGATATTTAACATAAAAATTAAAAAATTCTCATCTGCCTGGATTGCAAAGGATTGGCTTATATCAATGAAGTGTCAATTAATTTTTCTTGAGTGGTTTCTCTTGAGTCTTTCGTTGTCATGTAAATTTACCTCTCTCTGCTCTTCTTCCGTGGCTCACCCAAACACAGATTTCACGCTGCTATCATCAGGACAGGAGGCCTTGTTTGGAAGTTTTTGGCAGGTGAACTCTGAGATCTCCAGAAAGAACATATTGTCACGTATGTTTTTTTAAAGTTTTAATCCAAGCTTTCAACACTTTTTAAAGAAGAACCATAAAGAGTGTAGGTAGGAGTTCCCTCCCATGGTCAGAGAGGTCTTGCTGTGTTTTTTCTACTAGTCTGCTTCAGCTAAAAACTGTAGGGTGAACATCCATAACAGCTTTTCCTCCTCGTGCCCCCTGAGACCAGACCAAGACTTGTTAAGGACTGCCACAGTGAAGACATCTGTGACACTGTAATCTCATTCTGCTTCTGTTTTTTTGCTCTATAGTTGCGGTGGCTCAGTGTATTGTAAACCAGAGTGTTTTGCAGAGCTGAAGAAAACAACAAATTAAAAAGTCCATTTCTTCCCATTCTTGCATTTTTGTTATGCTGATAGAGGGGCCTGACGATGTCTTCAGTATGAAGGAGAGGAGTCAGTAACCCATAAAGGAGTCCGGTGCTGAGGATGAAGGCGGGTTACAGACTGTGGGCAAACGTCCAAACACACCCTTGTTTTGTTGCTTCATTTCACTTGTGATTTGTGAATTTGTAGCCACAGCTATTTGGGTTCTGGTCACAGTTTAACTGCAGGAGCAAAATATTTTGTGCTTTCAGGAGGCAGTCCCTCTGAAACACACCCCAGCTGTGGCTTGGGGTTTTTTTTTCCAGCATGTTCTGGGGTTGGCTCCACCCTGGCCACGTTCACTGCTTTTGCAGAGGCTTCCATCAGCTCCAGCTGGGGCTGAGCTGCCCAGGGAGCACCTCCAGACAGTGCCATGCATCGGGGTGCAGCAGGCATTGAGGAGTCGAGGGAAGAAGGACGTGCTGTGATGGGCTCACAGTTTAGCATTTGAGGGTAGAAAGGTGTTTTTTTTTGTGGAAACACTGCAGCATGGATGGGAACTGTTTGGAGTACAGAGTCTTGCCCCAGCTCTGGGGGGTGCTGGGAGAGGTGGTGTGCTCAGCCTGTAACGGGAGGTGTCTCAGGTCCTGCTTGCTGTGGGATGATAGGGAATCACTTGTTGTTTTCATGCTTTGCAGTTAAGAGATTTTTTATTTTATCTGGAAATTTATTTTTTTTTTACTCCCTCCATCTGCATAATGGGTTAAGCTCATTTCTTCTCTCTCTTCCAATATGCAGACTTGCTAATACCTTTATTTCCATGTTGGATGTGGGCCACCCGTCTCTTTCAAAGGTCTCATACACAAGAGCAGCTGTAGGTTGGGCTACAATTCTTTCTCAGTACCTAATGGTCTTCCCCACTGATCCTGCTGCTGATCCTGCTCATTTATCAAGGAACTGCAGTTGGGTTTCTTATTCTAGGGTTTCATTATAGAAAACATGCTACATCATTAACTAGCATGCTAGAAGTTATCCCAAAAGATCAAAAATAAGCAGTGTTCATAAAAATGTTAGCAAATGCATTTCAGGGTTAAAGATTTTATTTTTTTTTTTTTAAAGAAAATAATTTTCTGGGTGCTTTGTCTATGGCAGCTTTTCTCAGCCATTAGAGGATCTGTAAATGTGAAATGAATATACAAAAGCGCCTCAGCCTTATTTAGTTAAAATAATGGCTAAATAAAATTATCCAAAATTTTCAAGCACAATCTGTATGTATACATGTACATGCACGTCCATGTACCCCGTACAAATAATATAACCACTAGTCTTACTGTAATGTGTCCAGCAGGGAATATGCCTTGAGCCTTTCTGTGTTCAGAGTCTTCCAGCTACAGATGATTAGAGGATTGACTATCTAAGTAGTACATTTTAAATTACATCTTCATACTTGCAGAATGAGATTAATTTAATATTTTGATGAGATTTATCATGCTATGGTTAAGCCATACAGTGAAAGGAGTTAGAACTGCACGTTCTTTGAACTGAGGTGATATCATCATATTTATTAAAACTGTTCATGGCTTACCATAGCTATTTACTGGAAGGAAAACAAAACTAAGCCTAGTTATACAACTTCAATAGTGCCTCACCGTAAGACTGCAGCACACTAATACTGTGGCTGAAATAGTTACTTCGGATTTAACTTTTTGCCATTTCGGAGGAACCATAGTCAAACTCCTTGAATTTTTTAGGCAAAGATCAGTTTTTTTCATACTTTTATTCATAATAAATTCACTCTGAGGAGAATTCTTGCTGTGTCTTTATTTGTCTCTGTTATCTCATGCTTAGAGATGTTTTTTCGATTTGCCCCTCAGAAAAAATTTACTTAGAATGCATTGGTGGAATTGTACTGCTGTGTGAGCCTTCTAATTATATGAAATTAAACTTTTTTTTTCTTAGGTGATGTCTTTGTTTGTCTGAAATGACCTGCTACAATGGAAATGGCCCACACAGCTACTGCTTACCTGGCAAGAGATTTTTCCATAGTTTGCAGATATTTGATGGTGATATTGCAGATGATTTTGAAAAATGGCTTACAGGTTCAATTTTGCATTTTGACAGGGTTTTTTTTCATGTAATAGAACTTGCGGTGATTTTTCTTACATACAGATGTGATGTGTGGTTCTTTCAATTTGGAAACCTGTTGAAAGAGGCCAGGTTTCAGAGCAAGAAATGAAACATTTTATGCACATTGTGCATAGAAGTTATGCAGACTACCTTGCACAAAAACGTGTCAGTTCTGAAGCTGAAATCTAGGTGCCATCCTGAGAATCCTTTCCATTTCACTCTTCACTGAGGAAAGGGGGCAGCTAATACTGATCCTGAGTGTAGCTCTTTGGTTATTAGGATTCTTGTCCATGAGAATATTGAAATGAGACTGTTAAACAGCATGCAACATTTTGAGAATCTAATTTTATATCATATGTAGATCTGTAATCATTTCAAAAGCAGATAATAATGATATGCTAATATGCCAAGATTTCTTTCATTTACATAACTTTAAGGCAATAAATATCTGAAATGAGAAATATGTTGAAAGGGTTTCTTTTATGTTTTTCCTAATAGCTTTCATTTAATTATAATTTGGAGACTTGATGGCTGTGCTTGAAACTGTGTTCAGGTTTGTGGGTTTGGAGTGCTTTTCATAGCCTGAAAGGTTTGTCTTATCAGAAAGAGGCTGTCTATACCAGCCCCGCTTTTGTGAAGTTCTGTTCCTTTGGCCCTGTTGTGGCATTCTGGTGCCTGTCCATTTTTTTCCTGTTGTCTATTATATTATACATTCAGATATGAAGTAAGAAATAACACTGGCAAGCACTAAGAGCCAGTGCTTAAGGGTAAAAGAACTAAGAGGCATTAATTTCAAGTGGTGTTTGACTGCATTAAAACACACAGCAGGGTTTCTACTGCTTGACCTTACTGAGAAACATTCCCTTAGCAACCTTTCATAGAGGGAGTAAAAGGACAGTAAGAAAACAATTTACTCCCCTATATTCAACAGAATAATATCTAAGATTACTTTCTCTCTTAAAAAATATGACAAGCTCAACCCCAAAAGTTCCCAGTGGATCCAAGCTCTCATGTATCCTGTTTCTCAGTCCTGTCATTTAATCATCTGATTTTTAACTTGCTCATCAGAGTCTTTGAGATTTTAACTAATAGCATTGCTGACAGAATGTTTTCAATATTCTCAAAATCTTATTGTTAATGTGGTTTGTACTTATTTAGAAAGTGAATAAAAGGATTTTCTGTATAAGTGAATGTTTGTAAAGTTAATGAGAATTGTCTTTGTCAGCAGGTAAATGACTCTATATCATTATTTGATATTTAGGAAATAACAATTACTTGCTGCTTGATAATGCTTTCAGTGGAGAATCTGTGTAATGATGTAGAGCAACATTTCCATAGCACTTTGTCTTCTTAGCCTCTCTGCTCCTGGATAAAGGTAGAACTTGGGATGGTGGAAGAAGGAGACGGAGCCTCTCAGTGTCTTTTTGGTGTGTTTGCAAACTCTTGATTTTACATTTATTTAAAAAATGCTTTAGAACTCCAAGGAAAACGACAGTATAAATTGAGCATTGTCCTTTGTGGAATGCACGTTAATGTTGCTGCATTTTAATCTAAAGGACCAACATTTTGTCCATTTTCTGCCCTACTTGAGAATGCTTTTGGAATGAGAACAGTTATCTGAGAGGCTCAGAGAAAAGGAACTTGGGATGTGATGTCTGTAAGGGTCAAAACACAGAAGGCTAGGATGTTAAATTGCACAAAAAATGAAAGGGAACAACCCAATTATCTACTTTAAGGGTTTTTTTTAACTGAAACTTTATTTTTCTTTTCTTTCAGCTTGCTTTTGTCCTGAAGTACTTCAGTTACTGTGGAAGTAACAGCATTTTTGATATAGGTGGGACTTTGTCACTCAAACAGAAACAGAAAATCTTGCTCTTCCTCTGGTCTGAGGGAGATGCTTGCAAAATATGGGTCTGATTTTTTAAAGAGGCTGGAGAAGGGCAGAAGTGCCACAGCATTAGCAAGTAATCAGCCTGCAAATAATCAGCCCCTGGCAGGCATTTCCCTTCCTGAGAGAAGAAAGGGCATTTTCAAAGTGTGCTCATAGGACAAGATGGGGAAAGATATGATTTAGCAGAAGTTGAGGGTGACTGAACATGTGCTTGTAGAAAGTCACTTGTCCAAGGCAGCTTGAAATGGGTGTGCCTATATCTGGACTAAAGTGTTATATAGTCCACATTTCAGCAGTACCTAGCTTTTTTTTTTTTCCCCCTTAAAAAGAGATCCAACAAATTGTGATGAGCTGATGGACTGTGTGTGGTAACTCTTAGGGAACACTTGGGAGGAAGGTCTTGCAGCAAGGCTTCTAGACGGGCAGTATCCTCAGCCACACCAGAGCACACCCCTTAAATGCATTATGGTGTTTCAGCAGCCAGTGGGGTCTTGCCTTGCCTGGATGGGTACTTACAAAGCCAGCAGCACGTGCAGCCAGAATTGCTGTTGTCAAGCGTGATTACATCCACTCTTCCTAAAGCAGATGGCTGCAGTAATCTTTCCCTCCCTTTTCTGCCTGTGGCAGTGGCACTGGTGTGGCAGGACTGGTTCACAAGTGGGTTTCTAAAGGCTTACTGCCTTGTCATGCGTTGAGGGCAGTTTACATTTTTGTGACCATGGTGTGTCCTCTTTGCTTTTACACAATTGCTTAAGAATAAAACAACATTGCTAAAACTCAGAGTCATCTGGGCAATGCAGTGATTAGTGATACCTGATTCTTTCTGAATAAGATCTGCAATCCTAGTTCTCAAAAGGCATTTTGCTGTTTTTCATTACATTTTTTTGCAGTAACCTAATATTTATCTTGGGGAGGGGTTCCTTCTGTTATCAGTTTAGTTTATTCTCAGTGTCCCATTGCCAAGTCAGAGACCATATAGTTGTAGCTGGTATCTTTATGCCTGGAATTCTTCACCAAAATTCCAGTTTCTCAAATTAGTCTAGCTGGTAAGACATCTACTTTCCTGCCCGTGGCTGTCCTTTTCAGAGCCACCTCCTCACTTCCAGCTGTGCCCCATTTTATATGGACAGCAGATTCATCATTCTGCTTCCTTGTAAGGTTTATAAATGCAAATTATTTCTTCAAATTCCAATGCCTTTTTTAGCTGCTTTCTCTTATTCAGTAGTGTGATGTTCTCCCTGTGTTTCCCTTTTCCCTGCCACTGCTCAATGGAATAGATTTTTTTGTGATTTGCTGGGTTATTCTATTTCCATTGCATTTTAATCATTATTATGACAACATCTGTTGGCAGCAGTGCACAGATGCTTTTCAGACCATATTCTAAGGTTTGTAAATGGTTATTATATCTACGTGAGAAAGCTAAAATTTTGACTTTTCCATTTATATTACAAGAAGTAGAACTGCATCATGGAAATGAAATGTGTGTCTCTGGAAGACTCACAGCCTTTCAGTGACCACCAGGGGAAAACTTTAAGTTTCACGCAGCTTCCTCTGTGTTACCTGCTGCAGTGACCCTGGGGTTTGTGTTGCAGAATTAAGTCTCTCGTCCTGCTTTCACTGATATGATGGGTAATCTTCCTCTCTTACGTACTATATTTTAAATTTTAACCTTTCAAGCTGTGTATCTCTGACATCATAAGGAAATGGAGAACACACATGGACCAGAGGTGTTCCTCGAGGGCATCGCAGTATCTCTAAAGAATGCCAAAATATTGGACAGGTAAAAGAGAAATTACAACAGTGGTCAGTTATATTTGCTAAAGGGTGTTCTGGCAATGCCGGCAGTTAAGTGCATTCAGACTGAAACGGTAATTTGGTCAACAAATACTTCATAAAGTGTCCGTGAACTGGAAGACAGATTATGTATTGTCATAATTTTAATGACTTTTAATTTTATTTCTTGTAGTAATTATCATCAAAGAGATGTTGTCCTTTACACAGGTTGACATGCAGAAAAGCACTTGATGGGTATGCAAAAAGTCAAGTTTGTTGATCAGAGATGGGAGTTCATGTCCTGCACTCGTGGTGGCAATGGTGCTCTAAACTGGATTTTGGTAATCCTGCTAACTAATCTTTTTATGTTGCTGGCCTGTAGGGACATTATTTGTAAACTGGAGACTTGTCTCTTGCCCTGAAATGTTATGGGTGGTTGTGCTGAGTCAGTGGAATTAGCACATCTCCTAAAGGATGCTATAAGAGGAAGGTTTGGAGCAGGATGTGTGTTATGTTTTGGCTCTGAAATTTATGTTTTCAGAAAAATAAATGAATAAGCTGTTGTGTGGGGTAATTGATAGGGAAATAAATTATTTTTGATCTCTCTCGTGTTTGTAAAAAGAGAAAATGTGCTTCAAAATTTTGATGTTCTTTTTGGCTTGCAGGGGCGAAAAGCTTACAGTCTGTAACTTGTGAAAGATTTATAATGTATAAAGTTGGGTTTAGTGTTGTGTTTTTTTTTTTTTTTTTTTTTTTTTTTTTTTTTTTTTTTTCTTTTTTTTCCCCTCTTCTCTGAAATAGCACAAGGGTGTAGTTTGCCTCTGTACAAAGCCTGTGTATGGAGTATAAGTTAACTGTAGAATTTGTGCACTGTGAAATGCAGCACATGAGACCAGACAACTACCTTATAAGGCCCTAGAGAAAAATATGTATCATACGTGCATACAACACTTCACCTAGTAAAATACAAGTTAAACTCAGTCACCACATGATCAGGGGACAGGAGGGAAAAGGTGTGAGGCTGCATCACTCAGTTCACTTTGTGGGACAATTCAGTGAGCTAATAAGATAGGATTGTTCTCTCTGAGGTTGAAGAAGCAATAGGATTAGTTTCTTTGAATGCAGAACAGCATAGTGACAGTTGGAAAAGCTCTGTTGGCTTCGGTGTCCTTGGAAAGTGCCTCAAGACAAAATGAAGACTTGTGTCAATTAGCCATTTAAAACTATTCCCAAGTACTTTGTTGGTGAGATGTATTGGAAATAAAAAAAAAAAAAAGGATTTAGAGAGTTCTGTCTTAAAAAAAATATGTCTCCATCTCTTCAGGGTTACTTTGTGTGATTTGCAAATAGTTTGTCAGATTATCAGATTAATTAGAAAATAGTCATAGGTCCCAGGGCCTTTGGAAAATGCACTTTGAAGCTGAGAATTTTAAGTAGGATCTTCAAGATTTAGCGTATTATTACAATGTTAATAAATAAGTAGCTTGAGAATTGATAAAAAACTTATGATAAAATACATTGATAAAATACAAACCATCTGAGAAAGCTGGTCTAAAGCTCAAATAAGCATGCATGAGGAAAAATGAAATAACTCCTGAAAAAGGCCTGTATATACATGAACTTTGCAGTTCATTTTTTTTTTTTTTTTAGTATTTCTGGTGATATTATGTTGATGTTTTTAAAAGAAAAAAGTGAAATTATTTTTGCTTTTGGCCAGAAAGTTTTCTAACAGATATGACAAAATCATTATGTTCATGAAGCCATAGAGAAAGACAAATGCAGATGTACTTTGGTTTTGGTCTCATAAATCCCATTTAAAGAAGTCCTTTGAGTTTCTTAATGAGAGGTTGTTAGTATGAAGTGTGCCTGTGTTTTTTCCAGGATTACCAGTTACCTTTTTTCCAGGGTATCCATATTTGCAAATAATGGCTCATGTGGGAAAAAAGTGGCCATCAATGTAATAGTCCTCACAGTGCTTAAAAAAAATGTGCCTGCAATGCGTTCATCTGGAATAATATTGAGACTTAAGCTGAAGATGGAAAATATTTGCTGACAGGCCTGGCCTCAAGACATTATTTTTCCTTACTAAATGCTGATAAAATTGCTTGAAATGTTCTAAAGTGTTTTGAAGGTTGTCTCAAGATGGATGTATTAGCTTAAAAAGAATTATTCCATTCTTCCCATAATTATATTCTGGTTTTTATGAGATTTTACAGGAGACATATTTTATCTCTTTTTCTATAGAAAAATCTTAATATAGGAAGTAAAGTTGTTGATTGTATTAGTTATCTTGCTACAGAGAAAGGTCAATTGATTTTCTGGATGCTAGTCCTGGATTACAATTTAAATTGTGGAAGTTTGACTAACTCTGCTTGGTGGTGAATGGGAATTATTAAGTGAGGAGAAATGGGACTCCCAATGCAGCTTCTCATGTGCTTGCCAAGGTCCGGTCTGTATAGCACGGCAAGGAAGACACAACTTTATGTTCATGAACTCTGTAGGTGTCCATGGGATTCCTAGTGCCTGTGTACTGTTATCACATAACTTCATGCCTCCTTCTGACCTGTCTGTAGGCCTGGGAAGGGATCTAGCTCTTGAAACATAGCTTAAGGTGCATGGTGGTCTTTTACTTCATCCCTTATTTCCTTCCCTCCCTTCTATTTGCTCACACCCCTTGATCACCCCAAGTACCAGACTGGCCAAAGGAAGCGATGCGATATTTGGTATATTAGGCTGGTGCAGCTATTGGTTAATTCTGTTATTGCTGAACTGCATTTGCTTAAAGCAGAGATGAGTTAAACTACATTTGGACTTGTGAAGGAATTTTTCTCCCTTGTGTGATAAGTCTGGACCTGGTACTTATTTAATTTTTACTCTGTGTTGGGTGGGTTGCGATTGCTTTCTTAGGAATGCTTGGAATATTTGACACAACACATTTCTTGATATTGTTGGGACCAGCATGATGGTCTGAATTTCCTCTGCTCTCATCTTGAGTCACATTGTAATTCTGGCCTTACCACTCTTGCTGCAGACTTTGGGATGGCTGTAGGCCAGTTGTTTTCAAGCTTTTTCAACTTCTATACCTCTGTAAAAGTTCTTGAGAGGGGTGCTAACTTAAATCTGCTGACAGCAGACTTGATTTTTAATTAATTTTTTTTTTATTGCCTCTATTAGTGTGTGAACCACAGGTTGAAACCAATGGTATAAGATTTAGGAAATAATCCTTGGTGTTCACAGGACTGATGTGATCTTGACCCCTTTATTGTATTTTCATGTGATTGCAGAGAGTTGGAGTCAGTGATCCAGATGATCCTTCCAGCTTTGTCCCCCAGACATGGAGCATAAGTATGCTCACTGTCATTAACCTCGTGCTGTTTATTCCTTAAAATGGTCTGTTAAATCTTTAAGTACTAAGGTTTTGTCTTATCATTAACCAACTACAAAGAGGAGAAAAATTGACTGACAAAAAAAATCCTTGAATAACAAAACATTATCTAAGTGCTGATAAGCAGATGAACAACCCCTTTGAATTTGCTAGTCTTGTTTGTTTTCTGTAGGGAAATACAATGTGAAGGAGGAGGACTCTTGGTCTTCAGAGGTATAAGCCTCAGAGATACAAAATGAACATCGGAAATTGGGGTGTCTGACAGCCGTAAGCTCAGACATTGGCCTGTTTGCCAAGCATGACTGTCATAATGCAGACTAGGAATCTTCAAGAGCTGTACTTCAGTGCTTGTAAACTACTGATTATTTCATCTTCTGTTTATACCATTCATCAAAGCATTCTGGGCTGACAAAGCCTGGATAATTCTCAAGGGTTTTGCTGCTGTTAATGCACCATGCTACAATAGGACCTCTCTTGTACAACAGTGTCACGGAGTGCTTCTAATATCGTAGTCTATATTGGCACTAACTCACTGAGTCATAGGAGTTGCGTATTCCTACCAATCTGCCTCATTTGAACTGATTGCAGCAAATTCCTTGGAAGTTCTTCCTTCTGTATCTTGCATGTGAACTTTTGAATTTATGTTTGTTGCCGTTAACAGCACACAGTAGCTATTTGATGATTTTGTAAAAACTCAGGCCATTTACTTAAAATAAAAAATAAAATTATTTCTGTGAGGGTTTTGAGGAACTTAACTCTTTTCAGAAGTATGAATAAATCTCTTCAAGAAATGACTGTATGCAGTAACGTTCTACTGCTCTAATTTGTTAAATTTACTAGATGCTTCTGTAGCCTTGTTCAATTCATAGAAGCTTAGGATGAAGACCACAACCTGCTTGCTTTCTGTTCATAGAGATCTGAAAACATAACCTTATAACCATCAACAAGCATGGAAACTTTTGCTTGGTTTGGCCCTCGAACATGTAACCTCATGGCAATTCTTAATTTTAAATAGTCCAAATCACAGTTACTTTTACAAGCTGGATGAGTATTTTTGCATAGGAAGGCTTTGCAGGTCCGCATGCATTTAGACGTGACCTGTGACCAATACAGTGTAAATACTGTGAACGTGAACCAGATCCAGTCCTAGGGAAACCTACAGGTACAGGATGCAAGCTTTATCTCCTCTGCCCTGCCATATGTAGCAGAGCTTGGCATACACAAGAGAATCTGCTTTGGGATGCATTTCTTTTTTTCTTTCCTTCCAAGGTAGTTTGTCTCTTCAGCCTCAGTGAGTGGGCATCTTATACAGCAAAACAATTAAATTAGTATATTGCTTATGCTTATTGCAGTCACCTGAAATCTTTTGCAGGTATTTCTGCAATATGATTCTTTATCCTTCCACAGGCAGATCCTATACATGGGAGGAGCTTCGCACATGCATGGGCTTAAAGGCAGGATGGCTCAAGGCACATGCAAAGCAGGCAGCTCTGGGGCAAGTAACTGTAGCATCAGCTTTAGTTCTAGTGATGACTTTCGCTGCTCTGTGAGCATTGCCACTGCTCCGTAAGAAGAGCTGGGACTTGGAAAAGGCAGCTGTTGCTGAGGGCAGGGGAGCAGCACCACTCCTCATATTTTCCATTGCCTCTCAACTGACATAAGGAGTAATAGGATCCACTCACTTTAGTGTACCACTGGGACTTTGTCTCTGGTTTGTCCCTTCATATGTCTTTCCTATGGCAGAAGCAGCCCAGATTTGGTCAGAAACAACCTCTTAGGCTTGTGGCATCAAAATTCTGCCTAAATGGCTGAGATGATGTGACCTGTCTCTGCATAACAGTCCTTTGTCTGCTTTGCCTGTGTGGGAACAGAGTCTGTATTTCTGAAAGGTACAGCCAATGGGAAAATAATATCAAATGCAGAGCTGCACCAGGAACAAAGTTGGAGGAATACTGAACCTTCTCAAATTTACACCTCTTTAGCTCAGACACAGGAAGTCATCTCACAGGTGATGGCCTGCTCAGCTGGCTAGAGAAAGACAACCATGACTGTGTCAGTGGAGTGACTGCTTCCAGCTAAGTTGTGAGTTGCAGCAGACTTGACTGATCTGTAAAGACTTGAAGTGGTTCATTTCTGAGAGAAAGAACTGCAGTCTGATATACGCTGTTCAATATAAGCACAAAAATAAAGACTATACTGGAGGAAGTTATTTGTTGAAAATTATTCAGTCGCCTCTAGAAGGAATAAGCAATAAATCTGATTGACTGTCTTCATTAAACCCAAAAGCATCTGTTGCAACATTTGTTATGGTAACTGAAGTAGGTATTAAGTCTGACTGTAAAAGTTATAGAAAATATAGCTTTAAAAATTCATTGCCTGTTTTACTAGTGATTGGCAAATAATTCCAAAGAAAGAGGCTTTAAAGGATCTGATCTGTGGAGTTCAGAGTTCTCAAAGTCTTGATTTGAGTTTGAAAGTATCTAATGCTTTCAAGGAGAGTGTTTGTAGATTTACAATCAGTATCAGATGTTTTTCTAAGCTCAGAGCTGACTATTACACAGAAGTGAGAGAGCCAAGTATGGACGATGGTAGAATGAAAACACAGTTTCCTACAAGGGTCTTTCAGACCCTTAGCCAGCCGTGCTAATGGAGCTTGGTATCCCCTCTTAGGAATATCCTTAAACGCTAACAAGAAAAAGGGTCTACTTACTCCAAAACGGCACACTGCATTTACTAATTTACTGTAGCTTCAGAAAGTGAATCTAGAAACAGATATGTCAAGAAATATGGCAGAGCTGTAGCTGCTGTTACTGGATAGTACAAAACATACAGAATGTAAGAGTTCTGAGCCTACAATTTTTTTAATACACAAAAAATGGCTACATGTAGCACAGAATGTATTCCATAGTGGAGTAGAGATCCATCGTTAGTTATTAAGCACTTTCAGCAGCAAAATATGAGAGCAGTGCTTTGAAAAATCGTGTAGGTATCTTTCCTCCTTCATCATCCCTCTGAGAAAATGTAAAACAAAAAATGCAAACAAAATTAAGCTCCTGTTTTTTAAAAATTTGCTCCATGAGATTAGAAACAGCAGTTGGAAAAAGCCTTTGTTTCATCTTTGGTTTTTTGAAAGCTGAATAGAATGCAGTTTTTCTGTTATAGACTTCTTATTAAAAAAATATTCCTGCCTCAGAATGTGTAATTTTTGATGACAGTGATGTTTTCTGTTAACTCTACCCACTCAATCCAAGGAAACCTTTGCTGTCAATGCAGATTCTTCTTATGATAAAGAATATTTTTGGTCTAAAACCTAAGTAGCTAATCAGGCTTGGGCAGTGGCAGTCCATGGAGAGAAACAGAGTCTCCATGGTTCCTTTTGTTTCCTATCTTGAAAATATCTGGGACAAACCCCTAACTAAAACAATCTCCAGTAAACCATTTATTCTTTTAGTGTAACTGGATATCTGTCAACAAAGCATCATTGTATTTTAGAAGACTTAAACCCAAATGATCTTTAAGGTCCCTTCCAACCCAAACAATTCTATGATTCTATGAAATGGAAAATATGTGACTTTTACCTAAAAGCTTTAGTGGGCTTTGCCTTCCCTATAGAGGATGGTTGCTGTGTCCAGGGCTCGACGAGGCACATCCAGTGCTGTTCCAAAGCTACAGAATGGCCTTACAGCTGGCTGGTGTCCCCGCTTCTGTGCAGGCACTCCTCGTGGGAAGGAGGCAGGAGAAGAGTGGTGTTGTTCACTCTGCTGCCTGGGCAGATGTTCAGGGGCTGCTGGAGCTTACAGACAGGCAGGCTTTAGAGGTCTCTGGTCTGACTCTGTGTGCCGGTTGCAAAAGGTACCTAAAAAACTGTCCTTGGGACTTTTTGTCTAATGAGGGAACTGGGTATTTTGGGTTGCTTGTGAGTGATCATCTGGTCTCTTTCTCAAGAATTGTTACTGAAGTGGGCATATGTATGTGGGCAAAATTTCCTTTTAACTTCAGCAAGGAAAGTACAAACTGAGGCAAGGAAAGTCCAGAAAGCTGGAACTTGAACTGATAAATTGGCCTCTATTTCTCCCACTTCTGTGAAATTCATGTAAATGCATATGTGTATGTACGTATGTATGTAAAATAGCTGCTCACCATTAAGCAGATTATGTACATATTAAGGAACACCTTTTCTTTCTGGGAGCCTTTTTCTGCATTCACAGCTGAGGTAAGCAATACACCGAGAAGGGTGTTATTTTCTTATGATAGAGTCACTGTTCTTAGCAGTAGTCTTTATTTTCTACTGTCTCTCTTTAAATCTCAGAGATTTAAACCTGTTGTTTTGTGCAATTTTCGTTATTTCAGTAAGAATTTCCTAAATGATATGTCTTGTTTTATGCCAAAACCACCCTTCATAGGAATTCCTTCAGAATCCTTGCAGTTAGGACAGGCTGATCGCAGCCCCTGCAGGGCATTGATCAGTAGTTTTTTAATGTCTCTGGTGTCTCCCCTGCAGGCCCAGCCTCTGCTGGGCTGGTCTTGTGCTCCAGGTGACCCAGCCATCAGCTCCCAAGGCTCGAGGTTCCTGCAGCACTTGCTGACACATAACCTTGTGTTTGCATTTGCACTTCATTCAGGTGCTTAAATGACCATCTCAGTGCCCTTATTTCTCACAGTATATTGAACTCTCCATTTAATATCTCCTCTCAACAGGAAGGACTCTACACAAGCTTTAACACTACTTGAATCCCATTAAGAATTGCTGTGATGCCTAACAATGTATGACTTGTAACTTGCTGCAAAGACAGTTCCTGATGATTTGACGCAACAGAAAGAAGGCATGTTTCCATTGAAAGTACTTTTCTTCTTGCCCTCTGTTCAGCCAAATGCATCAGAAATATCTATGGTGCTTGGGTTTACCTTTGCAAGCCTGAGTTTTTTTGATACTGAGTATTTCCTGTTCAGAAATGACTAATTAGCTAGAGGCTCAGAATAAAATAAGGAGGTGTTAAATATGGTAAGAATATCTAGTGAGGTTGCTGTGTACATGAGCTGTGTGTTTGATTAGGGAACACTTTTTAAAGCATTTTACAGAGAAATTGTAATTCTTACCTCTAATGGGAGGCCTCAGTGCTGGAGCTGTTAACTGCTCTAGAGATGGCACTGTAGTCTTGAGATATAATGCTGCTTCACCCAGATCCCTGGTGACATGAAGGGCTCAGGAGTGTGTGTCTGACTTACAGCCCCTCAAAGCCTTCTTATCCAGGGGAAATCTTCCCAGGAGTCTCCATAAGGAAACTTGAAAAGAACAGGAGGTTGCTGCTTGCACAGGGCTGTATGATATAAAACGGAAAAGCTTTGCAGAGTAGAGGATTTTTTTTTTCCTAATATACGCACTGATGACTGAAATTGGTAAAAACCCCCAAACTATAGCCTATCACTCGGCAAAGGAGGAAGACTTGGCCTAGACAAAATTTTTGGCTTAAACCCTCTTTGTGTTTAATAGCTGCATGTCACAGTGAAGGACTCTAAAAGGGCTTTTATCAAGAGGGATTTAGATGAACCCTGAAAGGCAAGGTGATACTAGTACAGTCTTGTTTCACATGTAGTCATGTAATTTTAGCAATGTCAAAGTTTCTTGTAGCCTGGATGTTTCAAAGAGACAGATAGGTACATGTAAACCTGTTGGTTGTTCAGGGTGGTTGTAAGTTTCAGGCTTGTCAAGCAGAGTTTAAAAATCTGTCTTTATTCGAAGTAGGAAAAAAAGGCTGTCACCTTCCAGTAAATCTGTATTTTCTTAAACAGAACTATTTCTGCTATTCTGGACCATTTTACTGTCTGTATAGATACTGATATGGTTGCTCTGTAATAATATAATGTTTCTGCTCTACCTACTTGTGAGGAGCATTGTGAGAATTAATTAACAAGTCCTGATAAGAATATTCAGCATGCTCGAAAGTATTTTATTCAGTGATATCTTACCTTCACTACAAGAAATTGAAGTGCTTTTCTTTTCTATGTTTGTATTAGAACAAAAGGTCAGGCAACAGCATTGCAATGTTTGACCTGAGGGATGTGTTTTCAGATGGTGGGGGCGGGATGACTGGTTGCACCACTGGCAAAGAGAGTCTCTGAAATTGCTGTTCCACTTGCCTTTCAATGGCTTTGCACCAAAAGTTTTCTGAGTGTAGCTGTCCCTTCCCTACTGGTGTCAGGCTTTGAATCTGAAAGAGAAATTGATAGCCCATCTTGTGAGTGACCAAATTAAATAGGAAATTGGCAAAGTCCTGTCAAAGCTGCAACCACTTGGCTGCATAGTAGTATCTATTTTGAGAATGTTTTCAACTTTGAGGTTTTATGCAGAGCAATCAGTAGTACTTAATTAGTTGATTAACCACAAAAAATAGCAGGACTTCGGTGCATGCAGATCACTTTCATTTAAAATAGTTCTCAGCTTTCACGTTAACTGTTCTTGGTCTTACCATTTTATTTCCTGGCTTTTCTTCAGTTCCCTGTGATCAGCTACAATGTTTAGAAGGTCTTTCTTCGTTGGAAAACATGCCAGAGGAGGCAGGCTCTTGCATGGAAGGAGTTTATATGATTTTGATAAAGGTCTGCTGTAACTCTTGAGAGTGGCAGTATCCTGTCATTTGATGAAAACTCCCTGGCCAAGTCCATCAAGTCTTTCAATTCTTTTGTGTCATCTTTCCCAGTCCTTCCAGTTGTCCATTTGTTTTACATTTGTCCTCAGAGAGCTATGCCAAGACATGGTTTGATCTTTGGTATCTGCCTGTAATCTTCTAAAGGAAAATAAATGAAAATGGAACCATTTCTGTTTACCTTTTAGCCTGATCTTCATTTGCTACATATCTTTGATAGCTGCCGTAATGTATTTCCAGGTGTGTTGAAGGTTGAGTTTATCTCCCTTCAGATCTCATTATACTCCACAACTTTACTGCCCTAGGAAGCAAATATATATATTCATCATGTTATTGTTTTTTTTCCTTTACAAACATAATCTCTTCTGTTTTTTTTTTCTCCTTTCTGAACGTGTGCATAAGAACAGTTATCCTGAACACTTGCTTTGTATTGTTTAAGTTACTGCGCTACAAACAAGCTCCCTTTTTGGATACATTGATGCCTCTTTGGCCCCTCTTAGTCTTGTTATCACACAGTTCTGCATCCTGAAGTGTTTTCCTCAGGGTAGTGTTTCCTTCCCTACTGTTCCAGACTTCACTGATTTTTTTTTCTTCTCCGTCCCTTTCCTTTTCCTTTTCTGCCTTTACATTTGGACCTCCCTTCTCTTTCTTCTGCCAGGTGCAGACACAGTCATTAAATGTTTGTGATGTAGGATGTCTGTTGCCTTAGTACTTTCAGAAAGCTTATGTGAAAATCTTTTATGTGAATAAGAAAAAGGATGCAAAACCACACATTGCTTAGAAGTGACAGAGGCCAAAGTGGAAGGGCTCTTTGTGCCAGAAGAAAATCCTTGTGTTCCTCACTCAGGAGAAATCTGAGGACTTCACCAGAGTGGAAGCATGTTCCCCACACCTTTCAAATTTGCCCATGTTCCTCTCCGACCGGATGTACATAAATGTGGTTACGCAGCAAGTCAAAGTGGGAGCCATTCAAACTGACTTGGACTGTCCAGGTCTCAGAAGCATCACATGTGCATCTTTCCTACAGCAGTCATGCTTTCAGATTTTAATATAACCTGGAATGCATATTTTCTCCCTCTCTATCTGGACTGTATTTTGTATTTGCAGTGGAAGAACTGATACATCTCATTCTTTAAGATTTTTTTTTTCCCCTCTGTGTATCAGCACAGCTGGAACTTTAAAGGATACACTTCAAATGAGTGCTGAATTTTTATATTGTTTGCAACAACAAACACTACAGTCACAAAAAGACTTGCATTATAGCTTGCCTCTCGCCTCCCACCAGCACCATGGATTCCCCTTTCATTTCTACTATTCATCTTTAAACAGCATATGTTATCTGCAGACACAATGGGGAGAGGAGCTCTTCAGAAATCTATGTCATAATAATCTATTCTGCATGCTATTCAGCATGAGGTGGCGAGTGCTTTGGAATCCATCCTTATGTAGGAAGAGAGTGGCATTTCAAATGAACTTTATTTTGGAGAAGTAAGGCAGGCAGTGCCCCGTTTTCCAAAAGAGTAAGGGAAGTACTTCATGTTAACCTGGCTTTGTGGATTTTATGTTAACATGAAATGCTCAGTTATTCTCCTGGATCAAGATGACTTGAATCTAGTATGTTGAACCAGAAAGGATGATGAGTGTTTGTTTTTATCTGGGGTGTACAGTGGTGAATATCAAACCAACACAGTGCTGTAGGTTCAAAATCTGTCTCCAGTTTGCTCATGAACAGGATAGGGAGACGCAGGATTTTAATCTTTGTGAGATGAGTTCCCCTTTCTTAGCAAGCGTGGGGGTATTACACACTGTAGAAAATACATTTTGGGCACAATGATCAGTAATTGGAAGGAACTTCTGTGTATGTTGGTAGGAAAAGGAGGAAAGCTTTAGTCTGACTTTTCCTCCCTTCATTTTTTTGTGCACATTTTGTTAAGTAGGATGAGATTCCTTGGACAGCAGACCAAAGGAGTCACAAATGGTCTTTTCTTAACTGTGTACTTGGTAGTTCCTTGTTGATGAATTAACTATGAAATGTGGATGTTCACAGTAGGCCGTGGTTCTGCTTACCTCACCCAAAGGCTTTGGTTCTCTGCATGTGTGAGGTAAGTTTCCAGCTTTATGTATTCCAGTGGGTTTAAGACAGCTAATTTGGAGTCTTTGTTAGTCAAAATGCATGTTTAAAGGAATTGTGCTTCTGCAGACTAATGTTCTTAGTTTGGTTGAGGCTCTGGAGTCAGTTTGTTGCCATTAAGCGAGAGTTGTTCGCAAGGTAAAACAAGTCCAGACCTATGCAGTCATTGTCATGTGGCTGCATTATGATACATGAAATTTATACTGTGGTTTCCATTTTTTGAAGGTTTGTGTTGTTTCTGCAGGGAACAGTTTATCCAGCAGTGTCCAGTAGATATAGATGATCTGTGGGAAATTAGAGTCATTTGGGAGAGACTCTGTTTCCCCCCTCTTCTGGTTTGATTCTCATGAGTTTTCTGTCTGAGAGGGAAAAAACGTGCCCCACATTGCCATTACTATAAAATAGTTCCTGCTGCTAGACTGTGTATGTTTGATGTGACTCAGTATCAAGAGGATTATGATCTGTGTTGTACTCTCCCTGAGCATGCTTCTTGGTATGTCTTTCTTGTTTGTTTTTGTTTTATAAATTTTTAGTGTATTCTGTTTCTAGTCTTTCTTAGTAGCGAAAAGAATTTGTTCTTTTTTTTTTTTTTTAATAAAGGCAGAGATAGGATAGACATAACAAAAGTTTGTTTTGAAATACTTTTAATAGGCAGTGATCTCTATCCTTTTCTTTTTTACAATTTAACTGAAAATTAAGATTTCTGAAATGATATTAAAAAAAATCTTCATTGCACTAGTAGTAAGAAGGATAATCAAATAAGTATGTCCTTTAACCCATGCCATTCTATTGGGTACCTTCTTTGGGTTTCCATCAGAGGTTCAAGATTTGGGACCTGGGGATAAAATAGAAAGAGAGCTTCTAACGTTATGTCTCTTGCAAATATGGGGCTTAAATGACTGTCCATTCACTGTTTTTTTTTTTGTAGGATGTACAAAAGATCCAAAGTGCTGGACTTGCCTCCTGAATTTAATTTTCTTCCATTGGTATAATTAGAAATACAGAAATGCATACAAATTCCATCTACTGTCAGAGTACATGGCTATCGAAAAACAGCTTGAGCTGTTTGTGTGGACTTCTCATTAGATCTTGGTAGATTTTGCGTGTGCCAAAAATGAGAGGTTTTTTGGGAGGGGATGAGAAAATAGACAAATTTAGGGTGGAGTGCAAGAATTTTTTCACAGAAGAAATGAAATTAAAATGGTATTGAAACATTTCTTGCAGTTTCTTCACAGAAATTATTTTGACTTTTCAATTTTAGAAATTATGTAGTTCAGGGATGAACCCTAACTGTTGTTTATGTAAAGCCGTGGTTGGTAAGTTTCTATACCTTTTCCCACGTTTCTTATATCTCCAGATATTCCCAACTAATCTGTCTCAATTTTGGGCTCTAAAAATTCCCTAAATTAAAAGGAAATATTGTTAAAATAATAAAAAATGCCAAATATTTCTTGTATTAAACATTAAGCTTTTAAGAAAAATAAAATCTGCTTCAAAGAAGCATTCTTTTTTTCCCCAGTGTTTTTGCCCTGCAGTGGATTTATTTTTTTTTTTTTTGTTAAACCTAGCTCCAGCTATAATGGTAAAAGCTGTAACTGGTAAATAATCATGGGTAAATGAAATATCTCAACATATTTCTGTACATGCAGACAGCCTGACATTCTAATATTCCCTTCAAGGAAGGAATACGTTGTGAGAAATCAAGTCTGCAAATTATCTGTTGTAAAAAGGCATTATTTCTGGCAAAGCTGCAAATAAGGTGACTGTGTTGATGCATGCCCACAGTGTCATTAGCCATGTTCCTTAATAACTGATAATTTGTTTCACTGGAGCTCTGATAGTCCAGATTAATTGCAGTGGGAGGGCCAAGGGGAACAAAAACACTCCCTTATTTCACCGCTTCAAAGAGTTGGCTGCATTTGTTCATAGGCTGCTGCCTTGGGTCATTCTGTAACTGTTTGAGTGATGCGGGTTTCCTTGCATCTTTTTACCTGTCATGACTGAAATAACACCTATTAACAGTGTCTAAAATTATGACTGGAAAGAACAGCACTGTCCTCCTTTTCTGCATGCCAGTAGCCAGCTTCTAGGACTGCACACAGACAGTATGCAGGTACTGTTATGGGATTTTCTTTCATCCAAATATTTTTTCATTCACTACCCTTTGTTGCAAACTTTGCAAAAAAAATGAGGACAGAAAAGCAATTTAATATTGGCCAATGCCCTGATGAACACAAAAGAGGAATTGCAGCAGGACAGGTGATAAGAATCTCTTCCTTTACTCTTTGAACAAGTTTCTCTTTCCATGAATCATAAGGGAGCTCCCGTTACACATCAATCTGCTCGAGGACAATTGCTTTGGTATAGAATTATATCTTCTTTATTGGTTATAAGAACTAAAAATTTGTGATTTTTTTTTATAGTTCTTCAACAACTGCTTCACGGGATCATTTCTGTTGACCTGACACAAGAAGTACACCAGATGGATTAGCCATAATTATGGTGTACATGCAGCTCTGGTTGGGAAATGTCAGTATTTTCTCAAGCTTTGTCTATTTTCAGTTATTGCCAAGCAGTCTCTCTCTACAGGAATTAGCCATATTAAAAGTTAAGCCGTATTTTAAAGTTATTGCTGAAGAACAGTTCTTTTTTTCTCTCATTTCAGAATATGTCATTCTTTTATCAATTTCAGAATCGTTATTTCCACTATCTTTGTTCTCCAAATTTCTCTGAGTGCTATTAAAACTAGTACAGAAGACTTACTTTTTGCTGTGCAGTTGCTGATGTCTCTGATATAAATTATATGTGTGGCTTGAAGAAGATATCACAGAATCTAAGCAGAAGAGAAAGACTTGTCTGTGACTCCTTACTTGTCTCTGTTCCAAATATGTTTTTTGATTTTATATTGTAGATGAACTTTAGATAAAATACAGTTTACGCTCTTTTACTTCCACTCCCTGTGAACCTCTCACATCCTTTCTATGAACAAGCATTGCCATGGCTGTTGGCTCTTCATCAAACACTCCATTGTTGATACATGGTTGTGTTTTAAACAGACATTTATTAATTACCGATTGTTTTCTTAATTCTGGTTCTGTTTTTCTCTGATATAGTAGCATTGATTTGTCAAGAACACAACAGTCATAGCTTGTTTCTTGAGAAAAGCAATTTTATTTATTCATTTTTGCAATGGTGAAGAGTTTGTACTAGTTTTAATTCTAAGTTCCACATCACCATCATCATATTGTAAAGTTTGATGATTTGTGTTGCTTACAGGTTATTTGTTTGTTTTTTAAAATTAATTTGGCAGGGATAGAACAGAACTGGTTGATACGGTCATCTTGTAATTTATTATATGGTAATACTCGAACTGAGTTACAAATATAGGTCTAAAACTGTCAGGTACATTGGTCTAAATAAACAAGTTAGGATTTAATCTTAGTCTACTGCACATAAGAAGGAAACACTGCCTCATTCAGGTTGCTTTCTAATTAGGAAGCAGGTTGGTTGGACTTGAACAAATTGCAAGCTTCCAGCTGTAGTAACGATCTTCAAAGCTTTTAGCTGAGTGATTTCTAATTCAGGTTTTTATGCCATGTAAAATCCATACGCTTGAAGAATTTTCAAGCTGTTATCAAGAAGTCTAAATAAATAAAACTTGGAGAAATCCAAAGGGAATAGGAACTCCGGAATTACAGAAGTCTGTTTTTGATGGCATTTGCTGGGTTGCCTTTGGAAATTCTGTTTTCTGTGGTGTTACGTTCTCTGCAGATTTTGTGTATTGACTGATCTTTTCAGAGGCACTCTACTGGGAAGTGGAAAACTGCCATTTTTTTTTTTAATGTATTGACTGAGACCTTTAGAGGTGGTTCAGAGTGGAAGTGGAGGAGGGAAGGGGATGTGGAGTGTGTTAATAAAATCAACCGTACTTACATTCCTTCAGAATACATCCACCCTGTACAGTAAGAATTAAAGGATATCAGCTGTTTGTGGCAGAGTGATTTGTTGCTTCATAAAGGCAATGGACTTATTCATCATGTTTTGGGAACTCCTGATAGTTGAAGTAAATGTGAAGCCTTCTGTATAAGTAGCTAGAAAATTATCAACTGTGGTCACCATTAGAAAGTTGACTATCTGTCTTGACAGCAGCAGAATAGTATTTGTAATGCTTCTATATTTAAATTGGAAGATGCTGAACTTGTTTTCTACTGTCTGTAGAGCGATAAAAATAAATACAGGAATAGTTATCTCTTCATGTTGCTTTCTTCTAGTTATATTAAAAAATAGTGCATCTTTTGTTCTAATGCAAAGTACTGATGAGACTTTTCCTTGTTGTGAAATAACACAGGTAACACTGTATTCTTATAAATTGGATAAAAAAATATTCTCTTCATATGGATTACTTCTGTGAGCAACAGAGCTCAGTTTGTACTGTGAGACTTAGGCTGCAACCTTCATTTATATATGACTTGCTCTTTCTAGACTTTATTTTGGTTCTGTTCTTTCTCACTTTGAGTTTTTATTTATTTTTTCCCTGATATCTGAAAAAGTGATATAGTCTTTCTTCTAGTATCAAACTGTACATGTAACAAATGCACTTGTAGCTGGATTTTGAAAGTCAGTAAGGAGTGAATGGTTTTTGTTGGGACAACACCCTCTTTGTCTGTGTGGGTGTGAAGCCGACTTAAAATTCATCTTATTTCTGAATAGTTGCTCTTCGTGATTTAAAAAATCGGAGTTGAATACATATGTTTGGTGAAGAAGATATAAAAGAATCTGTTGAATTCATGTATTCACATTGTCTAATATTTTTTTAGATGAAATAAACCAAAAACTCAGGCCCCAATTTTTCGTTATTTAGGAGGAAGAGATATTGCAGTGTCTTAAAAGCAGATTGTCTCTGTATGTAAGATTCAGAACCATTCTACTGAACCTTTTAGCTCAGACAGGATAAAACCTATTTTGTTCTCATTAGATTTATAATCCCAGAGTTACTTTCAGCACAGATTGCTTAATGGAACAAAATTATGCCTATGTTAGATAATATAGTAGATTTTTATAAAATTGAAGATGTGAATATGGCCAAACTTACATATATATCACTCAGAGCCTCTTAAATTATCAATTAACTCTTGGCGTCAGTAATATAAAATGGATATTAAAATGTAGTTTAGTGATTAATCCTTGAGCTTTTCTCTGTTCTTATACAAGGCTTTTTTAGTAAAGTTGCAGTCCTAATTCTTTGCACAAAAACATTGTACATCTGTTGCTCAGAGTAGGGAGGATATTGAAATTCCAAATAGATAAATTTCTTCAGTCTTATAATAGGCATTTAAATGTTTTTGGTTGTAAGGCATGGATATTATACGGTGTTGATGTTTACCATGTTATTTTATGAAGTGCTCAATTTGATATTGCAATTTCTTTAAACACTGATAGATACTTGAAAACTGGAGAGGTGAACCCAGACTTAGATGTGCCATCCAACTACAATGATGTTTTAGAGGACAGTTTTCTACATGTAGATTTGTGGTTCTCAGTTTGTGCCTGTGCCGCTATGTTTTACTGCGGTAGGTCAGCATTAAAAAGGAGAAAGACGCAAAGGTGAAAATTCTCTTCCACTGTAGAAATATAATAGTGTGGTGGACTTGTCTGGTTCTATGTGTTATTCTGTGCAACTATGATGAAAGAAGGGAAATACACTATAGCATGCTCATGTGGAAGAGGCCTAGTTTTTGCTCCAACAACATGTCTCCAGGATGTCATTTAGTCCCAACTGTTCCCAGTCTGTAATTCTGTTGTAGCCATGACTGGTGGAGAAAAAGCTACTTGGCATACGGTCGTCTAACTGGGCCAGCAAAAATACATGACTTGTTGAAAGAACAGTTTGCAGGTGTACTGCTGTAAGAAAACAGAATTGCTTCACGTCAGGAAAAAAAAGCAGAAAAATGTATGTCTATTTGGGTTATGTTTCAGTGTGGTGCATGAAACCATGTTACTTTGTCACTTGGTGGATGAGTCTCAGTGAGAGAACAGATGAAATTCAATATGTGCTGGCTTTTAACCAAACTTTAAAATATGATAGAAAATTGTAATTTTAACATTTTATTATACTTAATGTAGAAGGAACGCTTAGTTTTGTAGTCTCATTGGTTCACTGATATATGTTTTGTAGCTGACATTAACTTCATCTTGAGGCACACCAATAAAGTCTGCAGAGGTCCTAATAAACATTTAACCTGATCCTCAAAGCCGTGCATAATTTAGCACTTAAATTTCATATTGACATAATGGGGTTTTTTCACTGATTGACTTGATATAATTTTCTTATTCTAGGAAGTGAGTTTTTTATCTTGTCTAGGATGTTACTGGGTGATGTAATATAGGTTTAGTGGATGAGATTAATTAATAACTTGCTGTCTACTATTAGGTTTAATGTTGTTTATATGTTATGAGACCAATGAAACAAAACTTATGTTTAGTGTTGTTGTGAGTATGTGCGAGTCTAAAGGCATCATTTTGCAAACAGTTTCCTCCACACCAGACACATTTGTGCTGTGTTCAGATTTTACGTGTTCTTGTTGAAGGTGAGTGGTATTCAAAGAAGAGTTTGTATTTTCTCTAAAATTGTATGGGTGTAGTGCATTTTAAAATGGGAACCAAAATCCTGGGGTCTTTCTCATTTTGCAATCTTTGTGTGAAATATTTGACATCTTTTTTGAATTATTTGCATTGGTGAAAAGCCTGTATCACAACTGAAGGATGCAGACAGATAAGGAGTGAGAGTGAGAGGTGGCACTGTTTTGATTCTTAGAGGTCTGTGGTTTTACTCTTTTTAGGCTTGTCCTAGACCAAACTGTTTTGTCTGACACTGATTAGATGTGTCCAAATCACTTTTCAGAATTCAATATCTGAAGAATATTTAACCTTTGTTCTTTTATACTGTTCACAGGAGTAAACCTGCTGGAAGATTTCACATGAATGTAATGTAAGGCTTTATGACTGTAGCTCTACTGTGATTACCTTTATAAAAGAGGAGTTATAAGCCTCTAAGTTCTACTGCATTCACTTCTTAACAGCCCGCATATAGTACAAAGCTTATTATACCCAAGGGAAAATTAATATAAAGGATATTGTAGCATGCCATTAACAGCAGGGTGACAGTTTTGCTTGCACTATTAGTTTCAGGTTAAAATCCTGGAGAGCAAAATATTTCATATGCGCTTCTCTATAATTAACCCCTTATGCCTTTCCCCCATAGTCATGTCATTTAACAAAACTTTATTCGCAGTGGCTCCCTAACCCAGCATGTGCTTCTACACTCGCAAAGACCACTTCAGTGATTCCCTTCTTCTAGAGGCTAGTTATAACATGGGGTAACTTATAGGATGAATTAGTCACTCTCTACATTTCTAGCTGCTGTTCTAAATTGTAAATACTAAGGCAGTAGACAATTCTGTGTTCCCAGAGTCTGCTACTACCTTCTGCTTTGAATTCTGCTTTTATTTAAATACTTATTGGTGGTTGCTTGGTTTGTTCAGTAGATCATGGGCATATATAGGACAGTAAATGCTGTTTTTCAGGAGAAAGGAGAATGCTGGTGAAGTTGGATGAAACTGAATGTTAGTAATGTCATAGCTGGCATAGAGTTTGTGTGCTGTTTATGTGTTCTGTCTGCAGAACTTAGCTGTAGCATCAAACTGTCCTGCACTGGTCTAGTATTGAGAAGAAGGGTATGTCCCTTTGTCCTTCCATCAACTTGAGTGCTTCATGCCCCCATCTCATACTGGTGATGGGCTACAGAAAGGTAACCCCGTGTAGATGGTCCTGTAGACACCAGTGCTTAAAAGAGGCATGTGGGTGGATACTTTGCTGAGTTTCCACCAGGCTGCTTTTTTGGACATTGTAAACCAAAGACCCTGGCTGGATCTAACGTGTTGCTCCCTTATTTCCGTTAGCCAGGAGCTTTTCAAATCTAGAATGGTAACTACTCTTACTGGATTTATGGCAAAGGGAGAATAAAAGTTCGTGACTAGGCACCTTGCAGCTTATGTTGTTGGAAATGAAATTGCTTGAATAATCTTTTAGCTGCAGATCAATTGCTTAGCTCAAATGATGACTACCTGCATGGTTACTGTTATACTATTAAAAATGTGTTGTAAGTCTCAGTGCATTATAAAATATACCAAATACTTTTGAAGTCAAAGTCAGTCAGTGTTAAGAAAGCTAAGGTTATTGAATTGGAAGAGGGAAACAAAGAAAAATATGTGAACTGGATAAATAAGAAAGGAGTTGTATTGTTCTTTCCAACTTAGGCAGCCATAAAACGCATGATTGTATTACCATGTGCAGTGCTAACGTGTTTCCCTGAGTGATCCATTTGCATGTTTTTCTTGCGTGTTGTGTACCATCCTGTAGTTTAAATATGTAATTTTTTTAATTTAAGATTTGCTTTTGCTATAAACTTGTGCACCCATATTTTCTGAATTGGATCTGTAGGTACCATTGATTAATGGAGCAGCAGACTGCAAGAACAACCCAAAAATCACAATGATATTTTCAGAAATTTTTTTCTATATTGTTTGCCAGTGTTGGAAACTTGCATGAGTCACGTGGATTTGAACTGGAAAGCCAAAATATTACTGCATTGTTGAATTTAAAAAGTAAGGAAGGAACAGGATATAGTAAGAATAATTCAATTTTTTTTTCTACATAAGATTTTTTTTTTAATTGTTTAAGAAACCGTACCCACTATGAAAACTAATTGCATCTGCATGTGGGTTGTTTTGGTTGATTTTAATATTAGTTTGGAAAGAACAGTACTTCATTTTTAAATCAAGGGAAATGGCTGAAATATTCACAAATCAGAGGTATCGTTGGGGGAGCTGGTAAAGCGTAGCTGTGCACTGGAACCGTATTTACTTGTCAGCTATTCAGATTCTCCTGGTCAGCAGAGTCTAGACAAAATCTAAAACTATTTTGTGACTAGTCTGTCCAGTCCAAATGAGATACTAACCCTCCATTTTGCAGCAGCAGTAGTGTGATAAATATGTGTGGGATATTCAAGGGCTTGTAATCTTTTTTCAGCCTAAAAGATTTAATCCAGAGTGGGGAATGGTGTACTTTAAATAAAGAGCAATTACTACAGCCTCTGCCATCTACTTTAGTCAAAAATAATAATTGGTTCCTTTCCTCCTGGTGTGAATCTAGCTATTCAGAATTATAGTTTTTGAATTTTCATAATACAAATTCTGAATTGCTGCATCGCTAAGCTTGAAAGATGATAACAGCATCTCAGTTGCCTAATAAAGGTCACAGAGTCTTGGATCACAATTTTCTTTTCATCTCTTTCCCAGTCATTTTACAAAGCCATATCCTGCCCAATGGAGTCCTAAATAAGACAACTGCAGCAGAAATCCTTGCTGCAATGAGAGACATGATCATGTTTCAAAATTCAGGTTTTCAGTCATCTTCACCCTGAAGGGGGATTATATCTCATAAATACTGAAGGTGTGTAAACACTGTGAACCTCTTTTAAAAAATTTGCTGGTGCTGTATGACCTCTGAATTGGAACAAACATTTAAAAGTGCCTAAAAAAAATCAGGGCAAAACAAACTTGTGAAATAGCTGTTTTCTTTTTGTATTCTGTGGTTTGCTGCATGGTTGATGATGTTGTAAGGAGGTAGTGATGTGAGATGGGAGTTCCCTGTTTTGCTGGTTATGTGTTCTTGTGCATTGCATAACTGTATTTTCATTATGGTTGTGGTCTTATTTTATTTTAAGTAATATGATGGTCACTTTTATCAAGTTCTATGCCTAAATTACATAAATGCTCTTAGTATGAAATTAAAACCAGAATTAATATCTTGTGAGTTTGTAATGCAAAAGAGTGATGAAAATATAATTCTCTCTTTCTGGGTTGTCCCTCTAAATACAGAGGTGCAGAGGAGTTAGTAACAGAACCAGATTCCTGGTAAGTTCAGATGAACATTTCTGCACAGTTTCAATGCCACAAATACTTTTTTTCCTTCTCAAATATTTAATACGAAATTTAGTTTTTTGTTTGGCTTTTATAAAGGAAGTGATAGTTAATGTAGAATTGAATAGAAATTTTCCCATTTTGCTGCCACTTCTGTTTGTGTACCTTTCTAATTGTTTGGCAGGCTGTTCTAGTATACTGTCTGTATTTTTCCTAAAGAGCAGTTCTTAGTTTTATTTTTGTAACTCTACTTCTACTCCCAGCATCACTGCCTGTAAAACTTGACTATAAGCACCTGTAATCACCTGCCATGAAACAGAAGAAATCTCTGAAACTGGAAAATCATAAACTTATTATCACAAGCCTAGTGATGCTTCTGATGCTCACCGGATTTCTCAGAGGGCAGTGAGAAATGTTTCTATTGCTGCCACTTTACTGATCCTACAGCTCTCTCTCTGCTTCTATTGTGGGAATACATTGGGAGGAAAACTTTCCACAGTGGGAGGAATGTTTCAGGTGAAGCTTTGGCTAACCAAACCTATGTTAAGAGGTGAGTGTTCCCTTTCAAGTGAGTTTCCCTTTTTCTTTTGGTTATCTGGTAAGTTATGGGAAAGGTCCACAATGTGTATTGCTATGTCAGTGAAAAGGCATAAATTCTACTACATAGTCAAAACTACTGACTTTGGTGAAGTGTGTTGAACAAGAAAACAAGCATTTTTGGCAAAGTAAAGGGTACATATTTTATCAGGTGATTTTCTTCTAAACCTAGCTGGAAATCTAAATTGCCAGCTTCTGGCTGCAGTCTATTGACACAACCCTGTTCATGTACAAGCTTAAGTGGGCATGCTTTCATTAAGACTTGCAAGTTTATGATAGGAAAATCTTTCTATTTCTCATAAATGAAGAAAAGTAGAACAGAATTTTGCAAGGTAAGACTTACAACATAGTTTACTCAGATGATGAAAGCATGAAACTGAAGGTCACCATCCAAGAAATACAGTACACTGGAAGAATCCAGGTGGGTGTGGTGTGTTCATGAAACACGTAAAATGGTATTTGTACTCTTCTGGTTAACAAGTGTGACAGGCGCATGTTCTAGTTGCTCAGAATTACAGTACCTTAGTTTCTCTTCTTTTATTACTATCAGATGTCAAGCCTCTGAAATGCATTCATGCACCTAGTGATAATAAAACACGAAAATGCTTGTTTGTTGTTTTTTACATGTGTGTTCCTTATATTGGCTTTGATTGCAGTAAAACTCCAAGACAGCCAACTACTATCTGTTCATTTGTGAATTGTATGCCTTATGCAATGTGACAGTTCTGGAAATAAGCATTGCATATATGCAAAACATGTTTTTTTTCTGATGTGATTTTTACTGTGAAAGTTTAAAACATTTATTTCTTTTTTCTTTTTCTTCCCATTTTTGGGTTGGGGGGTGGGAACAATCTAAAAGTAAATTATTGCAGGGCTTATTTTAGCTTTTACAGGTAAATGATTTTGCATTATTAGATGCGTTGAAGTGACTGATACAGTTTTAATTTCTGCTAAGCTTCTAATAGTTTTCTGAATGAAGGGTATCTGGATTACAGAAGAATCATCAAGCACGGTTATAAAAAGGGGGAAGGGCTGCCCGTGACAGTACTAGGTGCTGTAATGAAAAGCAGACAGTATCTTACTGACTTCTGATTGTTCAGTTACAATATTAGTTTTCATGTCTGCTGCAGTGCAGTGCCAAGTCTTGTAGAAGTTATGCATTAAAAGTGGGTTTTTTTTGGAGAGACTAAATAAACTCTCAGAATCCATATTCTGTAAGCCTGGATTCCATTAAATGAAATGTTCAGTTCATTCAAGACTAACTTCTCTCTTATGCTGTGAAGAGTCTGAAAACAAGAAAAAAATCTGGTAGTATTTCTGATGTTCACTGACATGGGGGTGGAGGGAGTCCCTCTAAATGAACTCAGACTTCTTTGGAACAGCGCATTGTTAATGATCAAAACTGTGTAAAATTAAACCTGCAAAAGATTTGCTTTATGTAATAAAAAGGTGTCAAGCTACTTAGCTGGAGCTAAGAGAATTAAATTCATTAAAGGAAGCAAAATCAGGCCTCCAGTGAGTACAAGCATCCACTGATCAATATAGCATGTTAGAAAGTACTGGGGAAGGACCTGTTCAGAATGCTAATGGTGTCCAGCCCGCTAGGAAAAGCTGCGCTGTCTGGGGAGCTGCTTCATGCTTCCTCGTGTGCCCGGTGCATCTCTTGGCCACAGAGCCAAGGGGCTGAGCCTCTTCTAACTGCTACTGAACTGTGTGGAGGGAATAACAGAATGGTGGAGAGTGAAGTGGGTCGTTAGTTGTGAATTTACATTTACAGTAAGACCCTCTTCCAGGTAAGAAATTGCCTCTGTCTGAATGAGATTTGGAGAATTTTGTCTGTGTGACCTCAGTGAGATGTAAGGTGCAACTGGCTTGAGTGGTCAGCTATTGCTGTCAGCCGGAGGAACCAAGGCTTGTACTAGGTCTTCTTTCAGGAATAATTTTCTAAAATACTTTCTTGACTGCTGAATGTAAGACTATCTGAAGCCTGATTCTGTGTGGTAGGGAGATATGTGTGACAGTTGAACTGTGCAGCTGGACATTTTCTCCTGTTTTCATACAGTGCAGCAGAATCTGATTATTAAACCGATTTATGCAAAATTGTGCTACTACTGAGCAGCCCCTTGCAGTGACAATTGTGAAAGAAATACCCCAATTTATGAAGTGAATCAGCATCCTTGAAAGGGACATGGAGTAAACTAAGAGAATAATCTTGTAGTAAGTTCTTGCCTGAAAAAGATCTGTCATAGCCACAAGCCTTGCACCAAGCCCGTCAGCCATGTTACAAAAGTCTAAAGTTAGAGAGAACAATGTTAGTAGTAAAAGTTAGAGACAAGAAGAGTTGTGTAGTTTGTGTAGGTTTTTTTGTTTTGTTTTGTGGGTTTTTTGTTTTTTTTTCCTATGGAATGAACAAGCTTGGAGGCTTCAGTATCATCAGAAAGCTTTATATGCCAATTAGCTGGTCAATTATAATAATTTTAAGTAAATTGACAGATAAAATGACAATGGAAGTGACAATGCACCTGAAAATGAAGTGACAATACACCTTAAAATTCCAACAGACATAAGCAACATGGGGCTTTTGTATTTGACGTTTTTGTGTTGGAGTCACTGGCAGGTTGTTTCTTATTTTTGACCAACGTAGGTGGGAGAGGAAACAAGTTGTTTTTTCCCAGATGATGACTGCTCTGGTTCTTAGAGAGCCCAAGGTTCACATTGGATCATGGCAGTTCAGTTGTTTGAACAAATATGAATTAAAGAATTATCATCATGGTGCTTCTGTTGTTCTGGTAGTTTACAAGTTTTAGACTACAGTAGTCTCTTGCTTTTAGATCAGTCTATTGTACTGAATGGTGATGGTTTAAAGTGCTCAAGTTCAGGGACTCTTTAGAAGGGTGTAGATACTTGCTCTCTAAATATTTCAACATTTCTCATTTTGTACTTACATGTGAAGTCATTTTTAAAGAATTTCCCAGTGTCTTTCAGGGTGCAATTAAAAAAAATAATAGCGAAAAATTACTAGAAGTATTAATTAAATGCAGGTCTGGGAGACAGAAACTTGTGACATTTAATCCCAGTACTAAAACTAATCCTGTCGCATTTGCTTCTCCTAAAATTCTCCTAATCTCATTACTACAAAATTATTTTTATTACTAACTGTCAGGCACATGTCTTCAGGCTTTAGCAGTTAATCCCCATGCCTCATTGGACACATTGTACAGACAGGGGTGCTGCCTTTCTGCATTGCACCATAAATATGCTGTGATAGTTATGGCTCGGAATCAGGAAAAACCCTAAAGTCTTTGGTCCATTGTGTTTATAACTTGAGCTATACACATAGACATATTAACTTTAACTGTATGTATGTGTTTTGTCCTGGGTAAGGATTATTTGGGAAGAGAATGGAAGGGGCTTAATCAAACTTGCTCTTAATTTAGTGCCGACCAAATGCTAGTTCTAATATATCCTCACAGTAGTCAACAAAGGGTTATCCCAGATTTATTGTTTTAAAGCTATTTGTGAGGTTAAATGACCAATTGGTTCAAGAAACTGGTTGCCTTTATCAGACTATTCCTTAGGAATGGACTATTGAGATAAATGCTGTTAGTTAAATACAAATCCTTTTCTCAATTGTGCAGAAACAGCCTCGCTACTAGTTCGTCTCCTAATCTTGTTATAACAGTCCCCTGATAGGTCTCATTAGATTGTCTTGTTAGCTGATATAGAGTCTATTTTGCAGCAGAACAGACAGAATTGTTAATCTTAGTCAGTTGTAATGTGTCTCAACTGCTAAAGGGTTTTTTCCTTCATTCACTTTGTTCACTTTTGTTCTGTTGCCCAAAACAATAGACGTGTGAAATCAGTGATATATTTACTTTGATTAGTTTTTATTTAATCTGTCATGGTTTATTGAATTTAATTACTTTTAAATCATTAACTTAAACCGGACAACATGTGCGGGGAGAGAAAAGCCCTGAGTGTCTTGTACAGTGTGAATGGGACATGCCATGAGCTAGTTCCTGATTTACCATACTAAAGGAACTTTGTTGGCCATAGAACTTTAATCAAGGATACCCTCTATTTGTCAGGAGCATTTATGGAAATATTGTAACCTATATGCATGTGTGGAATCTTCTCAGTTTCTGTGACTCTCAGAAAGTCAGCTGCAGACCTGGCTCTCAGTAACTTGAGAGATTGAGGAGATCAAGACCTCTTGAAATATGACTCTTTGTAAGAATGAAAACTTGCGTAAAGTAATTTCAGTATCTGGAATTGTCCATTGTTGTGCTAGTTGAGTTCACTGGATGGCCTGTGGAAGGTGAATTTAAGTAGCAATAGCATATTTTGTATGGTAGTTGACGGGAGACTTATGGATTCCTAACCATCAAGAACTCCATATTACTTGTTCTGTTACCTATCAAACTCTTTAGACTTGTTGCTGAACTCTTGTTTATATAGTGCTATTTATGTGTGATAATTCTTTAAAGAGGTGCGGCTTGCCACTGAGACTTTAAATGAGCAGATATGGTGAGATGCAAAATCAAAAGCTAGTAAAACCACTGTGAGAGACACGTTGTTGACTGAATACAGTTATCTGGCTTTGCTTGGTTCGTTTTTCCACCTGCTGCTTACAAGAATACACCATGTGAACTATCTTTGTATTGGCAAGCTTTTCCTATATTTTATATAATTATATAAATATGTTTTTTGAGTTGTTTCAGAATGAGATCTATAGCAAGAGGAAAAAAGTGTTTTGCTGTCTATTTTTTCAAATTGTTTCTTTATCCTGTTTTCTTGAAGAAAACTTGGAGAGAAATGGTATGCAGAATAGTTTTCTTAGTGTTTAACAATATAGTAAATATAATGATTGGATTTTTTTGGGGGAGGTCTTTGTTGAAATTGAGGCCTTATTGCAAATGCTCACCTTTACTTTTTGTGAAGGGTATCTGGTCTATTGTCTTCTTACTGTCCCACTGGACACCCCATAGTTTGACTTTTGACCTTGCAGAATGATGCCATCACCCTTAGATAGTAAGGACCTCACGTTGTCCTGTGAGGTAGTAAAAGTATCTGCTGCTTAAGAGCTCTTTTCTCTCTGGTACTAACTCTGCTTTTTCGTCTTCCAATGTATCCTTTTTTGAGCCTTAACTTGGTTAAAGATTCGGAGGAGTTAGAGTGTGGGGATTTTCCTCTTCCTTCTCAGAAATCAAAGTGAATCCATCCTAAGAAGCAGATGTCAAGCTAAATTGATCTTCTTCACAAAAGACATATACCAATGTGGAACGTGGCATCAGGTGCACAACTCATCTGTCCTGGCTTCCAAATCTCCTTCCTTTTTCAAAAGTAATTTTATTTTCCTGTCTTTCATGCTCCATATTATGTACATGACAAATCCCCAGCTAGAACTGGCTCTCTGGGAGGAATATAGGTGGAAAAACGGATGCCACTCTTTAGGCAACACTGCATGTTCACATTTATTGTTCATTCTTTCATGGGCACAGTTCTATTCCATTTGGAGCTGCTGCTCGAAGCTTTCTACTACAGCATTTGTAAAAATATGTGTGATACTGGCTCACTGTTCAAAGAAGGAACGATGAGAGTATCCTTGGAGAATAGTGTTGGGAGTCTTTGCCAAGGAGCAGTATGTTTTAAGGAGCAAAGGATGATTGCTTGGCAGATGAAAAGTGGGTGGGCTGATTCAAGTGTGGGTGCTGGCATGAAAGAAGAAATAAAACTGAGAATAAGTACAGGAAACAAAGGTGCAGGTAGGAGGGACAAGGAAACTGTTTACTCAGCAACCTAATAGCCTTTTCAACTACAGCATGACAGAATCGCAGTAGTCTTGGTGATTTTTCACTTAATTGGTCAACAGCCACAAGTTTACTGCCCAAGCTTTTTTAAAAATTCAAAATGTGCATGGGTTTGATGAAACATGGCATGTTAAAAGCTGTATCTAGTTACATTGGAGCAAATTGTGGCTTTTAGCATGAATTATCATGTGCGGTTCATACAAGTTTTTTGTGGATATGATCAAGTAGTCAACTATTCTTATTTCTGTTATATCTGAGTTCAGAGCAGGCCTACATATCAGCTGGCTTCTAGAATATGTGGTTAGGTTTTGATCTCTTAACACTTTTGTTTTTTTCTGAGTAAAGGGTTTTTTTTTTTCTTTTTTCTTTATTTTTTTTTTTTCCCCCCCAAGCTTTGTGCATGGGTAAAACAAATGGTAAATTCTTCCTTGGGGCAAACGCAGTGGCCCTTTTTAGCATATCAGAGATCCAAATTCAGCAACATATGGCACAAAAGAGCACCTGAGGAAACGTCCTTGAACAATAAAGAGAGCTGATAAAGCTTCTTTTTGTGTGTAGTGTAATAACAACAAAAGGCATGACTGATTACTTATTTTTTGTCCTGAAAGATGAAGAGTCTGTGGGTCCTCAAGCACATCAGCCATTCCAAATTCTGCCTCATAAAATGTAGGTAATATGGGCTTGTAGTATGAAAATGGCTCCCATTTCCTTGGTGAGCAGAGCCCTGTGGATATTCTGGCTACGAGCATATGATGAATAGTTCTATGGGAAATAACAAATGTTTTCCTCAAGCCCATATTGGATTTTTAACATGCATCTGCTACTTTACCAACAGCTTCCCACATGCTGCCACAAAATCATAACTTGCACATTTTGAGCTTGGAAGCAAATGTTTCCTATAGGCCTTGACTTCTACCTCAGAGTCCCCAAGGGTGGTTATAAAATGTTTGCATAATTATTTTTTTATGGGATACAGCTTTTATTTATTTAAATGATACCTAATGTGATAATATCCAGGTGTCTTAAACTCCTACCAATGTTAACAGTGGAAAATTCACAAGCAGTATAGGCTGAATCCTCCAGAAAAAGACTGTCACTTGCAGGAATACAATAAGCAGTCCCTGCTGCTACAGAAACTACTTGCGTGAAGACTGAGCATCTGATCACCTGTAGTTTCTGAGAGCTGGAGGGTGTTTGGCACCCTCTTGTAGACACAGACAGGAAAAAATCCTTCATCTAACCTTGCAAAAGTTCAGACATTAAATCAGGTGGTACTTTCACAGCTAGCTAAGCCCCCATAAAATGTGAATGTCTAAGCTTTTTAAAAACATTTCTTTCAGTTTTTAAGGCCTCTGCGTTAGGAACAAAATAGAGCCATAGGTTTAGGGATTGATAGATACCCCACATTTTAAACAGGAAGCACTTGAAAATCTACCCCCCCTTTGCTTGCCTAATTAAGTGCTAAATTCTCTACCTCTGTAATTATAACTGACAATGTCAGAAATGAAACAAGAGACTAAACCTGCTTATGCTTTTTGGTTATTGCCAAAGAGACATTAAAGAACAACCCCAAATTTCTTTTGCAAGCTTATGATCGCAGTGCTAAGGTACTAAATGATACAAAGCAGAGCCAGTGCCTTCTGGTGACTTCTAGATCAGATTGTCATGTCTGAGCCTGGCCTAACTCTGTCTGAATACAGCAGAGTGACTCCTAATATCCACTAATTTTGTGGGAGTATTTTTATGATTTACCTCAGAAGTAACATTGCCAATTACAGGGGGAGTAGATTTAAGCTGTCGTTGTCTGTTGTGTGAAGCCAGACAACTACATTGGCTTCCACAGTTATCCAGAATTTAAATGATTATGGCAAAGATTGGAGTCTGACTGTACAATCTGCAATGCAGGAAAAGAGGTTAAAGTATAATGGCTAAAGTAGAAATGTGCTGGTTCTTCAGCTATCGGTGATGAATAAATCCAGGGACATTTACTGCCTGGTTAATAAAAATTCTTCCATTTGGGGAAGGAGAGCAATATATATTCTAAATGCTTTTCATCTAAGGGCTGATAAATTGTCTAATCTGGTCCTATTCTTGCAAGCATTTTAAAAAATAAAATAAACCCACATGATAAATAACAAGAAATTTCTAAGAGCAGTAGGCAGTTTTTTAACTTTGTCTGTCAGTTCCTTTTTTTTTGTTGTTGTTGAGTTTGACCCGATGGATCTGTTTAAAGTTTTTTCTTATGATTTTATTTTTTTCTTCGTTGTTTTTCTGTGAATTTTAATTTATAGTGTTGTATTTACATAATGAGCATAATTACATGTAATTATATGTCATCTCCCCACTGAAACTTGTAATTACAGAATTATGATGTATAATGACATCCATATTAAATTTACTGGGGTAAAATATAAAGGAAGACCATAACAAATTCATTTAAAAAATAACATGATATTGAAATAAAAAAAACCCTCCACAAACAGGAATAATTTAATTTACCAGTTGAAGCTCTGCTAGTCGGACAAGTACTTATTTTATTCACTCTTTTTTTTTTTTTTTGCCAGGGAAAATTTTGTTCAATTTCTTCTTCAGATAGCATTTTACTTTCTCAGATTCAGAGACTAAATTTCAGGATTTTTCCCTGATCAATAGTTATGCAATGTTTTGTCTAAGCATTTCACTTATGACATGCAATTAGGTTAAGCCGGAGAATTAAAAAACTGCAAACTGAGCGAGGAGTAGAGAAATAGGTACAGATTAAAGGAGAAGATCTTTTGTATCTTAAAATATTCTACATTTTAAGAAGTGGGGCATTAGCAGTAGTAAATATTTAGTCAACAAACCCAAACTTCTAAGAAAAACAGAAATTATTGCCTTCATTACCCAGTTGGAAGAAAGTTGTAATCAGACACACTAATTTTAGAAGTTGATTTTACTGTTGTGAGTGCATCATCAATTTTATAACTGGGAACCCACTAAAAGCTTAAAAATTTTCCAGTTCTGTTGTAGATGGGCTAGTAGCTACGTATATAGATATGTTGCAGCTGTGGGCCTTGAGAGAGATGTTTCAATATATGTCTTTGTTTCCTGGCACTGTGTGATTTTCATCTCAAGAAGATGAAGGACAGAAGTAAGTGACTCACTGACTTACGTTGTGCTGAAGGCTGAACGTTTAGCTGAAATGAACATCTCTGAGCAGGTTCGTCGATTCTCAGGCATCATGTGGGGTACTGAAGCACTTGTGTAGCAGCAGAGGCCTTTGGGAAGGCCACCATACAAAACTTCTCACCCATCTGTCTGTGGAGAGTCTAGAATGTGTGTTGCTTTGGGTGACGTTGCAGGACTTCAAATAATCTTAGTAAGGAAACTCTGGAAATTCTGGTTAGTAGTCTTATGTAGAGGGATGAGGTAGCTTTTTGCAGTTCATCTTGGGCACTCTCTGAATACTTACAGATGATCCCTTAATTATTAGATGCCTTAAATTTATATTGTTCTAATTGATTTATGCTTGGTATGAGTAGGAAGGGAGACAGGCCTTTTTAATAGAAAATATTCAGAGCAGGATTTCCTGAGCTCTTGAGAACAAAGTGCAAGGAAAATCCTGACTTCTGGCACATCAGGGTGAAAATCCCGAAAGGTTTTAACTGTCCTGTGTTGGTAGCTAATCCTTTCAGAAGGCAACGACAGTTGCTTGCAGTCTTCTAAAGGAAGCTTGATCTGGCCCAGTTCCACCTTCAAACAGCTCGTCTTCTATTGCCTCCTGAGAGTCTCTTTTGCCTCATCAGTGCAAGGTCAATTTTTGACCTTGCAGTGAGTTATCTTGTGACAGACAATTCTGTTCACAGTGCATTCTTTCTGCAGTACAGCCTTGTCAATAGCCTTCTCTCTGAAAAAATACTTCCCGGGATTCATTTTGCAGTCACCACCCCATCAGGTAGATGATGGCAGAGCTGAATTCTGCCACAGTCAAACTGCATCACTTGTGACATGAAAGAGATTTTCCTCGACAGGCTGGGCTTCTGGACTTGTTTATTAAAACACAGCAATTAAATACTGTACTTCATTTTCCTCTCACAATTTTGTTATGCCCTTCCCCTCTTCTCCATTTCAGTCACTCACAGTAGCAGACTCCTTTCCATAACAGCCAGCAGCACACATTTTCCAACTGTACAAATGAAAGGAAACTACTGAGCATAGCTGAACCAGCGGCATGATTAAATATATTACAAACTACCAAGAATAGGAGGGACATGCCATGAACTCATCGTCTATCACAATATATGTGGGGGAAAGGAATCTGTCAACTTATTCTACATTAATGCCATGATAAATGGGTACTTATTTACATACATGTATGTGTATAGCTGTTTAGTCTCAATTTCTTTGTAAATCGATGGGAGAACAACTAGATGCCTGTGAAGACCTCTCAAGCAATTGCTCTGAAGTTAGCAGATTCTTGGCTCAAAGTAGCTTTCTTGCAAATGAAGTCTGAAAGCTGTTTATGTTTGACTGAAATACTATAACGGAGAACAAATGAATGACACGTTTAATTACATCTGTGGAATTAAATAGAACACACTTCTAGAACATATCCGTAAGGGTTGCAGCTGAGAGTTTTATTTTCTGAGAAACTAATTGCTTTATTTATTATTCATAAACTAAAATAACACAAAATGGTATGTGATCTATCTGGGCTCTTTGTCTTTAGCATATTTTAATTTTCTATAAAACAAGATTCATTGAAAGAGCTTTTTTCTGTTTATGTTTTCAGGAGATACTTTCGGGGCATCCCTTAGTTATTTGATAGTGGCTTTTAGTTTTCCACTTTTTACGTTTTTGTTAAAAAAATATAGTATAGTGTGTGAGTGTATTCTATTTAGCAAAAAGTTATTTCAAAAACTAGGGCAAAATGTTTATGCAAGAAATGGAAAAGTTGATAATAATTTGCTGTAACTGGAACGTGATCTAATTGAGAGGTGCGTGGGATAGGTAGGGATCTGCCATTAAGTATGTGTGCACAGTTAAAATGTCTTTTTTTGGAGTACCCCCATACTTGTCTCTTCTAAGCATGGGATCTGGGATCATTTTCCTTACCTCCGTTGCAAAACACTGAGAAGGAGTATGACAGGAAACCCAAAGTAGCAAGACACCATTTATTGCTGGCATGATTTGTCTGCAGTGACCCATGCAGGAGCCCCGATCCCAGGGAGTCAGAGCAGTTACGTCTGCCCAGGTTCTCTTGGAAGTATGTGGATGACGGGTGGAAGATGACATCCTTCTCCTAGGGGTTGTTTGTCATTTCCTCTTGCTAGCTGTTGTTTTCTGTACTCCATGTGGTGATATGCTGTTTCCCAGAACTGAATGTCTGTGCTGTTTCATTGCAGAGGTCTTTTGTTTAGTCATCCAGGTGTTAGGCAGCAGTATAAAGGTACGTTGTTTATATTCAGTGATGAGTATATGGGCATTAGGCTGTACTGTTGATGGATGTTCCTTGAATTTAAGTGGGCTGTTAATCGAGAAAAAAATAAGTCAAGCGTGGTGAAGTTCTAGTCAGACAAGAGCTAAAGGTAATTCTGGGAAGAAAGGCAGAAAGGCAAACGTCACTGCTTCTGTGAATACTGGGAAGGGGAGAAGGAAAGTCTGTTTGGAAGAAGAGAGAAAAGGATGAGATTGCACCCAGGTGTGTTACTTTTTGAAGAGTAACTGCATGAAGAGCTCAAGCTGCGGCTGAGAGCCACTGAGAAGCAAGGCAGACCTGAAAAGAACTGTGCGATGTAGCAGTGTAGAGGAAAAGCCCTAAGGCAATTGTGAAATACTATGCTGCCATTCTCACTGAACCCTGGGCTCCCCCAGACGATGCAGTGTGGACCTTCTGCTTCCCTGTCACAGCATGAGTGGGAACTGTGGTCTCGGAAAGTTACAAGTCAAGATCACTGCTGACTGCAGGAATACAAATGTTTTCTGTTCTTTTAGTTCCAAAGCTGCACAACTGAGGAAGGAGGAGACAGAGGAGGAAAATGCCAGGGCTGATTCCTTTCTCCTCTCTTCTTTTCTTCCCTTCTCTTCCTGTGATCTACTGCAGGTAAAGCAAGCAGAGTCACAGTTCCAGAGGGAAAAGTGAGATATAGCCACCTAGATACCAGGAGTGTGTTCTGGTTGATAATGCCTAGTTAGGTGGTAGAACAATGTCAGTAGGTAAGCTGTTGATGATTTGATGTTAGCCACCACTGCCAATGGTTGAATTTATCCATGTTGCCTGTTTTAGGCAATGCATCTCAGCCATAGTCTACAGGTGGAAAATCAAATAAATATTTTTGAACCTGTGTTACCAGTGCCATTATGAACTCTCAAGTAATGTTACTGAAGCTCATTCTTTTATACTTCTCATTATTACAGATTAATTTACCATATAATTTTTTTATTTATAACAAAACAAGTCTTTTCTGTAAATAGTTAACATGATGGTTTTTTTCTCAGATGGCTTCAAAAAATATTTGAGGTGTCAAGCTCAGCATGGTGCCAATACTATCTATGAAAAATCCAAAGTACACTGAAGTCGATGGTGGAGTTTTCAATATGCTCACTTACTGCTAGGACCCTGACAGATATTTTGTTTGTCTGCTTTTCAGAAAGTTAATTAATGTAATTAATGCAATTTGATGTTAGCTATGTTACCTTTGAATGAAAGCTGATCAGAAATTTGACAGGAGTGAAATATTATGAATTTGTTACATAAAGGCCGGGAACCAATAAAAACGGAATAGCCAGTACATGGTTCATGTGGATGATCAAAAGGCAATTACAAAATCTATGTGCAGACATGATGCTGAAAATGCAAGTTGAAATAAGAGGATGGACAGAAAATCACTGAGACCAGATGGAAAGTTTTCTTGCATCTCTGTGAATTTAAATTAGGTATGAATGCCTTTAAAATAAAATCTTACGATTTCTCTACTACCACAAAAATTGACAATTTAAATGTTAAGTCTAGAAAAACGGAGTGTTTTCTTCATACATATTCATCATATGAGCACAGTTAACTGGTCCATTTTTAACCAGAGTTTCCTGCAAAAGGTATGGCTTATTCACTTTGGGTATTGTGTCACAGAACAATTATTTATGTGGGGAAAAACTAGGGAATATTTTCAATTCTTTAGGTAAAAGTCACGAAGTACATATGATCCATTTTAAAACTAAATTTTCTTTCATTCTGTGTTTCTTGTACTCCAGACAATTGCTTTTTTGTCATCGTCATTTGGTGTGACTTAAGGCTAACAAATCTTTCCAAAAGACAGGGTGCACTTGCTGCTTAGAGGACATAAAATGGGTTCTGTCTATCAGGGTCTTCAGAGAATTATATATATGGTGAAAGTTATGTCAGAATTTATCTCAGTCAAACCTAATATTAAAATCACTGTCAGTTTCCAGGCACTTCTACTACCTTGGAAAATGTGGCAATTGGTTAACATACGCATGTTTACTGATGTCAACTTTTGATGGATTGTGTGAGTGAACTGAGGAAGAAAAATATTTAATATCACTTATACCAAACATCGACATTTCAGTGAACTATGAAAAAAGTACCTGTGGGGAAAGTGTGTTATCTCTTAAAGTGTTGCTAGTCACAGCAATGCATATGAAATATAAATGTTCATTTTGCACCGTAATACTTGCAGTGAATTTCCCTGGAGGAAAAAATAAGTGTATAGTCATAAACCAGAAAATATTTTTCTTGTTTGATAGATGTACCAAGTTCCATCTGGCAACGAAGGCAAGGGTGGATGTGAATAGTAAGATTCCACACATGTTCCAGCATAAATTTGATGTAGCCACAGTTGTCAGAGAAGTCACCTTATGTGTCACCTCATTTAGCCGATGTAGAATGAGGCCCCCTGAATTCTGTTCCAGTACTGACTTGTACACTGATGAGGGTAAGAATCAAAGAAGGTGGGGAAAAACAAGTGCTTGAAGGAAGTTTACAAGAGGCAGAATGAGAATCAGAGGTTTGTTTCATTGGTTACATCAGTTCAGACAAGAAAATGAAAATATGTAAGCTGCTTCTCAGTAGAATTAATGAGTTTTGCTTTCCTGTGCACAAGCAAAGAGAAGTTTCGATGTGAGAATCTCACACACATACATGGATATTACTCGGGAAGCTCACGCATCAATGCTGTTATGGGTATACCTGGATTTATGTTTATGCAATTCTTACTTATGTCAACTGTCTAAATCTGTTACATGCCAGCAAGGAAGAAACTTTTAAATATTATAATATATAATGGAGAGCTATTTTTTCTTGTATACATTAAAATTAGTTAAAGTAATATATAGAAGTTAGAATCCATATTCACAACAGTTACATTCTCAATGACAATTACCTCCATCGACACTGAAGTCGGTTCAATTACAGAAGAAACATGTTTCCAGCAATACCTAAAGTCCATTTTGGAAAATGTATGTATGAGTAGGATGTTGCACTTGGCAGCTATGTTTGATTTCAACATAGGTGAGAACTAAAGAGATATTAATGCGTTAAGAATGTGTTTTTGCTGTGAAAAGGTCTCACTGCATTCAGCCCCGCTGACTCTATAGAGGTGCCCATGCAGCTCTGGTAGAAGGAATGCTTCAGGCTGTTGTGTCTGTCAGATGCGAAACTGCTTGGTTTACAACTGGGAGTCTTTGGAACTTAGTACCTATTGGAGCTGGGAATGACACAGTGAAATTACTACATCAATTTTAAAAACAGAGAACAGCCTTCACTGTGGTGAAGAGTGGCAAGGGGCTTGTAGCAATCAGATACTTCAAAATACATACCTCTGGCTGCAACACAGGAGCACAGGCTCACATCTAGGTGTGGTCATGCTTCAGAAAGATTTTGAGAAGCAATAAACAATCCAGATGTGAAGAATTTCTTCTACATTGAGAGTAATTTTGAGCAAAACTGGCAGAGTGACAGTCCCTCATGGATTCCATTTTGTGGAAAGGATATGTGAGGTTTCTGAAAATACATCCTGTACTGAAGTTAAGCACTTGTGTAAGTGAGGGGCATGCATTCAAGTACTGCATGAGTTGGTTTTGCACTTTTTTCAGAGCACGTCCCCATCAGCCCAGTTGTTAGCTGTACAAGCTGTACTTTGTTCAAAAGGAAACAGAGGAGGATTTATTCCCTTCTACTTTTACAGAAACTTTTACTTCTTCTTTCTTTGTCTCTTTCTTTTTCTTCTTATTGGGAAAATGAATAACAGTCTCAGAAGCCGACCAGATATGATCCTACACAAACTTGTGTTCAAGAGCACTGTTGAGGATATTTTTAAACCTACATACTTTTCTGCAACAGTCTTGTGCTTATGATAGTTTTCTTCAGTTTGAAGATGCAGGTTCTTAATGTTTCTAAGCTCTTTCTAGCTTCAGTGTATGAAATACAACATGACTTTATAACTTTATAACTAGTACCAGCTGGCAGAGGTGAGAGAAGGGATAGGGTTCCTCACTCCCAGGTTTGTCCATTTCCTCTGCAATATTGTTATATCGTAATATCTACTGTTAGCTCCACATGTGGCTTCCCGACATGCTCCTGTTGTGGTAGTGTTCATGACCATTACCTTGCTAGAAAGAGAAATTGTATTTTTCATTAAAATATATACATTTATTTATATTCAGAGATTTTGGCTTTTTATAAGATCTTTACATGAAATAGTTTGCTAATTTGAGATCTTACTAAGTAATTTTTTACAAGGGATTTTGTCACTTAGAGAGAGCAGAAATAGAACTCAAAATATATTAATTCTAAAATAATTTAAAGATACCTGTTTTTTATTTTTAGGAGACACTTTAATATACTTTTTTTGTACTCCATTTTTGAATTGACTACCTTTAAGTTGTCTTTAATGTTTTAAGACTTCTACTATAAAAGTCATCATAATCCAATTTGTATAGTGAGTTAATTGCTGATTACTAGTAATTGTTAGTAAAAAAAAATAACTCAAACCCTTTGATAATTACCCTGTAGTAAGAAGTCTCTGTGAAGAGCAGAATTCTCATTCTTATTTAGGTCCATCATTCACTTGTTCATCTTGGAAGGGCAGCCCTCTCTTTCACAGGAGAAGTCTCCTCTCTGATGGGAAGGTGTGCCAATACAATCTGTCATGAAGAGAGACACATTCCAGGAGAGTACATGCCTCCAGAGGGAGTTGTGTGGTTTTGCTGTTTTATAAATGTAAGTTCTCAAATGTTGAAATGTATATTACCTTAAATTAGTGTGAAACTGATCTGGTCTTAGAATGGGTCAGGAACAAAAATAGATGAGCACAGAAATGTATTGGCAGTGAATTCAGCAGTCTCAATTGGTAAACAATAGAGCTGTAACTATTTTATTTTGATTATATTCACTAACAGAGTAATTATCATTTTAATTGATATGTATGAACAGGTGCTTACACTGAAAACAGTTTCAAACTGGGACGCATTATGCTTGAAAAGTAGCCTGGGTGATTGTTCTCATTAGCCAAACAGATGGCTGGACGTTTGCTTGCCATTTTATGGAGAGAGAGTTATAATCTGACAATATTTTACATAGCATGAAGTGTTTATAAATCAATAAAAGATTAAATTTACGCTCAGTAATAGTGTAGAGTAGATGGAACTCGAATGCTGGGGAATGGTATCTCCATGATAAATGTCAAACTACTGTTCTAATTAACTCTTTTGGAGGGTTTACTTCCAAGCGCAATGAGGCTAGAGCACTGACATGTTCAGGAGTATGTGGAAACAGACCTTATTTTAAATGATGGATTTTAGTGCCCTTCTCAGGACACCATGCATCTATCTGTTTTGTTCCCATCTGTTGCCTGGTTTTAGAAACCTTAGGGCTTCTTAGGAGGAGCCTCGCTATGCATCTCTGAATGTTAATTGGGCACACTCTAAATGTTGGTTTGTATATTTTAGGCTTGCTGAAAATGAGATTGTGTGGGGATTCCCAAATTTTTAATCAAAAGTTACTTTTAGATTTGAGAATCCTCTTCTGTTACCCCCTGTATAGTGTAGGACAGTTCTTTGTAATCTGTGGAATAGTTGTGATGGATGTGTTGTGCTCCCTTGTCTGGATAGCAATGCGATTTCAATGGTGTTTGCTCCAGTATAACTTGAGCTTCCTCTCAATTTGTTACTATACAAAAATGTCTGATTTTGCAAACTTCTGGTTTATGTCAAAATGAGCATTTGAGTGGGCCTTTTGCTCCAAAAATTGAGAGAGAAGATAAACTCTGTAAACAACAAGTGAAGGCAGTCACCTCTAATTTTGGAGTGACAGAACAGAAAGGTTGGCATTTTCTTTCTGTATTCCCGTGAGCTACATAGACTCTGGGGTAATAAATGTTTTTTGGTACACACCTTTTCTAGTCTTGAATCTGGATCCCCAAGTCCTTTTCCAGTGAGGCTCACTGAACATTGTAAAGTCTCCTGAGAAGTCTGGCTTCCAACCAAAACCAATCAACACCTAAAGGAATAAATCCCAGAGGTCTGCATAAGAGACTTATTAGTAGAGTTTGCTTGGGACTTTTTATTTTTGCAGTTACAAGGTATTTAAGGTACAGCTGGTTTGGTGATGGCCAAGCACCTGTTAAATCTTTTAGATATCATCTCCTGCTATGAAATTCTGTACCAGAATGAATCTTCTTTACTTGGCACTGTAATGCTTTCCAGAATGTTGACTGCTATATCTGAAAGAGAAACAGATGACCAGCTTGAGGGATCAGCAATAGCTCTTTCCAAACTTAAGAGTTCTTGATAATTACATTGCTTTAATATAATGTTCCTGTTAATAAATGTCAAAGACAAAAGAATTATTACACTGTAGCATAAATAGAAAACTTGAAAAATAATTCATATCATGTAAAATATTCTAAAGTGCTGATAATTTTTTTTTATATTCAAATGCCATAAAAAAATCACATATTAAATTTCCAATTATGGCTTCAAACCTGGGAACAGGTTTGGGGAGGTAAGTAGAGTTTTGCTTAGCACTGGCACTGAAACCACACTATAACTAGCTGTGCATTTCACTTCCCCTTTCTTTTCATGCCTCCATAGCCACATGATGAGTTTTTTATTTTTGGACTTTACTTCAGCCTTGGGATCCAGATGACCCTGCAGTCACACAAGCAGCCGTGCTGGCACAAAAGCTTAGAGTGTCATGGATTAGGTGAAACATTTGGGACTAGAAGAAAGCAGGACTTTTCTTGGTATCAGAAATAACTTTTGCTGTCTTAAAATGCTCTTGTTGCCTTCAAATGTTTAAATTCTTGCCATACCTGGAATCCTTTGAGTACCAGTCTTGGTGCTGCCCCATCTGGGGAGCCCTTCTCTGCAACACACGCTGCCTGATCAGAGGAACTGCAGCATCCTGGCCCTGTTGCACCAGGTGTTACTCTGTTAAATAAGCAGCTGTGAACGTGAGATGGTGTGGAGCTGAATAAAAATGATTTTTAGTGGTTCCTTGTTTTCCCTCCTGTATACGTGGGGTAATGTCCCAAGTGTACAGCTTCCAATGATTATCATAGCTGCACTTGTACTGTCTATATTTTGGCTGAGCATTTGAAGCTAAGATGCAGAATCTTTCACTCCAGAGACTGTACTGCACAATGCAACTAAAATAAGTTGCCTCCTCTTTAGACCTATGGGGCCAAGTGTTAAGGCATTTCATGTTAGCCACTGAAGACATTTTTGGTGCTGAACAGCATTCCTCTTCCTTTGTTAGTGCCGGGGGCTTCAGAACAGTGAATAACATCAACAGATTTTCTCATGTTTTAGCCATATTCTGCAATCCAAAGACAAGGCAAAAGACAAAGCTAAAAAAGAGTTGTTTCAGTCAAAATATGATGAACAGCACACTTTTCTGAAATTCAGTTACAAATCATTCTGTCAACAAACTGAAATCACTTGGCCTTCCAAGGGGGGTGGTCACCATGGTAACAAAATATACCAGATACTTCATTTTCCCCAAACCTTCATTCATGTCATAAATGGAGTGGGAGCCTATCCTTCTTTTACTGATGGAACAGGGGAAATATTTTCATTGGTGCTTGTTATCTGCTGAAAGATCCTCACAAACTTGCACATTACTGGGAAATGTTTGCGAGGGCAGGTGTTCCTGCTAAGCATCTGTATGTTATGTGCAGAGAGACTCACTTGAGTACGAGTCAAGACCCAGCTCGGTAAAGCATTGAAATGGTCCATAAAGGCTGTTGAATTGCCAAGGGAAGTGAGAGGAGGAGAGAAGGAGAAGAGAATGTTTGGTACTATTTGCATATGAGTGCTGGAAGATGAAAGCAAACTTTCTCCAAAGCTAGTCATCTTTATTTCCCTTGGTGAATTTATCATATTTCAGGGGCCCAGAGCTCATAAACACACACCTGGCTCTTGAGTTGCAGTTTGTGTATTGAAGCCTCTTGTTGTGAGGCTGCTGTACTGGAATAGGCAAAGTTGTTTTACTGTTATTGTAGATGCAGTTGGTTCGTTTAAAATTTACTTTAATAAACATCTCCATGTATTTTGTCTACAGCTCTGGTAGACCATCTGGAGCAGTCTTGTTTTCCTTCTTTTACCTTTGTCAGTTGCACACTGAACAGTAGCCCTTCGCTTCACAGTTCAATTTTCCTAGAGAATATAAGGAACCAGAATGAGTCATTTCAAATTGAAAAAGGATCTTGAGGAAAGTTCCACATTCAAGACCGTACCCAAAGAATAAAACCAGGTTTGAGCACGGATTGCTTGAAATACTCCAGCAGAGTCTGTCACTGGAGTAGGGCACAAAGCTGGAGTAAAAATTGTTGAAAATTCAGTTGCCTCTTTCTTTTTCCATTTCTCCCTCATTATTCTTCTCTGCTAAGGCTTTACAGAGAGACTTCTTTTCTCAAAACTATTTTGTAAAGTTGTTCTTGACTCGGCCCCCAGCAAAATCTTGAAACAGTCCCTGGTGGAGTTATTTTATCGTGATATATATATATGTATTTTTGGAAACTATTGTAATGCCAGAAGACTTTGATTAAGAGAACAAGTTTTCTAAAAACATCCAAACAGTTGACCTTCCCTCTGACTGTGCCTTTCCCTAGCTGTTGCCATTAGGGAGAGAGTCTATTGTTTAGGGTTAGAAATTTGCATAAACAGTTATTTCAAATCCCAAATTCAGAGATGGTTTTGAAAAGCAGCATTGTTTCAAAGTTAGTTTTGGAGGGGTTTTTTCCTAAATCCATCCTATGTGCGATGTTTTGACTGAAACCAATAGATTTACTGCAAAAATAGACCTGAGATCATCTTTAATAACATAATCTTTGTTATAGATCCCATCTTTATTTTTCATAGTGAGATGTAATGTGATTTTCTTTATTTCTGTTCTTGTTCTTTTCATGTGATTCTATAATGAAACATTGATCTTGAGGTTTCTTGTTTTCAGTCCTTAATTTAAATTTAGAATGTACATTGAGAGTACAGTATTTCAGGTTAAAAATGAAAATAAGCATGTGGATACATAATCAAATGTAAATTGGCTTCTGTTTTAAGGAGAGAAACGAAATAGAAGAAATTTTCGTAGATCCAAAAGAAAATGTTGACATAGTAAACTGATCACTTAAAAAATAAGTTCAGATGATTCTATTCTGATATTCAGCTGAACCACAAAACTCAAAAGTTCTGAACATATTAGGAGATGTCCCAGCTCTTATGTATCATTCCTGTGCTTTGCCCTCCCTGGTGACAGATTGCTACTACCACTTAACTTCTAACAGAAATGTTGTAAGGTTGTTGGAAAAGGTATAGGAAAATATTTTCCTGGCTGTTTTATTACTAGCAGTTAATAGTATTTAATGCATATGACAGTGAGACTGTGATATGTAGTATAAAGTAGGGATGTGCACAACACAAAGTAGTATGTTAGAACTTTAAACTCTCTGTGATGCAACTGTTATCAGTATGTCATAGGTCACCTCACTTCAAGATATGATATTTAAAGCTCCTTGAATGAACCACAGAACCAGCAGTAGCTTTCCTTTGGGAGCTTGTGGAGGGTGGCTAAAGTTGAAAGAAGACAAATTTGCCCAACTTTAAAAGGGGCCACGGAGGAGAATGAGAAAAGGATTTTTAATTTTAACAGCTTCTCACATACATTCCTGAAACACACGAGTTATTGGTAAACAACTGTGATTTGAGAAGATACGTAGCTCCCAATCATGTCAAACAAGTCTGATTTTCTTCTATGGTAGGAAGATAAGGTATTGTACGCAGGGGAGAAGGAGTGAGTGCTCTCTGTCTTGGATTTATTAGAACTTTTGCCACTGTCTAATATACCCCATTCACTTATAAGCTAGAGAAATGTTCTTGGTAGAGCACCTAAGGGGTAACTGGAAAGATCAGAAAAGTAAAATGAAGAATTAATCAATAAATACTATGCATGCATATTGGCTGATTTGTTATACCTTCAACATCTGTATTTTTCCTGAAGGAGGAAACCAACACAAATGTATTTGTATACACATCTGATAACATTGCATGCTATTTCCCACACCCATCTTCTTTCATCTTTGTGATTGCAGAATTTGAGTAGAACATCCCTAGAGTCATAAAGTTACACTGCATCCTGGGCGTACTCCTCCTGGTTTCAGGCTGCTGGTCAGTGTTGGAATGAGTCAAAGAGTGGTGTTCCAAAGAGAATCTGTTCAAAGGATGCCCAAACAGAACTGTGATAATATGAATATTTGTGAAATGCAAGCTCCATTGTAAACTTCAAGGTTTACATTTTGCATTCCAGAATTTTGACTTGTCAAATTTGTAGTCACTTGCACTGTAATCACTTGAAGTTATCATTCTTATGTTATGGTTAATTCATATATTTATTATATATTGTAACACAACTTGAACATGTTTCTTTATGTTGGAAAAAAATGTAGTTGGATTTGTTACTTTGATACATAAGTCTCATCCAGATGCTTTTGAACAATCTTTCTGATAAAGTCAGTGATAAAAAACAACTCATTTTTGGAAATTTATTTTTAAAATAAATTATCCAGTTTTTATTACAGTTGCATTACATAAAGATATCAGTACTAACCCATTGTATGAAGTAATGACAAATGTTTTGAAATAAAAATTAAAAAGAATTTTTTTTGCAAATTTATAATCTTGCTAAACTTTAGAAATAAACAGACTTACTCCAAATCAGAATGAGAAGAAAAAAATACCTTTGAAAAATGAAATGGTACCTCTCTGATAGACTGCCTTATTCAGTATTAGTGTACACATAGTGTATACATACATATGACTTTAATCTTTCAACATTTACTTCATTTTTTATGATTATCTTTTTTGATACTATTTCACACTTGGATAGCGCTCACTAGCTTAACCTTCCTGTTGTGTTAAGAGTAATAAAATATGTTTTCTGCACTTCACAGGAAGTTTTTTGTGATTAGAAAGGTGCTATACTCTTCCTTGTGTTTTTGCCATTCCTTCTCCTCCTCTATCATTTTGTCAGAAATCTTGTTTAACAGCTCTTGCCTGATTTCTAATTGTGGCTTACTGAAGCAAACACGTAACCTTCCGTTTCTTTCCTCTGGGGTTTCATATATTACTGGAAATCATACACCATTTGTTATGGTACCCATCCATCAAAAAGTCTGTAATTTGTCAAGAAGCATTATCTTTTGTACCACTCTTCAGATATGCTTGGTATTTTCTCTTCTGTAAAGATTCTGCTTTTATCTTTTGACCTGTTGGTTGAAATAGTTGACAGCAACCAAGCAAGAAACAAACCTAAACAAAGAGGTCCCAGAAAGCCTTTTGTTCTCATGATGCCACTGTGTTTGCCATATAACATAGGACTGGTAAACAAATTTGCCCATAGCCTTGAGGAATTTCTTACCTCAACAAAAGAGGTAATAAGTATTAACCTAAGTATCTGTGTTATTTTGGTGGGATTTTTTTGTTTAGTTTTTAAACACTTTAACATAGAGTCCTTAAAATAGATTTTAGTTTTCCTTTAAAAATTGAAAGAAATTATTGATTTGACACAGTTGAGAGGACTGCTGGCTCTGAAGTAAAGGTCACTGTTTTACTTTAAGAAGTTACCAAGAGTGATACAGAAAGAAACAGATGTCTCAAAATGGGCCTTGCAAAATCTGAGGACAAATGAGAACTTGATAGAGGAAAATATTTGTGATTATTGATTTATAATGTTTTTGTTTTCTTTCTTCTCTCCAACTTCCATAAAAATATAGAGAAATGATCCTGAATCACTTAAAAATTTCTTCTGTGAAATGAGTGCCAAGCTATATGATACCTGTGCTTTATATATGGATGAGAAAGGACACTAGAGGATTTTCGTGGTCAAAGTGGATATAACTTCAGTTGATAGCAAATGTTTGCTGCCTGTTAATACAGGCTAGAGGAGGTGTGGCACCCTACATACAGAGTATGTGCAATGCTATCTAAAAAAAAAAAACCCACCCAAATTTAGCAATCAACTCTATCAGATAGTCTATCAGCCCTAATATCTCTACTTCAGCAGCCTTGGAGATTCAAACAGAAAAAGCTTGTAAGAAAAATAAATATCCTGCTGTCTTTCTATTTAATTATCTTCTGATTGTGTTATAAACTTAGGTCATAGTCAGTCTTGTGTTATGTAGAAAATACTAGGTGGTGTCAACATTAATGTTCTCAACAGGATACTTGACCTCTGAGGCCATGGAAAGATCCACGTAGCCTGTACCTCTCCTTTCTCTTTCCTCAGGATTTTCATAATTACTCAGGGAAGGGAAAGAATTGTTCAGAAACTCTCTCCTCGTCTCCATTTCCTAAGGTCTCATGATGACTTGTCGTGGGGAAGTATCATGTATGTTTTGTGGCCAAAGCACAGGTGTCTCACATTTTGAGACCAGAAAGACAATTTTGTCACAAGGTAGGCAAATTTGCTGTCATATGTTGGGCACTAGGTAAAGACAAATGAGAGGTCCAGGTGATCATCTGTGAATGAGGATATGGTATGGGGAAGATATTCCCATATAAAATATGAGTGATTTTAAAGCTGATTATGCTTAAACCCAGCTGAGGCTGCTAGTGCCTAGTCCATCCTCTAGAAGCTTCTGTCAGCTGATGCTGTGTTTCACGCCATGCGAGCCGAGGTCACAGGTGCTTTTTGGGAAAATGAGCAAACAACTGTAAATAATAAAACCTGCTGTCTTTTTTATATTTTATTTTTAATGGTAATGTCTCTCAAATTCAGCAGGCAGAAATAAAACTGCCATATTTGTAGTTTGGTGATATTAATTTAGATGGTTGTGCCAGATTATTTTATTAAACTTTTAAATTGCATGATTGCATCCCAGTTTTTCCATAGGCCCCATTTTAAGAAAGAGAAAAATAAAGTACAAGTATTGTAAAGGTGTACAAGTGTGTAGAACTAGGTATTTAATTTGAATTTAATAGTATAGTAATCACTTGCAAGATAAATCAGGAACGTATATATCATAGATATGTATTAACTGTTGCATGAGAAGTAAATGTCTTATGACTGTTTAATGTGTTTAATATTTATGTATCATTAACATACTGTGATTAACATACCATTAAATCCTAAAGGATAACAAACTGAACTAGTTAAGCCGCACTTCCTTTCTTTCTGCTCATTACTGCAGCCCTATGCTGTAATTGGTTGTCATTCATTATTTATACAATAATTGTTGCTGGCCTTTTTTCTCACATAGTATCTTTCTGCTGTTTCTCTCCGTGTGGCCTTGTTCTTCACTCTGTATACACGCTTAGGCTGCAAAAAGTGGTTTTGCAAATGCCTATTAAGTGTTGCATGCGTGTACGAGCTCTTACCTGCTGACTGATTACTAAATGTATGCATTGCACATTCACGGTGCTATATTGGGCTTTCCAGTAAATTAGAGTTACCAACTTCACTGGTTGGAGCAGAATTGCTAATTGGGATATATCCCTTTAGACAGTGAGTAGTTGAAAGTACAGTGGGGGATAAAAAGGAGAAAAAAATGTGGAGATTAACCAATAAGGCTGTATTTGTTAGATCAATAGGATCTCAGAGTCTTTTTACTCTCCAAGAGGTAAGAGCCTGCTAACAGAAGCTAATTGGCTTGATCTTATTTCAGTAAAAGGTAACATACTGTCCCTATGGACTCAGGAGCTCAGCAGAGGCTGGGAGCCCAAAGTGGCTTTCTTGACTGGCTCTGTCAGGCTGAGGCACAGAGACGTGAGTGCTGTGATCCTGCTCAAGTGACAGTTTGAGCAGGAGACATGCTGGTCATGTCTTGTCTGACACCTCCAGGTCAGCATGGGGCCTCTGCTCTGTTGTGCTTCTCGCTTTTGCTTCCTGCTGATGCCCTGGCAGCGGCAGATTAGTGGAGCACCTTTGCGAGCAGTGGTGACAGCCGCAGTGGCCCTGAGGAACAGGCCATATGCTTTGCTGGTGGGCTTCAGTCCCGGCTGCCCACAGGGTGCTGCGTGGCTTGAGGGGCTGTGAAAGTGGCTGGCTTAAATTGTTCCAATGTATGAGAAAATATAGACTGCTGGATACTGTGGTGAGAGCCCTCCCCTGTGGGTGGCCACTTTGCTCTTAAGACAGTGGCTTATTTCTAGGCAGACCCCAGGTTAGAAAAAGATGTAATTAGGAGGATGGGGAGACAGTGATGACTGACGCCTGAAGAAATTGCCTACTCCAGATGGCAATCTGGGAGCTGAGTAGAAGCGTAGAGATAAAGCCTCCAGTTACTGTAAAGAAGGAAACTAGAGAGTGAGGAGGAGGTTAGCAAGAGCTTCCTCCCAGGCAGAGTGGTGGCTGAGTGTTCTGGGTGCCAGTGGGTGTTCTGTCGCTGAGTCCCAGGGATGGATGCTGTGATGGGGCACTGCATATCACCCCACCTGGCATTCTGCTTAGGATCTGTGTTCCAATCTCTAATATACATGGATGGCACGCAGTCCTGTCCCTTCCATTGTCACCACCTTCGCAGAGTTTTGATGTTTGGTTTGTTTTTTCTGTCCCCTACTATCCCTGAAACACAAGTAGATAATTTTTTTTCTCTAATTACTGTCAGCAGTGGGTGATTTACAATTTTTTTTCCTCTTTCTCTTTCTTTCTGTCATCATTCAGCTACAAGAAATCTATGTCCTTTATCTCTCTTTTTTTCTTTACATTCTTTCATGAAAATAAATAGATCATATAAGATTTGAAAAATTACATAGCATACATATTTAACTTTTCTGTATTTGGGGTGACCAGCCAATAAAATGGGCTAGTGATTATTTTCTACAATACTCATACTACTACTATTCGAAGTGTAGTTGAGTTCAGAATTACGTTTGTAATTTTAGGTTATCACATTTGTCATATCACCAAAGAGGCTGTTTACCTGTTCTTCTGTTATAGTAACACATATGTCAATTGGTGTGCTCCACAATAGTGCTGAAGAGAAGAGAGAAAGGCCTCTCCATTCTTCTGTCTGCTGTCCTGACAAATTACCTTAGTTTTGCCCATGTACAGGAACATTCATTTATCCTATTTTATGGGACACCCAAAAATGGTTAATCTAGGAGGGCAGAAAAAAATAGTTCTCATTGTTAATACTATAGCATAAAAGGTACAACAAGATTTTAACTTCCCATTATACTTTGGCAGGTAAATCTTTTTGTTGTTGTTAAGGTGGTGTTTCTAAAGTGTTTTGACTAACTGAAAAAATAGTGGTATCAAACTAACTCATTTAAAAATTGATAAAACCAGATGTGACCCTTTAGGGTGGAACTTGAACTTTGAGTTATGGCTAAAGGAAAATCAAGTGCCTAATTTTTTATTTTAATTTTACCAACAACAGTTTTTATGTTCTTTTATAATACGGCATCCTGACATGACAAATACACTACACAAACAAGCTTTTATTAACTCAGTGTAGGGTTGGCTTTGCTCTTGTCTCTTTGGTTTCTGAAATTGTTGGCCATCAGTTTGTCTTCTCCTAGGACAATTTTTTGATTTATAAGAGTGTTTTTGTTGTCTCTCAGAATCAGAAATTTGTATATGCTGGATTATTACTGCCAACAGAATTAATGTGGTTAAGACGTGGAACTTTTCATTTCTTTGGAGAGAAAGATAGTGCTTCAGCATGTTTTATAGTATACTGCAGGTTTTATAGTAAAACAATAACAGAAGAAGAATTGCAACCAGAAATGACGTATGGCATAATGAATAAAACTGACTCAATCTGATTTAGCTTCTTGCCAGAATCTTAGGTCGTTTCCTTTAGTAGATAGGTGGGAGCAATATTTACAGAGGCAAAGGAATGACATCTGTTATACAGATGCTGGAATAAATGTGCCACAGAGGATTAAGACAGTCTTTGCTCAAGGTCATGAAATAATTTAGTCAAACAAGTTGTGAGTGAATATGATATATACTAGTCATGTGTTGAAATGTGACAAACCATTCCCTATTTTTTTACATTCATTATTATTAGTCTTTTCTCCTGTCACTTCAAATCCTTTCTCTATCCTTATGCTTTTTTTCCTTTGGGCTATTTCTCTTATGACAGTTTTATATCTACTTTATTCCATATACATCTGTTACTGTGGGGTCTGAACATAAAATATAAAGTTAAATACAGTTGGTCCAGAAAAACATAAAGAGAAAACACAGTTCCCCTTTCTGTGAAATTCTGGGAGTTTAAAAAAGTTAATAAAGACAATTTTGCAAATAAATGAAATTATTAATATTCTTCAAGAAAAACAAAATACACTGTCAAGAACTCTTTGCTGCCACTCTTAATATTTTTTGTAATAAACTGTAAGTAAAATTATTGAAATTAATCTTCCCATGTAGAAATTAGAAACTGCTTCTCCCATAAACCCCTCAGATTTCAAGAGCTCAGCAATCTCAGATGAAAAAATGCTGGAGAATTTGCAATAGGGAAACTATCATTCTCCTTGCCTTTTCCATGAGGCTGTGTTGCCATACTAACTTATAGCAATAGTGTGAAAGCATGGAAGAAGGAAACCTGTCCCTTCAGGAGGTTAAAGTTTGTTGAACCCTTGATATACAACCAGTGGTAACAGGTTCCTATAAAGTGGGCTGCTGTTCCTGCTGGATCAGTCCTCTTTTTTTCTTCCACTTTCCTGAATAAATTATGGTCTTTGACAGTGTGAGAGAAGTAAATTTCTCTTGGTTTGTACTCTGTTAGAAAGGGTTTTGCTGTGTCAGTTTCTCCTTTGTTATGCTGTCTGCTCTGACAATCCTGTTAGTGCTCTGTGACTTGTCTCTACCTGCATTTTATCATTGTTGACTGGGTTTTTTTGGGAAATCTGTTGAAATCTTTGTATTTGTCCTTGTACTGGGGGAGTTTTCTTGGACAAGATCGCTGTTCCCATACAACGTACAATTTTTGCTTAGCATCATCTTTTGATTGCATGGCCATGCAGAGACCATGTTGACTTTTATGCTTTGCAAAGGTTGTATGTTATTTTATTTTCAAGTTAGATTTGCACTGTAGAAAATTAAAATATTTGTTAATACAGTCTGATGTGTCTTTGTGTTTTTTTTATTCAAAAGTTTGCTAAGCAACTGTGTTCTTTTTCTGTAATGAAATGCTAAAGATTTATTTGTCTAATTTTGATACCAGTTTTATGCTATTTTATCCATGTGGAGAAAATCTTTCAGACTTGGCAATTTATATATATATTTAGTGATTAATCTAGAAAATAAAGTAAAATGAAAGTGTTTAATTATCTCAAGAATGACCTCCAAACTCAAGTTTACATATTTGCACATAAAATAATATGCAAATTGTGTTTTCAGTTTGTACTGCACGTCTGCACTGCATTTAGTCACGTCTCAAGTGCCTGTAACATCTTCTAAAAGAGATGATCCTTGTTACACCTGCAGCATTGAGAAGGTTTACTATGTTTGTTTTTGTCTTGGTTTGGGTTTTTTTGTTGTTTTGTTTTTAACTTGTTTGTAGTTTCATTGGCACGCTCTTGGGAAAGTATACCAGCTGGGCCAGTGTATTAACTTTCTGTATGCTTATCTATGAGTTGTTCTGCTGTCCTTATTTCCAAGTCAATGTAACAAGGTACTCTTGAGGAACTGACTAAGACTCTTCCAGGGCAGGCACTCGAGAACAAGCTGCAGAGGATACAGTGTATGTTCCTAAGGAGGTCAAAGCACTGCTGATATGCTGAGGAGCCCTCTGCTTACCAATGCTTTCCTTTGGAGATTTGTGAGCTGAAAAGAAATTAATAGGAAGGAGTAGATGTTGCTGCAACGTAGTGATTAGTAGTTAGTGCCTTAAGAAACTGCAACTTGATGGCTGTATGGGCATAATTTTCCTCTTTGTGCATGCACAAAACTCCCACTTCCATTAAGGAGAAATACATGCAAATAGAAAAGAACAAACCCTGCCTGTAAACCATTGGAATGAGCCTCATTATTTCTATGCAGGACTGGAGAGAGTAAGTTGCTCTGCTTTACTAAACTAAAAATCACCATTGGCAATACATAGGTCATTTTATAGCAAAATATTACAAGCTCTTTTACAGGTTTAGGCTTCTCCTTCCCATCAAATTCCTAGCCAGGTATAAGGGAACAGTCTTGCAGATCTTGGAAAAAGGAAGGTATTTTTCTTTACAAAGTGTTTTCTTTCATAGCCCCTCAGTCAGGGTAGTGATCGTGTGTTGGAGTGATTACCTTCTATCTCACCTTGTGTGGGCAGTATGCTCTATGCCACTTGTATGCTGAAGTGCCAACACACTCATCAGCTCTGCTGTATCACTAGAGCAGCTGTGTGACAGTGACAAAATCATATAGATTGTTCTGTAAACCCATATAATCAAAGGAGAAGTTGGGAGATTTGACACAAACCCAAATATTTAAAGTCTTTTTCCAGTAAAACACATCACATTCTTTACGCACTGTGGGGAGAGTTCTAGTGATCTTACAGTGACAAAACACAACACCTGCGAACTTGTAAGTGAAAGTGGGAATTTAACATGACTAGTAAGGTTATAGTATTGCTCGATGTACTGGTTTCTTGTGACACTGAGTGGCTTCTCACAGCTTGATAGCTGCAAATGAGAGCAGTCTGTGTTTCCGCAAAAGGTGCCTCTCTTTCATGGTATTTTTTTTGAAACTAGATGGAAAGGGGAAATATAAGGGAGGAAAAAGATTTTGGTTGTATTTACTGATAGATCCAAATGATTAGCAACCTAATTGTATTATTGATCTCCTAGTTTCAGCTCCTGTGGGTAGCAATCATGAGTGGGAGGTAAGTTTATAGCAACAAAATCCAGCAAAAGTGCCTGTTTGCTGCTTTATTGATTAGAAGGAATGTTCAATAGTACTGCTATGTCACAGCTGAGTAAGTTGCGTTCTGGGTGCTTCTTTTGGTGAAGTCAAAGAACATATTTATGTTCTGAAAAGTAATGTTTATGAGAGATGCAGGCGTTGGGTGGCAGTAGACTTTATGCTCTCCTTTTAATCTGTTTTCAGAGAGGATTACATCCTCTGTTAAGTTTCCTTGTAGTTCTGTATGTCTAGAAGCTCTCAGATATGTACGTGTATTTGGGACCCAAAACATCAGAAGTCATAGTAGAATCTTGAATAAATGTGTCTACAGCTACTAATTTAAGAAGCATTTGTATTGAAGCAACAAAATTTCTTCCTTTTATTCTCTTCTGCACTTGAAATCTTGCTTGGCAGTAATTGTATCCAAAGAGAATAGCCATATTTTTCTATAAAATACCTGAAGAGCTAAACAATACCCAGAGTAGTGCACCTCTTTCCCCTTTCTCAGCTGCTTGCCTTTGGCTTAAATTACAGGGATTAGTTTAACGCTTGTATTTGCAGAGAAAATGGGAGTCCTGTAAAAAAAAATGACTGTGAAGTGCACTCCTTCCACTTTTCTTTCTCTATACCTCTCCTGCCATGTTGAGTAGCTTTAAGCGTTGAACTGGAAAAATGGAAAAATGTTGTAAAAAAGACATTTTGCTCCGTAATATACTGCCTATCTTTGCAGTTAACATGGAAGTTGCTCACGGCATGACATAAAAAAATTTATGTTGACTGGTTGCTTTTTGATGTGTTGTACATTTACGTAACTGGAAAATAACAATGTGGAGATGATAGTTGTGAAGACTGACAGGACTTCTGCTCTGTGGTTCACTTGTGAGGGGTGCATTGTCAGAAGGTGGTTTTGTGTGATTGTGTTAAGTGGTACCTTGCCACAACTGCAGAATCACTAATTTCTTCCAAAAAATGAAGAGTTTAATTTTCAGTGAATAAATAAATAAACAAATATTCAGGCAAATGTAAGAGGCAACATGCCTTCAATGAAACATTGGTTATTGGGTTATAGTTTTGAGCTCTCTTGCTCTCTCAGTCATTAAGCACAGTGGTTTTGCCCAGTAATGCTGTGCTGGGCCAGTTCTGTTCTTGGTTGGGACACTTTTAGGGACATACTTTTGTGCTGTGTCTACTGGTTATGCACCACTACTTGGACTTGTTCCAGTTCTTTAACTGTTCTCTGGCGGTGGTCTTTTCTGGGTAGTAAAGAAAATAGATATTTCAGGTACTTTATGGTATTAAAAATCTCATAACACATAGTGAGAGCTCTGGTTGTTGACACTTACTTTTAGTGCAGTTTCCCCATTTGCAAGGTTATTTCGTCATCTTTCAGTGTCTTCATTATAAGGAATGAGTTAGAACACAATTATCTGAGTTTTGTTTTAATGATTATGATAGACCTCCTCATTTCCTGTCCTAAAATTACTGTAATTAAATAGCTTGTCTGCATCTCAGAACTGGCTGGAAATCAGAGACTAATGATGTGATTGCCAGTCTTTACATGTCAGCAGTGTGACAGCATTTTGAGGTGCTGGTGCCCTTGTATCAGTTAAGTATAGTTGCTGGCTAATTCTTGAGCTATGGAGAAAAACCTTGCATTCAGCTAAGAAAACTGAATTTATTAAATTCTTTGCTGTTATAATTTCCCCACTGGCCTGAGAGACAAGAGTTTTGAAGGTCACCATCCTATTTCTGTTATTTTGCAACATGGGTTTATATACAACTAGTTGTATTTCACTGTCACTTTTTGCTAAAAATCCAGAGAGAAAGGAAAATAACAGAATAAAGTAATTGTTCTGTCAAGGATAATAATCTTTGTTAAAATCTAATCTGTTTAGTGGCTATTTTTCAGTTTTTTAAAAGGCTGTTAGAAATCAGATTATAAATACTGTGTTGTACAAGTCTTTTATTAACGCTGTCGGTGCATCTTTTCATAGAAAACTACGTAGCAGTCTTGCTATTTCTCCATCTTTTCTATGTTTTTCTATTAATATGTAGATCACTTTTTAGCTTCCTGCCCAGCTTGGGAAATCTGTACAACAGTGGTTCGTGTTTACCTAGTCAGTAGCTAAGATTTATCACATTATTTATGTAATGTTGGCTCACTCTGTCTTTGGAACCATTCACCTTATGCCTGAGATAAAGGAACAGGAAGTTATGGTAGAATATAGTAAAATTCTAGTAAAACCGTAAGGTTTCTTTAATTGAGGGTTTAGCTCACTTAATGTAAGCAGCCAAGTGGTACATGTTTAAATCAGTAGTGGTGTTGCATGTTGTCTATCCAGTGCCTCTATTGTTGTTTGAATGGCACTCAAATTTCTTAGTTACCCTTAAGAATACTACATCCTGCTCTTCTGAAAACCCTCACCTTTCCTGCAAATAATTTACTGTCCGGATTTGATACCGCAGCAAATGTGCAATATCTAAGCCTAGGCCAGTCACAAAAACCATATTGTAAGAATCTGACTTAATAACATACCTGATTTTAAATGAAGAAGTGCTTGTACTTTAACTGCCTAAAGAACTAATAAACAATATATTAACACAAAAATAACTACATTCAGATCTCTCTGTTGTTGTATAGTTACTGCTACTAAAAGGTACTCACCATTTCTTCATATATTGTGCTCTTCCTTCTTTTTCACTTCCCTCCTGAAGATAGTGTGCAGTTTCTGCAGCTTCATGTAGGCAATCTGTTGCAATAGAAAGACTAAACTGTAGCTGGAAATTACAGAAAGATTTAGCAAGAAAAGCGTGATGCTCCTCTAAGCAATATTCATGCTTAAGAATTAGCTATCCTAGCTAAGCCCTTTTTTAAGCCTCCTGCAAGTACATATGTTGTCACAATATCAGGGACTTTTACTTATATTTCCTCATTTAGATGCACGGATGTTCTGATTCCAGATTATTTTTGTTGTCACCATCCCTTTATAAAACAAACAAAGAAAAAAGAAGATGCAGGACTTTTCACAGGGACTTTCAGGGTAAACTCCTATTCCATTTTATTGCTTCTTCATTGAAGATTTTGATAAAAGTTGAAGAAAGCGGTTTGTTCTGGAGAAAGATAGAAATGTGATTAGGTAGGACGTTTATTTGAACTGAATTCCCCCCTTTAAATTCAAATAAAAATGAGATTTCAGTCTCTAAAACAGGTTTGGGTCATCTGCTATTTTTTAACTTGTTCTAATTTGTAAATGTGGAACTCAGAGAATATATTTTGGTCAAATAGATGTGCATGGTTGCAGAGATACTCTAGCAGAATGACAGTGTGAGGCTGTACAGGTGCTTGATTAACATTTATCATCCTTTCTGTGTAAGTGTTTTGTCAGTGTAAGTGTTTTGGGTTTTATCACCATGTCTGCTGGTCTCTCTGTTTATCAAACTCTCCTTAGATTCCTCCTCTGTTCCAAGGCCTCCCTCTCCCATTCTCTTCCAGCACTGGGTGCTTTCCTGACACACACTCTTCCTTTCTCAGTATGCCACTATTCAAAACACATGGCTGTACCTATTTCCAGTAGTGTGCATCTCCCTCTGTCCAGGACAACTCTGTCGTGTGTGTCTGTACAGTGCCATCCCTCTAATTGCATTCAATCATAATATAGCATCTTCTCTCCAATGGTATGTCCTATACCTGAAAAATAGTATAAGTGAAGGAATCAGAAGTGTTGCGGTATATTCACTGTTTTTGTGGCCACCTGTAAAAGATTTCTGTTCACTTAGATATAATTAATGTACTTTTGACCTATTAGGGCATCAAGAGCTGCAGAGCTAAGTAATTAGGAAATTATTTTTGTATGCATACAGGTGCACTCATTTAAATGTCAGTGACTTAATTTAATAACACGCTGTGAGTTTGGACATGCTGCCAATTTGATAGAGTTGTTTGTTTCTTCTTTAATTTATACTTAGTAAGATTCTTTGCTTTTATGGAATCTCTGAAGAGTTCAGATAAATAATTTTCTTCCCTTAAGAAAATAAAGTTTGTTTGGGTTTTTTTTTTTTTAATTTTTTTTAGGTTAATGATTAGATATTTTAAAATAGTAACAATCAGTTTCAGTATCTGGACAAGAAAAAAAGAAAGAACTGCATCTTTCTCAGGACCAGTGGTTTATAGAGAAAATGTTTGCTTTTTAGAATGTCCTAATAATAGGTGTTGGTCGGTGAGTTAATATTTCTTGGAAGCATCTATGTAGTTAATTGTACATATATTTTCAAGGAATTTCTATTTTTTGGGGGAAGCCATTCATTTTACTGATGGGAAAATAATATTGCAATGTGTTACGTGTCTACACAAGTCACTTAGAACCCGATCTTGAGGCAAAGTATTCTCTGCCATTCATTCCCTGTCTCAGCGCAGAACAATGGCAAACTGCATGGAATAGTGATCACTGAAATGAATCCCATGGGTATGCTGCAGGGCTGGAGGACCTGGAGGTTGTGTTTTATTCTTCTCCTGAAGAAATCAAACTTTACTCATTGGAAGGAAAGGAGTATAACCTCTTGTTCTGTATGCATAGGACTGACATTATAAAATCTAAAACAGTTACAAAATCACAGAATCACAGAATGTTAGGGATTGGAAGGGACCTTGAAAGATCATCTAGTCCAATCCCCCTGCCGAAGCAGGAACACCTAGATCAGATCGCACAGGAACGCATCCAGGCGGGCTTTGAATGTCTCCAGAGAAGGAGACTCCACAACCTCTCTGGGCAGCCTGTTCCAGTGCTCTGTCACCCTCACTGTAAAGAAGTTTTTTCTCATATTCAAGTGGAACCTCCTATGTTCCAGCTTGAGCCCATAGCCCCTTGTCCTATCACTGGATGTCACAAAGAGCCTGGCTCCATCCTCCTGACACTCACCCTTCACATATTTATAAACATTGATTAGGTCACCCCTCAGTCTCCTCTTTTCCAGACTAAAGAGACCCAGCTCTCTCAGCCTTTCCTCATAAGGGAGATGCTCCATTCCCTTAATCATCCTTGTGGCTCTGCGCTGGACTCTTTCCAGCAGTTCTCTGTCCTTCCTGAACTGAGGGGCCCAGAACTGGACACAATATTCCAGATGCGGTCTCACCAGGGCAGAGTAGAGGGGGAGGAGAACCTCTCTTGACCTACTGACCACCCCCCTTCTGATACACCCCAGGATGCCATTGGCCTTCTTGGCCACGAGGGCACA
>WKFP01013978.1:383652-411766 GCA_011057875.1 Pterocles orientalis | reverse complement strand
TCAGGATTCTATTACGGCCACATGAGATCCTGAACTCCACCACCTCATGGTCACTGTAACCAAGGCTGCCCTCAACCTTTACCTCTTCAACCAGACCCTCCTTATTCGTGAGAATAAGATCTAGCAGCGCTCCTCTCCTAGTCGGCTCCTCCACCTTTTGCATCAGGAAGTTATCATCAATGCACTGGAGAAACCTCCTGGACTGCGGATGGCTGGCTGAGTAGGCCTTCCAGCAAATATCAGGGTAGTTAAAATCACCCACAATAACCAGGGCTTGTGACTGCGAGGCTGCTGCCAGCTGCCTGTAGAAGGCCTTGTCGGCTTCCTCGTCCTGATCTGGTGGCCTGTAATAGACACCCACGACAGTATCACCCATGCCAGCCTGTCCCTTAATTCTCACCCACAAACTCTCAACTCGCTCGTCACCCACCCCTGGACAGTACTCAATACATTGAAGTTGTTCTCTCACACAAAGAGCAACTCCCCCACCTCGCCTTGCTGGCCTGTCTTTCCTGAGAAGGGTATGGCCACCCATGACTACATTCCAGTCATGTGAGCTGTCCCACCATGTCTCTGTAATTGCCACCAGGTCATAATCTCCTGACCGAACATGGATTTCTAACTCCTCTTGCTTATTCCCCATGCTGCACGCATTTGTGTACAGGCATTTCAGGGAGCGAGCTGAGCGCACCGGTTTCACCCTAGGATGGTGGGAGGACCTCCGGTCCTTATCAACACTAGAGTGATACCCCACTGGTGCAAGCCCAGTTACAGCCCCATCCCCCTTCGAATCTAGTTTAAAGCTCTCTCAATGAGCCCTGCTAGATCCTGTGCTAGGATGCGTTTCCCCCTATGAGACAGATGAGTTCCATCCCTCAACAACAGGCCAGGGGCTGAGTAAACCGCCCCATGGTCAAAGAACCCAAAGTTCCTGTCTCGACACCAGCCCCTCAGCCAATTATTCATGACTTGTGTTTTCCTGGCCCACCCCATATCCTGCACCTCCCCGGAAGGTATAGAGCAGAACACCACTTGCGCACCTGCTCCTTGAACTATCCGCCCTAAACCCCTGAAATCTCTTTTCATAGTTCTCAGACTCCTCTGAGCAATTTCATCACTGCCCACCTGAACTATGAGTAGTGGGTAGCAATCAGTGGGGTGAACCAGCTCTGGGAGTTTTCTAGTTATATCCCTGACCCGAGCCCCAGGGAGGTAGCACACTTCCCTACGGCTCGGGTCCGGTCTGCAAATGGGCCCCTCCGTTCCTCTGAGAATGGAGTCACCTACCACAAGCACCCTTCTTTCTTTCCTGGCAGAGGCAGTCTGAATGCACAGAGTCGACTGACTGCCTTGCCCTTGGAAACCTCTCAGGGGAACCTTCCCGCGTCTCCCCACCTACCTCCCCTTCAATGTCCAAGGCTGCAAACCTATTGCCCAGGGGGACCTGGGGACACGTGACAGGGGGTTTGCCCACGATGCCGAGCAGGGACCCTCTCCCAACCCTCCCCATCCCTCAGTTCCCCCTCCTCTGCCCGACAGGGCAGGGGGCCTGCCCCCAGTTGTGGGGTATCTCCCTGGTGCCTTTCCCTCTGATACGCCAGGGAGTTACTCCACCAGTCGATCTCCCGCTCACAGTCCCTGATGGCCCTCAGTCTCTCCCTCATCTTTCAGCTCAGCCACCATGGTGAGGAGATCTTCCACCATCTTGCACCTCACACAAGTGGAATGTCTGTCGCCCTCCCCTGGCAGCAGCAGGCTCTGGCACTCCCTGCAGCCAGAGACCTGTGTAGCCACAGTTCGGAAAAGGCCCTCCGTTTGGGTCGCCACAGTCTTTCTTGGGCAAGCTCTCTGCCTGGTGGAGACCATGACAGAAACAGCGGTCACAGACTACAAACAGTTCTGAGAAAGAATTTTAAGACAAAAATATAGTCAGTGTTCTTCATCTATATATTCTGTTGATTTATCGATATTGTTGGTAGCTTTCTTAGAATTTAGTTCAGGAAGGTTTAGGGCTTTTAAATTGTTCAGAGGATTAATGCAATGCTCTTAACGTCTGAACTAAACACAGTTCAGTTAAGCCATTAATTTGCACAGAAAGATAAAGTGCTTTGCCTTCCAATCAAATTGTAGTGAGCTGAATTTCTGGTTGTGTTTCTTAGCAAAGGATTTTATTGCCTACCCTCTTCACAGAGAGCACAATCTCTATTAGACTGTGATCTTCACTGTCTTGAGTTTCAAAGCTTACACGCTGTAAGAAAGTATCAGCCAGTGCAATGACACTTACTCATATGAGGGAACAGATCTTCACTTCATCAGAGAAGGAAATCTGGGGTGTGGAGGGAAGAAAATCTTGCCCAAGACTTTTCTCACAATAACAGAAAACTGAGCTTTTTTGAAAAATAGTTTAACAATACTGTACAAAAATCAAAGCACCTTTTTCACTTGTTGAAAAGTGTTCAAAGTGCAAATCAAGATACAAGGTGTTCAGCTTTGTAGTTCAAATATACTGTCTTTACAATGTCTCCCTGAAAGAAAGTCTCTGTTTCTTCAGTATCTGCTTGGTCAAATCTATAGCTGAAATATCCAATGAAAATGGCTAGGAGCTATTCAATTAAGGCACAAATCCTGTCTCTTGCAGAGGCCGGGTGTCCAAGAGGTACTAATGCAATAGCTCCAGTGGGCCTGGCAGGAGGATGGCTGAAACTGGAATATCCCTGCCTTGCTCTGGACTGCAAAATGCCGTCACAGCTCTTCCCTCAATATTAACTTACAATTCACGGCTTGAACATCTGCAACAGTACCAATGCTCATCCTTCAAACCATCAGTTAAGAGCTACCTAAAGAATTCACTAACCCAAAACTATTCCTAGATGGACAGTTTAGTCTAAATTCCTTTGTTGTTTTCTACCATCACAGTGCTTGTCAAGCTTGGAATCACTTTGTTTCTTCCTGGTGATCCTTAGATTTTCACGTTTTTTCACGTTTCTCCTTTCCAATTCTACTCAAGTTGGGAATTATTTGTTTCCCTCATTCATTGATTGTTCTCTTTTTTCAGCTGTCATTTTATGCACTTTTTTGGTGTCTCTCTGTTTTGTGTGCTTTTTCTTTTCTTAATATTTTCCTACCTTCCTCACTCCTGTTTAATGCACATTCCCATTTACCAATGAATGTCCTTAACCTTTTATTCATCCAGTCTTGTGTCAGATGTTAAGTGACAAGATCTAAAACAAATTCCTTTATTAACCCACATGCTTTTATCCTTACAACTACTTGTTTTACATATTTTTAAATGTTTTTAATCAATGTTTTTCATTAATTTTGCACACCATTAAGAAAAGTCCCTCTCTCTAAGAAGATATTTCTGCAAATGAGTAACTAAGCTCAGAGTCAAAATGCTGCCTGAATAAGTTTCTTTGATAAAAAGCAAAACTCTGGGAGACACTTTATCAAGTTATTGTTGTCAGATTATACATATTTTTGGTGTTCTTTTTATCTTAGCATATATCAGGTATTACATGATACTGTCTTTATGACCACCTGTTACTCATCAATTTCAGATTCTTTATACACTCAGCTGAAACTTTTGTTAGTACTTGTTCTGTTATTTTATGATACATATTACCTTTACTTCATATTCTGAAAATTTATTCAGCATTTTTGCCATTGTATGATTCTATGATTTTTTCCTGCATTTTCTATTTATATATTTTTTCACTGATTAGAATAATAGCAGGAGTCAAAGACATGAAATTTCTTTTCTACGTTCTATGATTGTGTAAAACCCTTGCATGTATATCCTTTGAATTTTTAAACACCAATGTTTTCCAAGAACTTCTTATCAGCTATTCATGAATGACTGTTTCTAGACTGTTTGTTATACAGCTAAATCGCCGTTTTTTTTGTTTATATCAGGTAATGGAAAGTTATAAAATTTTATGTGTAGTTATTTACTATGAAGTTTCACACAATTTAGCATGATTAAGCTCTGATAAACTTAAAGAATGAAAAATGAGTTTTCAGAATATTTGATTAAGTGACTTCATAGCTGATTATTACTATAATTCAATATTTGTAGTAAGAGAAAATAGTATTCACTTTCCTACTTCCTTGCCTTTTAGGTTTACACGCAACACTGTGTCATCTGTATTTTTTTCCTTCCAACAGTGACTTTGCGCTGTTAAAATAAGCAGGAGTTTCATCTGTGAAAACAGGCAGGACCTTAATGGGCTCACATGCTCTCAATTTAATGTTTTGATACAGTTAGTTTCAGTCTAGTAATGGAGCTGCTGGCAGGGCATGGTGTCCAAGGCCACCTCCTTTACTTTGGTGGTTTTTCCAGTGTTGTCGAGCAGGCTATGAGGTGGGCTGTCAATTTTGTACTGAGGCATGCTGCTTTTAATCTCAGATGAGGTAAGAAAAAGGGTTGATTTGGTTAAGTACATCTAAATGGAGTTTCTCTTCAAGAGATTTCAGTTTTTCATTATCCTGTGTTTTAACAGTAAATAACAAGAATTTCTTAAAGTGTATAGAAAAGCATCAAATAATCTGGAATGAATTAAGAAAGTTTATGGGGAAAAAAAGCATTGTGAAAAATTTTACTGTGTATAGTCTGAGAGCTTGTTTCATATTAGCATTTGAAAATATAAATGACATTTGAAGACAGAATTGAGTGAAGTGAAATTCAAAATAAAAAAAGCACAAGAGTTTTGTGTAGTGGAACAAGCTTCAAGTGGTGGTAACAGCCCCATTGCTTCTGTTTTAAAATTGGAGAGGACACAACTGTCAAGTTTGTTACAAGTATTGGCTTATGTTGGCATTGTAATACATTGCCCACTCTGAAACATTTGCTGCAGTTTTTAATGTGTTTTTTTATGAGGATGTGACTCATTTAAGATGGTAAGCCCTTAATAAATCTAATCTACTAAATATGTCTGTGGTGGCTGGTAGTCAGACTTGATGCTTTACAGTTCTATCATGTCATACAGAGGGCAAAGCGCTGATGAAGATTTTGGTGCTCAAATAAGTGATGTGTACTTCCTAAAAACTGGTCTCTTCTAAATTACTTATTGAGTGTCTGATTAGTTTTGGAATATCTCGACAAATGTAATAAATAAAAATCTCCGTTGCTGAGCTCTGGAGAATGTGGGGTTGTATTTTTGCCCATACTTCTCAAGGGTTATTCAAGGTTTTTGGGGAGAGTACATCAGTTCTTATCAATCAAAAGATTCTTCCAGGAAAACAAAGAGAAGGTTACCTTCACATGTATAATAAGTGAAAGCTCAAAAATCATCTCTTGATACACTTAAACATGTACTGCCCTACTACAAATGTTTTCCTTCACTGTTGAATTTTTGACAACTCTAAGACAACTCTCATCTGATGTTGCCTGAAGTTCTCAGATTTCCTTTACCATTTTTCAGCTGTCATAGGCCTCCCTCTGTATGTTAAATGCTATTTAGATTCTCATGTTATTGATTTCTTCTGGTTCATGGACTAATGCCAGGTGTCTATATTGATTATTTAAACTTGCTAGCAACCTGCAATGTTACTGACCATTCAGGAGTATTGGCGTATTTTTAGGACCTCATGTGGGTATTTGTCCTTATGCTTGAGTAGCTCCATTCCTTTTTTTTTTAATCAAGGAAGATTTCCTGAGCGTGGTATTAGGCAGATTTATTATGCACAGGGTGCTGTGTGGTCTCAAGTGCCACAGGCATACACCATCACACTTCTTGCTCAGATATATTTGTGTCTGAGATCACTAGGAGTAACCATGGAATATTTGGGGTTGCATTGCCATAAGGAAGTAGATTATGGGCTAATCCTCAGTCTCTCCATACCATGAGACTTGAAAGAGTCCGTTTGTCATCCAGTGTGTGCTACAACTCTTACCTAATCATCCAGAGTTTTACATTGAGGAAATAAATGTAATTGGTGCTATGTACTTCAAGAACTGTTAAAAGTTTAAAATTAAGCTGTTTTTCCTGTAGTGATAGTTGTAAGGCAATGGGCTGCCACATGTTGAATTTTGTTCATAAGTCAGCTGCATAAATAGCTGTTTAAAGTGAGATATTTCATGACCAAAACATTATCTCTAAACATTGTGTTGATGACTTCAGTAATTGAAAGTAAAGGTCTGTGTCCCAAGAGCTATACTTTGCTTACGGTCATCCTTGACCAGTTACAGTGGAACACTTTTTTGCTTTATGTCAGGAATTCAGTAGTAAAGGAAAGTAACTGAATTGTTTCAAAAGAAGTAAATGTCAAAGTTTATTTTCTATAATGCAACAGTCTCCAAATTCCCCATGGTTCAAATGGGGCCACTGGAGCCATTGGTGATGACAATTAGTTACTGAAAAAGAACACATACAGTATTTTTTTTTTGTGGTGTTGGGGCAGTAAATACTTGTTTTGAGACTTCTGAAAAGCTTGAAGGTGGTGGTTAAATTTCTCCCCTGATGTGCTTCTTGTAACATGCCTTCATAATGATGCATCCCTAAAGGAAAGGTTATGACCCTCTAACCGTTGGGAAGTCTGATAACCACTTGCTTTTCTTCAAAAAACCATCAGTGAATTTGTTGCCTAGGTACCCGTGACGTTGGCTAGTCAGTTGCTGTATGGGCAAGTTTCAGATTATACTCTGTGCAAGCTTCACCTCAAAATTTTGCTCGTATGTCTGAGGCTTGCCTGCAAATCTGGCAGCTGTTCTGCATGAGACCAAGCCTTAGCAAAAACTGAATGGTGTCACACTAGATGATGGTATTGTGAAATGCTGTCCCTTCGTTCAGCCACCTCAGGGTGTGAAGCCTCCTCAGTATCTCACTGCTCCAACTGAGATATGAAATGAGTCCATGTAGTTGTACAGTGAAGCTCTACTAGTCTGTTTTAGACAAGACGTAGTTTATTGAAAGTCTCACCTCTGGCTAGTCTACAATTCCTTCTTTTGGAGAATTCAAAGCAAATTAGAAACTACTTCAAAAGGGTAACTGCTAATAATGAGTCACTTTAATACGACAGCCTCTCCTGTCAGAAAATTACTAAAGTGTTTTAGTTCTTTGCATAGGCGGGGTGCTTTCATTGTCAGTCATGAGCTTGTGTCCAAGGGCAAGTGCTGTGAACATTTATAGAAAGATTTCATAGGCATTTCATGCCTACAACTCATTTTAATAATCTTGTTTTAAATAAATACTTTAGCTTGCAATAAATGCCATGCTGTGAGTGAATACTAATGTTTTATAATTTAGTTCTTAAAATGTAGTACAGAATACAGATAAGACACAAGAGATTGAGGGCATGAGAAGCCCAATTCCTGTTCTTAAATAACTTAATCTTCTTTACTGTTCTTCCCTTCTCCTTGTCCCCTTCTTATGCCTCAAAAAACACACAAAAGAAGTGACCACCATTATTTGAAAGAGGAGAACTGACTTGCCTTGACATAGAGTGGAAAGAGATTCTTTTCAGTCTGTGAGAGATAAATTTATTATTGCCTTTTTTTTTGTATTGCAAATAATACCAGTGTGTTATTGCTAAAAGCCATGTACCAGCATGCAGACATACCGTTGTTGTGCAGTAAACTCTGCAGAGCTGGCCAGGTTCTCTGGTGCCTTTGCCTTATTGAAGAGGCGTTTCATTATATGGTGCATTTTTATTTTATTTATTTAAAAGAAATCCTAACCACTAATTACGGTAAGCCATTTAATATATACCATGTGTTTAACACAGGCTGTGACTCTGTCCTTGCTTTTGTGAGCTCTGTGCTAATGCAATGCTGACTCCAGTTGACATGAAGTTCTATAAATGGAGATAATTTGTTTTGCCTATTGAGATACTAAGTTGTCTGAGCTAGGACTGTCTCCTACTATAAACAGTACTTAAAATGAGGTGACTGTAACCTCACCTGGTGTTTCTGGGTACTGTTGCATACTAATGCATGCAGTACACGTCAGCTGACAAAAAAGAAGGATTTTAGTGTGCTTTAAGGTCCCTCACTGTGTATTTTTTCTTATCTTTGTATATTCCCAAGCCATTTGTGATTTCACCTCCTGTCTTCACATGATTTTGAAAGTTCAGAGATAATATATTCGGTAGTAAAAAGCCCAAGGCACCAGTGTTGCATAGGCAATCAAATATTCATGCTCTTTTCAAATATTTATTTGTATAGTGTTAATAAATTAGAAGTCAGGAGTGTGACCTTTTCCTCCTTGTGTATGAGGGCAGCTATCTGATGTAGCAATATCTGTAACAGCCCTTAAAGTGTAATTACATGGATCTAACACTCAGTGGTCATTCTAGTAGGGGCCTCTGAGATTTTCAAATAAGGTTTTTACATATCAGGATTTCTCTTACCTGTGAGGATGATTTGAGTTTTAAGAGAGCTTCTAACTTTTTGACAATGCACCACAAGTTTTAAAATGCAGGAGCTACACTTTTATACTTCTGTATTTATTTTAATCTTGGACCTTGTCAAAAGATACTTTTTCACTTTTAAATCTGTACTGTTAAGATGCTGTTGTTGCATACTTGATTTGTGAAGGCAGAGATTGATTTGATAATTTAGGGTTGCTTGTAGGATTGTAAGAAGAAATTCAGCAACTCATGGACATATGCAGCTGTGTAGTAAAGTTTTTACGTGCAATATTTATCCTGGCTCACAGAGCAACAGCAGGATTTTCAAATCTGTAAAGTATTTCCAGCTGGAGCTGTTTTGGGTGAGTACAGGCCTCAGGAACTTAAGTTGGATATTCATTCATGAGGGGAAAGCAGTATACTGGGGTTGAAATTCATCACGGTCAGAGATATTTAATAAGTCTACACTTTGTGCTGAATATAAAGCACAACAAGGTTAGTTCTGGTTCTCCATGGGATATTTATATGCTATCATAGTTCAAATACTACTTGCAAACAGATTATTCCAAAAGCAATTGAAGTTGATAGAAAGAGATGGTCTTTCAAATTGTTTTGCCAAAGAACTTCAGTAAATTAAAAATATCTATGAACAAAATCATAGTTAGCAGGTTAGTGTAATATAACCCTCCCCCATTGATTCTTCCTAGTTACCCGAGGAGTTTGTTACAGAAGTAATTTCTAGTACTTGTAAGTTTAATGAAATGTAGATGTAGAAATAAACTCGATTCCTGGATTCTGATTGTTTGCTTATTTCTTAAGCTTATTATGCTCCGTTTTTTCTTGTATTTGTGTTCATGTTCCAAATAAGAAAAGTGGGAATTTGAATTTGATTCTCCTGCGAGCTTTAGCTGTACACATGAATGTATTTCTTAGGACATAGTATAACCTTCAGGGCCTTCGTTTGTTTTCAAGTTATTATTTTTTGTATCATCAAGGGCTTCGGTTTAATGAGGTCTCATTGGATATTCTGGAAATTACAGAATTATGTGAGAATGGAGAACATATTCAGTGATCTTTCAGGACTTTTGCTAAACCTAGTAACTGTATACAGCCATAAATAGTAATTGTTTTAACAATGTATTCATTACTTAGATGCTGAGTCCAAAAAAGCTATATTAATCCAAAAAGTTATAATATTTGGAATTTAATGAGTTGTTAGGAGGACAAAATTAGTTCTCTTCTCTCTTCCTTTTTGAACTCCCTTTCTCTGCAAAACTGAAACAGAGGCATACAAGGGACAGAAAAATGTGGTATACAAGCAATGTTTCCTTCCTTGTTACCCTTCCCTATTGATTTTGGGGAGAATTGTCAGGTTTTTGGAGTATGTGCTCAAATTTTGTGGAGGTGGTTTAGAAGTACCAACACCCTGGAGTGCCAAGTGAGATGGGCGTAGACTGATGAGCGTTCCTCCACTGACAGTTTTGGTGGCATTGCTATTTTATGGTAAAATATTCTGATTCAGTTAAATTACCTTTTTCTTAGCAAAGAGTTTTCAGTTTGGTGAGTTCCCTCTCCTCGCATCTCTTTGTTTGCCTGGTTTATTTTCTGAGCACAAGTGTATTAGGCAAGTATATTTTCAAAGCAGCTTTTCACAATTGACTTACACTTTAGTTTTTATTTGAATACTCCTTAGTATGGCTGAAACGTGAGGGTTATGTCAAGGCTCATTCAGAAGCATCGCGGTGTTGGTGAACAAACCTTGGGGCAACCCTGCCAAAGACGATTTGCAATGCTGCAGTTTCTGTATGTTTACAAAGTATTATTATTTTGACAGTGTCTTAGAGGATGTGTTTTTATTGTAAGGATTATGACTAGGTAGTCCCAATTTACCTCCAGATGGTTGTATGTCTGTCCTCCATATTAACTTTTTATTGATGACTACATTTCTCTGTGTGCCTTCAGGTAACAGATAAATGCCTGTGTGACAGAAGCACAGCCCAACTTGTCAAAGAATCTAGTTGTAGAGCAACGTGCAATTCAGAGTAGGGTAATCAAAATCCTTTTAAAATTATTTGAGATACATTGAGCACTTTAAGTCTATCAAATGTATCTAACAAAGAATTTACATTTTGAATGTTGATAGTGTATTTGCGCTGTTTGAACATAAGTACAGATCTTTGGATGTCATTTTTCCAGATATCCTTGAAAAAGGTTTTTGCAGCTTGATAGGAAAAAACATCCTGGGCATGTGGGGTTTTTACTTGTTTGTTTGTTTTTGTTTTTTTAAACAGTATTTTATTGTTTCATAACAATACTATGCCTTTTTTTTGCCCCATCCCTCAAGTGTGTCACTGGTATCTTATAAAATGAAGCATTGTATGCACACTAGAAAAAATGCAAATTTTCTATAGTCACACTGCTTTAAAAACCAAAACTAACAAGAGCTTTTCCTGAATAGAGAGAATTCCCCATTCCTTCAGGATTACTCAGGGATGCTATTTTCCCATGTTCATGGGAAAAAATTAGATTTGCTAGGTGAGTGGTGAAATCTCACCAACAAACAATTTTTTTACCCAGCAGTGAAGGTCTCAGTTCTGTGTGTCAGCTACCAACAGTTTCATGGGTTGCTGCTCTTCATCTGTCTATCATCCCTTTTCTGTGAGCATTGTTGTTTTTTTTTTTTTAAAAAAAAAAGTGGATATAAATGTTGCATCTTCAATAAGAAGTGGTTTTAATGTGGTTTGGTGTATACTTCTGATTGGAACAGGCATCTGCTCTGTGTATATGTTACTGTCCTGGAAATGATGTGAGCTTTTAGTACAGCTCTGGTGGTAGTGCTGCTTTTCTGCTCGGACTCCGAACATCAGGCTCTTCCCTAGAGGCAACGTGACCAGCAGTGTGCCTCTAGAGAGTCCTACTTTCAGACAGAGAGAGCCTGCTCTCTGAACACAGCAGTGGATCTGTTGTCATTTTGCATACTTTCATACCTAAAGTAGTAGCTGACCCACTTTTTGGCTTTGATTTAAATCTGTTCCTTTCCCCAACAACTCTTTTTATCAGTAGTTAGTATAAGTTCATCTGGCAAATCAACGCAGATGTAATCCCAACTCTCTCTTTCTTTGGGTTGCATCTACGTTGTACTGAATCTGGTAATTTCCACTGAAATCTGAGCTTTTTTTTCAGATATTACACTTTTTACTTTCCTTGCTCTTTCAGAATTGTTGACAGGAAACAAACAAAATAAATGAACTAAAATTAATAAAATGTATCAACACTAAAACTTTCAGAAAGATTAAGTATAATTTGAGTTTATAGTGCTGGTGTCTTGCATACGTTCTCTAAAATGACATCCTTGTTTTTATCTAGAATACACTAAGATTATAAAATTAGTTTAGAGAAAATGTAAGGTTCTGCAGAATTCATATTCCAGTTTCAAGATGATGGTCCAGACCTTTATTCCTTTTTCCTCAATGATTTTTTTTTGAGAGACAAGCCCACCTCTGAACACACTGGGTCTCAATGATGAGGTACAAACCTGGGAAATGAAAGATTTGGATCAAAAGGTGAATCTGGTGAGGGAGTGTGTGCGTGTGTCCATCCTGAGATGTTGAGCTTCCTGTGACCCAGCAAAATGTGATTATATTCATTATTTTTTTTAGAGAAAAGACATCTCTGTTTCTGGACATCTCATAAACCTTCCAAACCACTGAGATATTTTTCAAGCTGAAAGTATGGGATGAGTTTCCCAGTTTCACATTTTTTCCCCTGTAAAGTTATTTCAAAAAAGATCAAAAATGGGAGATAGCTCTTCCAGCCTCCTAAGTTTCATGTGTGTCCTTCACAGGCATATACAAATGTACATATACAAAACTACGTAGTTTCAGAAAACAAATAAATTCTGCTGAACAGTTTATAGCCATTAAATTGCAAATGTGTTATTTCCTGGTATTTCTATTTTTGAATAGGGAAGGCTTTGTCATTGTTATATTTGTTACTAAATTTCATAAGCAAGATTTACAAACTTAACATGGTAGAAATGCTGTTCTGTCATAGAAAGAAAACACAGTCTCTCTTTGTATACTTCCTTTATTCAAATGCTGTATCTATTTGTGCCTGAGAATCTTATATTTAAACTTGAATTTTATACTACGAAATAAAATTTTGCTACATGTTTTAATACACAGTAATGAAAATAATTCACTATCTTGTCACCATTGGGCAAGTTGCTTGTAGGAATTTAATTGTCATTTAATTTTCTTTAATGATAAACTACCTAAAAAAGTTAATGAAAGTTATGGGAGTATCAGAAGCTTTGCTACACTCAGTCCATTTTAATTTATTGTTGAGAAATAGGTGTATGATGATGATAGTAAGACAAGAAATAGGTACAACATTGATGAATTAGCCTGGGTTGCGTTTCTGCTCTCACTTAAGGAATGGAGAATTAACTGTCCCAGTTTGCCAGAGTGCACGTGCAGTGCAAGGAGTGATGTGCTTTCCTTTATGCATGGCTCCCTTAGACTACACACATTCCCATGCCTTCATATCAGCTGCATTGCAGTGATCTTGTCTGCCACCACAGAACAAGCAGCAAGGCTTGAATATCACATCCTTAGAGATGGAAAAGACTACTGAAATGTTGCAAATTGCAGACACAGCAAAGCGACTTTGATTTATAGGCTTGTTCTTTCAGCAGAGAGACATGAATGCTTCATTCAACCAAGTTCTGTTTCAGATTACGCAAGCTGTGAGGGAGATAAGTGGTTTAAGAGATGAGGTATTGAAGTTTTTCATCTCCAGGTCTTCATTTCAGATTCTGCATGAGTCAGAATGATTGTGAAGCCTCGCTACCAGACTGCTGCTTGGCCAGCAGTCCAGTGTCCTGTGTGTTTTTTATCCTTGTTACCGGCTTGTCTGTAATAAATAGTATGCAGAGTTGCAATTTGATCAAATGACAAAAGCCAGTGTAGATATGGAATCTACTTTTTTTCAAACATAAGGGTCCTTTTCTGAGTTGACAGCAGTGCAGAATTGGCACTACAGAAAGCTTGTGCTTCTGCCGTCTCCTGAGCACAAGAGTTTATTATCCGGAAGTGTTAGGCTGGAATCTTCTGTCAGTTTCTTCTGATAAACAATTACAGAAATCTTGACTATGTGAAATTGGACGTATTTATGTAAAAATCTGTTAGTTTCTGTTTTCTTCAGTAATTTAAAACCACTTATCTTAACCCACAGTGTTTCTCAAAGGGATACATGTCCGTGTTCTACTTCTCATAGCTGAAGAGTATTTGAATTGACTTACAGCAAAGCCTGAATAAAAAACCCCTTTCGTGGTGAGACTGGGCCGAATCTGGATGCTCTGGCTCCCTCTGAAGTGACCATGTTTGGTTTTGTGATTAAAAGAAAGATGTTTCAAAGAGTGAGATGCTTTCTTGTTAAAGATGTCCCTTTAGAGGTTTCCATCATGGTAATGTGAGGAGTGGAGGCACAGCAAGTCTAGGCTGGACCAGATGGGACATTTTGCTAATTGGTTAATTCTACTTTAGTGCCTGGCCACCACTTGGCGCTGTGCACAGAGAGTTTTACACAGATCCAGCAGGAAAGCTTCTGTTTTTTATTATCCTGAAATACGGAAATGGCTTTGATTAAATGAACATTTTTACTGAGATTTTCTTGCACTTTAGAGTGTTCGAAGATCCCCCCCTTTAACCCTGCATGTGTATCGTGTATCACCTTTTTGAAGTTTTTTTAGTAGTATCTAGTAGTCTTAAGATTGTGGCTAGTGATTCTGAAAGTGAAAAACTGCATTTCAGTAAATGTGCTAATAATAGATTTTGCTTGTGGCCTGTCATAACTACTGACTAATGGATCTGTGGACAGGATGCGTGCACTGAATTCGACTAATTCAATAAAGCAAGTACCTTTCTGGATAGTGAGACAAATTTATTCTTGGAATTACTCCATATGCTTAGATGCACATACAGCTGAGCTGAATTTGCTCCCCGAGGTCCTGTTTGGAGAACAATATTAATAATTTGTTCAGTTATGATCACAAAGTACAGAGATATCTTTTTATTTGTATTATTGTATTTAAAGACACTGAGAAGTTCATAGAAACATAGTAATTCCGAGCTCTGCAGATACTACAGTGGGAACTAGATAGTGGGAAGTAAGGGAGTATCCAGCTTCTGCAGATGCAAACTTGCAGCACACAATTTATGATAGTGATACAAGTTACTTACTCATTCTTTCCTTAACTTGGCCATTCCTTCTGAGCTTTGAGAATGTCTGTTTTTGTTTTTTAAAATGAAGTCACACGCTTCCCAAAGGCTTTATTAGAAATAACTTGGGACCGGGAATGAACAAATTTAGAAGAAAAATTTCCTGTAAGAGTACTATATTTCTCAGCTACTCAGTATACTTATGGTAGGCTTGTAACCCTATCTGTTGTATTATACTTCAATGATTGTTGCCAGAAAATAAAAATCATTGAAAATAGAAGTGTATAGGAACACTGGCCAGTTTAGCTTTGTCCGTAACATGGAGTTTGGGGTTTGGATTGAATGAATCCTCTGTTTCTGTGCCATTTACAACACTGCATTCAACGATCACAAAATCATAGATTAGTTTGCGTTGGAAGGGACATTTAAAGGTCAACTAGCTCAACCTTTCCTTGCAATGAGCAGGGACATCTTCACTGGATCAGGTTGCTCGGAGCCTCATCCAGTCTGACCTTGAATGTTTTCAGGGATGGGGCATCTACCACCTCTCTGGGAAACCTGTTCCCGTGTTTCACCACCTTCATTGGAAAAATTTTCTTCCTTACATCTATTCTAAATCTACCCTCTTTCAGCTTAAAATTGTTACCACTCATCCTATCACTAGACTCCCTGATAAAGAGTGCCTCCCCACCTCTCCTGTAGCCCCCTTTAAGCATCAAAAGGCTGCTGTAAGGTCTCCCTGGAGCCTTCTCTTCTCTGGGCTAAACAACTTCAACTCTCTTAGCCTGTTCTCATATGGGAGGTGCTCTAGCACCCCACAATATTTTTGTCTTCAGGACTTTAGCAATGACCAGAGATATGTTGCAGATCTCTCTCTCCAGGGGGCTTTGCTATGAGGAGAGCCAGAGGGGGCCTTAAAAAAACCTCAGAGAACATTTAGCATGCCCAAATATGGAGTATATTGGGGATAATTTTAGAAGGAATAGCATCAAACATCAAATATTCATTCACTTTTTATAGACAAACATTTATTACGTTTCACGTTAGGTTCCTTTTTCCCTCTTGGGCATGTCACTTGCCATACTAGTAGATGATTCCACCTACAGTGTGTTTAAATTTTCTAAAGGCATTCCCATTCTTGGCGTCTTGCAAATATTTTTCTGTTTTGATGGTGGTGGGAGGAAGTAAAGAACCTCTAATCCTGTGGTTAAGTCACTTTAAAGATTTAAATAGCAAATTCAAATCAGAAATGGGACACTTAAAGCAACCTTTCAACAAGTATTACTTTCTGCAGGAAGATACGTTTGTGTTTGTGTAGGTAAGTATATGCACACATTTATACCTCATTTATATTAGGAAGCATAAAAAAAAGCATACATCAACTATTAAGAGCTGGCTTTGGCTTGTGTGTCCAGAAATTTCAAAATGCTCCATATTGCCATGTCAGCCTAGCCAAACGCTATCTCTGCATATTGGTGATGGATCACTGGCTGAGAGCTTTATTCATTCTCTGACATTTGAGAATCCTCCTTAGGAATCTTCTTGCCCAGGCAGGCAGTTGTGATAGTAACCTTATGGGAACCATAAAGCTCATTGGAACAGGTCATCAAGCATGTATTAAGATAACATGTCTAATGCTTTTGCCTAATACAAGCTGGGTTCTAATCAGCTGTCTAGGAGGTAAACAAAGTTCAGTTTCCTATCCCAGTCTGCCAGTTTATCTGTTCTTCTAGTGGAAAGCTGTGTTTATGTTATCTAGAAATGTTTAATTTTTAATTAGTTTTGTTTTGTCAGGTGGTGAGATAGAATGGCATCTTGTCTTCTGTCCGTGACACTAGCACTTTGTGAATCAATTTAAATGAATTTAGAGAAGTCTCTCTTCAGTCTAGAAAAGAGACAGCTGCAGCAGAATATGATACAAGTCTATAAAATCCTGACTAATATGTAGAGGGATCAGCTGCTCACTGTTTTCTTGTAATGCAAGCACCAGGGTGTACCAGGTGAAACTAGTAGGTGGCAAGTCTGAAACACGTGAAAGGAAATGGCTGTTCTTGCTACAGATTGCTGCAAAGGTAAAATTGTACATCGATACAGGGAAGTATGGAAAAGCTAATGAGAAAGATAAATGCACGGAGAGTAATTATATCCATAGGAATGATAATCAGGTCCCTAGTTTGAAAACTGTTGGCTCCCTGAGCCATGAGTATTAGGATGAAGCAAGGAACAAGTTTATCTGTTTTTATTCTATTTTGTTTTGTTAGGAATCCTTTCATGACCTCTGGTGTGGAGAAAGTGCAGATAGTTGAGAGAGTAAGGGTAAGGGTAGTAGAAAATGCATTATTTCTACCTGGAAGAATGATCAGCTTGTTGGTGGTTAAAAGAACGTATTTACTGGCCATATGATTTGGAAGTTATTTGTAAACTTTAGCCAGTCAAGATTTTAAAGTATTTCTGAGATAATAATGAAGTCAAAAGAAAAAAAAAAAACAACCCATAAAATCAGTTGTCTGTAACCTGTAATCTCTTTTTCTGTTCCATAGTTCTTGGGCACAATATACCCATGTTTTCAGTCATTCCTTTTACAGGAAAAATACAAGATACAAGGCATACTTTTGTACTATACCTTCTGTATCGGTTTCTGTAGTAAAAAGCAACAGTAGATTGATTTAGCTAAAAAATGCCACAAAGCAGATGCTGTTCCAAAAGGTTTAGGCCAAAGTAGTACCAGACTGGAACAGAATTTTGTTTTAGTGGTGTTGGTGAGACAGTGAACATCTGAGTGTTTCAGAAGAGAGCTTTAGAATAAATTGAGTGTTGGAATATGAATTAGGATTTGTACTTGGATAATCTTTTAGAATTATAAGCATGTATTTCAATAGTTGAAATACATAATGCTCAGGAAAAGAGTAGTAGAGAAGATGGTGCTGTCTATTTTTGATTTATATCTTGGTTTAAAGTATTGTTTCAATGTGAAGGAAAGCAGAAATACAAACAGACAATTTACACTCATGCTTCTTCCAATCGCAGTAAATAGAGCTGAGATTCCAGTGTAGTGCTTGGAAGTGTCTCTGAATGCTGTCCTGACAGAGCCTGCCACGTATACAGCTGCTTCTGAATATGTTGTTGCTTAATTTGCAGAAATGTGTTATCCTGTTCCCATATTTTTTTTTAATTTGTCCTTCCCATAAGGAATCTTAAGAGACATCTGGAGGTCTTTTCGATGCTCAAGAAAGAATGAGGAAGGACTCTGCTGCAAAAAATTAAATTGCTGGTGCAGAAAGTAATCGAACACCACAAGGTGCTGCACAGAGCCTGAAGAAGTAGTACAAAACAAACATGCCCTGAATAGGAGCCTGTCAAAGTGCTTGTATATTGTAAGGTTGTGAAAGAATTCATATACCAGAGGGAAGAAAGCTTTGAAGAGTAGCTGTTTATCGCACATCCTTCTGCTTGCTCCTATTTAGAGATGCTTGCAGCTACTTTCTGTTCAAGCCATACAAGATGCATAAAGAGAAGCATATTGCTTACAGGCTGGTAGCATAACGCTTTTTTTAGCACAGAGAGCACTATATTAACTCCCTTTCGATGCTGTGCATGTCAGTACATTGCCCAGCTAATACTGCCAACATGTTTTCCCTGGAAAGCTTTAAACAATACGAAGAAGCACTTTGGGAAAGCTTGTAAAATTCAGTCAGTTTGTCACAATGTTTTATGGTTTTATCACCTTAGTCAGTGGAGACTGAGTGCTGTATATCAAAACAAAAAGTAACAAGCTGGAACAATGACTGCTTTTACATGTTCTAAATAGTCTCTGACACGCAAACACTGTGTTGAAGGGCTGCCTAAAATTGCGCATGCTAGTAGATTCGTCAAAGACTACAGCAGATAGGCCACCTGGAAACAAAGTATCTGGAGGTGATTGCTCTTATTTTTCCTTCGTTTTGGTAGTGAAGATTATTGTTGCTTAAGTGAGTCACTCTAACTTCTTTTAAAGGTGAGCAAAACAAGTAAAACAAAAGTTGTGACGGATTCCTTTAAATGCATGCACAAACAAATAAGGCGAGATAACGTAGCTCTAAGCAAATTATTTGTGATAGCTCTCAGAAGTAAAACAGATAACATGAACATTATATAAAATTGATACCTTTTGCTTTAATGCTAACTTGGCAGACAGGCTCCTGTGGCTAAAAAGGATGTGGAATATGGAATTGCTGATTATAAGGTCTTCTAGGATTTTTTTAAAGATGAATGTGGTTTGTATGTATTTATATGAAAGTAGTATCACTTTTATAGCCTAATATAAAGCTACAGACATGAACCAAGTGCCATAGTAATTTTCATCTAGAAGAAACAGTATTGAGCAAACACTGTCTGGCTGTTTTTTTCTTATTCTGAATCCATATTTTCAAGGAGTATTTGGTTTTATCTGAGTCTCAAATGGGTTAGACCTCCTCATGCTTCAGAGTCCCATAAGACCCTAGTGGGAAGAAACTCTTAGTGAAAGTCAAGAAGATAAAAAAAAAGGTGCTATTTTGTGACTTGATTTAGATGAAACAGCAAGATGAAGCAATACCCAAGGGAAAACTTGAGCGTGTAGCAAAGTGAACCAAGGATAGGCTTCAGAATTCAGTATCTTATTTTTGAAACCGTCATCCTTCTTATCTTAGTTGTTCAGAAAAGACCCTAAACAAAATTTCCTTTATTTTTCCCCAAAAATACTAATTTTAAAGTAATGTATTACATCAGATAGTCACAGTATGTTGTACTCAAATTTTGCTGCTGTTGTGTCTCCTGCAGCTATCTTCCTGTATTCTGACATCCTCTTGCTGTTCTTGTCTGAGCAGACTTGAGTTTTCATTTCTTTCTTTCTTTCTTTGTTTTCATACAGACAACTGTTCCAAGATATTGTGCAAAAGAGGAATGTGCAGACATTCCTTGATCTTGACACAGTGACTGTCTTGATATTCAGGCAATGCTTCGGTTGCACCTGCTCTGCAACTGATATTCCACTTGTTGTTACAGAACTTGATCCTTTCCCCTGTCTGTTTTTTAATGAGAAAGCAACACCTCTGTTTTTTTTTTTTTTTTGCCATTCTGTAATTCGTTGCAGTTTCACTCAGAAACTGAAGATCTATTTCAAGGCATGAAAGGTGTGCACATACAGTAAAACAGTGTATACGGGGGTTCTTGGCCACAGAGCAGTCTGTTCCCCAGTCAGTATGGGGGCATGCCGTGTAAGCTGTATGAAATACGGTTGTCAGTCAGTAATTGATTTACTGATTACTGTTTTTACAAATGACAGTACATTTGCTTTTGGTGTTTTGTTACAGTTTTCTTAATAGTCTTAGCTAGAATTCTAAGTGGCATTAACACAGAAATAAGAAATCCCAAGGGTGGGGAGGGGTGAAAAAACTACAGAAATTTAAAATGTATTGCAGAGATGACAGGTCTGTTTCACTTCAAGTGTTGCTTGTACTTTATTCTGAATTTATTGTCTGTGTAGCAATTGCCACGGAGAGAAAAAAACAGAATGGAGTGATAATGGTTATCAAGGTTTTAAAGTTTTTTTCCATCTGATTATTGATGGTATTTACAACATAAAAATTAACAGCTCTAAAAAGAAATAATTGATAGGCATTGTCAGTATAATGATATTATTGTTGGAAACTTGGTGTGGAATAAGTGTGTCGCTGAAATGAATCTGGAATTGGAGATGAATGTGTCAATGGGAAGAAAAAAGTTGTAACTGGATGTGATTTACTACGTTCAATATTTGTTAACATTATATTCCACATGCAGAATGAAAATGGAAGGATACCAAACCTGAACACTTGCAAGATTTCAGCATATTTCAAGTATAGTAGTTATTTAGCATAATGACTAAAATAGTTCCACAAAGTACTTTATTTATAGTAACGTTGTAATTAGGTACTTGAACATCTGTTATTTCAGACAGGAGTGTCCTGTAGAGCTAGCACAGATGAAATGAATTCTCCAGTTAGTGAATTCACATATCATGCTTGCTTCTATGAAAAATAAGAAGAATTTTCTTGGTGATTTTTGTTACTATTAAATTTGTTTCTAATGAAACAATATAACGTAACTCTCCTTTGCCACATTTAATTCTTAAACTCAGTGAACAAATATATATATCCTCAGTGAACAAATATAAAAATTATTTTCTGTTTGGAACTCCCAAAATATTATTATTTCATAGAGATTACTTGATATGGTCATGAAGATGCTTTTTATTCTTTAATGTCTTCTGCTCTTTCCCCTTCCTCCCTCCCCCCAAAAGAAGAAAAACCCAACAACATTTAGCATAAAAACCTGGGTATGAAGCATTCCTCAAAATGAATCAAGTTCATTCTTTGCAAATTAAATATTATCAGGTCCCTTACTAAGTTTTCTCTTTCTTTTAGCAATGTTAAATTAATGTCAATTAGTAAATTAGAGATGGTTGTGTGCAGTGCACAAGGCACATTATGATGAAGACTATTCAAATGCAGTGGTCTGAAGGCTGGTAAAGGTCTTTACAGAACATAAAAGCTTTGTCTAAAGCCTTGATTTGGCTTGAAGAAACTCCTTTGCCACCATTTTGAGTACCAAACATAGCAAGTGAATTCAATATTTAGGTAACATAAAGATTCTCGTGATCTGTACTGAAATAGTTTCTAATTCCATGGAGGGGCTGAAATTTTTGTATGCAAAGTTCCTCCGTCCAAATTTCTGCCACTGTTCATGCTTATAGGAGGATTGGAAACTTGTGGTTAAATGCTGATCAGACTGCTGAACTCAGGTGTACTCCTTCCCAAAGGCTGTTGTAATCACTGATCTATTGAGTTAAAAGGGATCATTCCTGGCCGCCTTTCTTCTTTTCCATGTGACTGACCTAGTGACCGACCTAGCCAAGATACTCTGTAGATTTAGTTCATAGCTGTACTCTCTACAAGACCCACAGCTTTTGTGGTTTGCATTTGTGGATACTCAAGCTCCTCTTGCACAGTCTGAGGGGTTTGGGTGCTGATCTCAAGGCTCTGGGTTCCTCTCGGTGGAGGACAAGTTTGACACTCTGATGACTGTTCCTAGGGGGAGATATCTTCATTTTAATAGGAAGGCTTGGTTCACCCTTGGTACCACAGACTGTCTGGTTTGAAAACTCTATACTGTACGTGATAAGCGTCTTGCTGATTTAAATGTAGTTTGCTACTTTATGTTTGTTCACACTGGGGTGATTGACAAGGAAGAACACTAGTTTTCAAGCTCCAAAACACCTCAATAGAAATAGAGAAGTTGAAATTTAGTGCAGGCAGTACCACCTAAACTCCCATTTCCAAATAATTTTGCTGAAAGTGAAGGGATGAACAATTTGTCACATGGGAGATAAGAAGTAGCTGTGATTCTGGGATCTGATCTATTGAACTGGCTGCTGGGTTAAGTCAGTGAAACACTGGTAACATTCTACTTTTTAATAGATTAGTTTATTTGGATTTTTAGTAATAACAATAACAATGCATCAGTGTCCTTTGTGGCAGTCTGTATGCCTTTATTTAAGAGTGGTAGTGACCCAAGCTGAATTAGGAAAGAAAATATTATCTGGATGAGCTTGAGTTTGAAGTATTTTCTGCTATGAAAACAAATAATTCATGCCCATTAAACTGATGTCAGGTTACAAAGAGGTATGTTTGACCTTATGTTTTTTAACTGTCAAATACTGTTGCACACTAATATATGCTTCTGTTTCTGAAGGTGTTTTATTCCTTTGTAAGAAATTCTTGTTGCTCTTATCTTTGTGAAGAAGCAGAAGAGGTGATTTGGTACAGCAGTTCATACTTTGCTAGGAAGCAGGGAAACAGAAGCTGTTCAAGTCTTATGCTCAAGCAGCTGAAGTGTTTCTATAGCCCCTTAAAAATAGGAGTAAAACAATTGCCTTTGATCAGAAAACACCAATTGTTTGAAATTGGTACCATCAGGTTGGATACCCAGGCCCATAACAGAATTTATTGAGAAAAAGACAGATTCTGATTTCAGAAAAATGGATCAGCTGCTGGTTGTGCCGAATCACCGAAGAAAGCTAGTTTGCTGTTTTACTGAACACAGGATTCGAAGTCAGGCTATTTTATGTTGAATATTTAAGTGTTTGCCACTGAACAGCTATGCAAAGGCTTAGCATTCCTTGGGCAGGGCTCCTGTTGGGATAGGAGACCCTGGTCTTCTATGTTGCTCAGAATAAAGCTAGTGTGTAGATAGGATTTGAATGCTGTGGTCACCAGGCTACTGGATGATCTCTGCATGTCTCTCTCTGTCTCATAGTTGGCGATGGTTTTCCCCGCAGTGAACAAAATTCCAAAAGTGCTTGAAATATAGGACATAGGTTTCTTATCCTGTCTCATCAATGTGTGAAATTCTAAAGGCCTGTGGATAGTTCTTCATGGCAATCTCACATCTCTCGTGTTTGGACCTTTCAATGACACATCAAAGTCAGTGTCATGGTAAGCAGAATATGGTAAAGATTTTTGCCTGGTCTATATATGGACCTTTTTGTTAAGTCGAAGACCTGACTGTCAATTCAGAAGAATTTAAAACCCCTCTTTTTAAAGCTATATCTTAACAGCCTATTTTAAATGCTGTATTTTGGAGAAACAACCCTATATCCATAATATAATGTTTCAGTAGGCATTTATAATTTAAAGTATGAACTCTGTGAAATATTCTTTTAGCTTAAAGAAATAATAAAAAAGTGATATTTCAGATCCATTCCCTTTTATTTTCCATGCTTTTCCTGTGAGCTTTCTAGTATGTTTGAATGTTAATCTAGAATGTACATTCCAATTGCTAAGAAAATATCGTAGAATCGTAGAGTCATAGAATCATAGAATGGTTTGGGTTGGAAAGGACCTTAAAGATCATTGAGTTCCAACCCCCCTGCCACGGGCAGGGACACCCTCCACTAGACCAGGTTGTTCAAAGCCTCGGATGGGAAAAATATTCTTTGGAAATGTTCATAGTTGTCCTGACCTCAGCAAGTTTGTCCTGAATGTGGCACTTCAGCTACAAGACAGATCCAGGGTTGGAGTCAGAAGACCAGAAAAAAATCTTAGTTCCTCTTAAGTCACAGAGAAAACTCTGCTTGACTTCAGTGGAGTTGGGATGTTGGGCTGCAGATTGTCTCCAGTGAGATGGGTCTGTGCGGCAGGGGATACTTCAAACTATTTACACTTAATATATTTTATTAAAAATTATTTCACATTTCTAAGAAGTGTTGCTTCCTTTTAGAGTACAGCTTATCACAGCATGATCGCTTTCGAAACATTATAACACAACACAAATGTAGTGCCAGGTAACATGACTAATTCAACACAGTATGATGTTTAATTAAAATAATACTTCACAATATGAATGCTGTTTTTTATGAGAAATAAAAATGCAAGTGCAATTTTGGAAGATAATTAACAACTAAAGTAACCTGAAAGTGATGTCACTTAACTGTTACTCTCTGGAGCAAACAACAGTTGCTCAAGACTCAGTAATGTGTATCTCACATACTTGCAGACTATACAATTCCTGCTATGGGTAAAGGTAGTGAAGGAGTTGATGGCAGAACTGAAAAAAAGGATCATAAATTTCTTTAGTTTGGAGAAGAAAATTGGGTTTTGTTTGAAGATAGCAAAAGAAAAGCAGTTTTGCTGGAATTTGTTGTTTATAGCTAAGCATCTCCAGTATGCTGAGATTTATTTGGAATGTCAGTTAAACAGAAAAGCATTTGTGCTTTCACCCAGTCCTTGGGATTTGGCAGGTGATTTTGAAAATTATCTTGTGAAAAGTAAAAAAAAACACTTGAAATCAGAGTTTATAAAGAGGAAAAAAAGGATTCTGTGTTCAGCATACAGTGTCTTGTTAGCTATATATTTTCAGTTATGTTCAGTCTTCTGGTGAAAGGGATTATGTCAATTCTCAACAATAGCAAATTTTGTGTTTCACTTAAAAAATTCCCAAACCTAAAGAAATCCTCTGAATTTCAGCTTCCCCTAAGATGAAGGTGAAGGCAGCCTGGGAGAAATGCTGTGAGTGGTGAGGAGATGTTGGGGAAGGGCATTACGTACAGTTCCTGAAAATGATAAAAACGCTGGTCAGATTGGGTATTCTTTACTTCTACCTTGCAATTGTTATATATGATGTGAAACATGGATGAGATTTGGAAAGGGCTCTGAAAAGGAAAATGCCCGTGATTTTACTCAAGCCCTGCAGGGCTTGCCTGGAAAAAGGTGTTCAGCTTGTTGCACCATTACTGGTCTAGTAAACTCCACGCCTGTAGGACTACTGTGGGAAGAAAAAAACCAGCACTGGGCACCATGCTAATACCATACTAGCACAGTATACACATCACTTCAGGCTTGAGAGCTGTTATTATCCTAAACCTTGACATGCAAATGCTCTTTTCAGAAATTGCCTAGTACCATAAAAAAGCCACTTTCAAAGCAGGCTTCTGTTATTATGGATTGCTTCACTTTTCTGAAGAGCACAATTCTTCAAATATTGGTAAACTCAGGTATCACATGCAGATTTGAATAACTGGTATGTCACATTACAGATCAAACAGTGTGTTTACAAGCAGAATACTTACCAAGTAAAGTTAACTTCCATACGTCTAGCAGCCTAAAAATGAATTGAAATAAGACTTGCCTTCTAATAATTCCAGGAGACTGTTTTTAAGTGCTCAAAGGAATTCAGACAAAAGTTTGTTGTCTCTATTTTGAACTCAAGCATCCCCAGTGTGTGAGAACATTAGATAATCCCTGGAATTGCAGAAATAGTAGCAAATTTAAAAATTGAGTGCACCTACCAGGTAGTCATGCTAATAGAGCAAAACAAGCCCTGATGAGAGGGGTACTCTGGCTATGATCGTCTCAAAGACTGTGCCCAGCTAATTACTATTTAGCAATTAGTTATTCTGATATACTAAAATAGTGGGCTCTGGAACCAATACAGGATTATACTGTCTCTGCAAGTTCATCAAGAGACATGTAAACTGGTCAAGAAAAAAATGTTTCTGCATTTGTATTTGTGTGTGTGTCCCTAAAATGTGTGCTGGGAAGCAGGGATTCTTCTTCCATCCCTGAAGGCATTCAAGTCCAGGCTAGATGGGGCCCTGAGCAGCCTGCTCTAGTGGTTGGCAACCCTGCTCACAGCAGGGGGATCAGTAGGTGATCTTTAAGGTCCTTTCCAACCCAGGCTGTTCTGTGATTCTATGATTCTACGATTCTCGGTTTCCCAAGGACTCCTGTCTTGTTTCTGTTTGGCAGTCAAACAGACACAGTTATTTACAAACAAATTCCTCCTCTGCTACAGCGTTAGGTCAGCAAAGCCCAGAGTTCAGCTGAAATTAGTAAGGCTTAGAGATACAAGAGAATGAAACATTCCCCTGGGTGTTTTACCGACCATAGTATGTTTTAATCCTTTGCAGTGTCTATATGTCATGTTCCTGTTTTATACGCTACACACCAGTATCTTATTTTGTTTGTTTCTCTGAGGGTACCCGTGTCCCTACAAGCTCCCTGCTCTATTACCCTCAGTCACATTGCCCTGCTGCATGGGAGAACGGAGCTCAAAATACTGTGGGATCTCATTACAGGTGCCAAAGCAAGTTGTTTTACTCTGCAGCTGGCAGAACATAGAAGTGTTTAGGGAAGCCAGGAGTGTATGGCCATGTAATTGTGGTTGGCTGGACAGCAACTACATAAATAGTAACATAAAAGAAGGATTCGTAGTCTGAGCCTCTTAAAGGCTGTGTGGTCCTGCATCTCACCAAGGGTTCTCCTTGCCATGCAGCCCCAGGTGCTTTCCAGCTGAAGAAATATGTATAGTTGTTCTCTGCTTTTTGCTCTGTGGATAAATTAACAATCACAAGTACTTATGTACTTATTCTGGCATCTTCAATACATGAACATGCACGGTGAGATTTTGTGTGTGCATACGTAGTCAGACGAAAAATAGCTGTAAAGTGAGAGGTTATTTTGGTAAAACATCTGTCTTTCTATATTAGCATTTGTACTGAATAGCAGACCTTAGAAAATCATTTAACTGCCTTCAGCTCTATATTTTCGTAGTTAGCAAAGGATGCAATGTCTGATTTTTGCTTTATACCATTCATCCCTCCTGTGTCTTCTGTAGAATTTAAATGCACCAAATTATTGTTCTCAGTTATTTTCTAGAATGTCTTAATTTAATTCCCATCCATTCTTCCCCATGGCATCCAAAGCAAAGAAAATAGGTGGGGCAGACAAATTGGAAAGTAGGAAAATACTTGGTGTCAGCTTTTCTGATTGTGTCAGTTGCAGGAAAATATAATCTACTTCATTATCTCCTTGTTCAAGTGGAATACTAATCAATATCAAGGACTCAAAGAACAGCATTTGACAAACAGGTTGCTACTGAAGGTTCATTTTTTAAAGTGATCATTCTTTTTTGATAACAACTTGCGATTAACTATTCTTTTAAGCAGTCTTTAAATGGTTAAGAGCACTATGTTGCCACTTATGCCCTTGAAAAGGAGACACCACTAAACTGTCATTTTTCCGTCTTCTACTGTCCCTCAAACAAACAAACAAAAAGGTGTTAAAATATTTTTCCAGGATCAGGCAGAGCAAAAAGAACTTTCTCACATGACTTGTTCATTTGGAGAATGAACATAAGAAGTTCTGTTATTCTGGCAGCTCTTCTTCCTTATGGTCTATTTTCCTTTCTGGACCAAGTTTTTCATATCTTTCTTTCTAAATTGGAGAGGTGTGGATTTGAAGGATGGACTGTACAATGGATTAGGAATTGGCTTGGCTGGACGCAGCCAAAGGGTTATGATTGATGGTTCTGTGTCAGGGTGGAGGCTGGTCATGAGCGGTGTCCCTCAGGGGTCCGTCTTCGGACCGGTGCTCTTTAACATCTTCATCAGTGACATAGATGATGGCATTGAGTGCACCCTCAGCAAGTTCGCGGATGATACTAAGCTGAGTGGTGCTGTCGACACACTGGAAGGAAGGAAAGCCATCCAGAGGGACCTGGACAGGCTGGAGAAGTGGGCCCGTGTAAACCTAATGAGGTTTCATAAGGCCAAGTGCAGTGTGCTGCACTTGGGTTGGGGCAACCCCAGGTATTTATACAAACTGGGGGAAGATCTCCTTGAGAGCAGCCCTGCAGAGAAGGACTTGGGGGTCCTGGTGGACGAGAAGCTGGATATGAGCCGGCAGTGCGTGCTTGCAGCCCACAAAGCCAACTGTGTTTTGGGCTGCATTAAAAAAAGGGGTGGCCAGCAGGGAGAGGGAGGTGATTGTGCCCCTCTACTTGTCTCTTGTGAGGCCCCATCTGGATGGAGTACTGTGTCCAGGCCTGGGGCCCCCAGCACAGGAAGGACGTGGAGCTCTTGGAGCGGGTGCAGAGGAGGGCCACTGAGATGATCAGAGGCTGGAGCACCTCTCCTATGAGGAAAGGTTGAGGGAACTGGGCTTGTTTAGCTTGGAGAAGAGAAGGCTCCGGGGAGACCTCATTGCGGCCTT
>WKFP01013978.1:348106-381725 GCA_011057875.1 Pterocles orientalis | reverse complement strand
AGGTTTAGGTTAGAGATTAGGAGAAAGTTTTTCACCCAAAGGGTGGTGGCACACTGGAACAGGTTGCCCAGGGAGGTCGTGGATGCCCCATCCCTGGAGGCATTCAAGGCCAGGCTGGATGTGGCTCTGAGCAGCCTGGTCTAGTGGTTGGCAGCCCTGCACATGGCGGGGGCGTTGAAACTAGATGATCACTATGGTCCTTTTCAACCCAGGTCATTCTATGATTCTGTGATTTGTGTTCATTAGTACATGACATGTAGAGAATGCAGTAGTATTAAAATAAATTATGTAGGATGGATTAAGCAACCTCAAAAATAAAAGATATCATCAGGAATATTTTCTGCTTGAGATAGTTTTTTTACCCTCTGAAGAACACTAACTCCCACTCTGGCCTAAAATCAGTAGAAATCTTTACCTCTAGAAAAAGTAGCATATACCATCTCACTCCTTTTTGATATGTTCTGAGCTAGATGTGGACTCAGGAGCTCTGTCTTTCCCATGTATCTCTTCTGTTGTCTTCAGCAAAGTTATAACAGGAGTAGGCTTGGTTGGATCGGGAAATTTAGGCGTGTGACAATCCACCTTCGTAAATATATTCTAATTGTAAATTTAGCCTCTTGTTTTCAGTACACAGGGATGCAGGTCTTTGACAGCTAGCTCACTTTCCCCTTTAAGCCGTGTTACTGAGGAGCAACATTTTCAGAGAGGTTAGTATCCAGCATCTGATACTGTGGCAACTGAAGTCAAGTAATTAGTGTTGAAATACTCTTCTGGGCTTTTTAAATGTTTTTTGCCTTTTTTTTTTTTTTTAAATCCTGTCTTCTTTATCCAGTATTTTTGTGTGATAGACAGGGACTGTCTCTAAATGGTTTCTGTAGCCAGCAATCAGAGCATAAGCGATGCAATTATAGGTACTTAATATTAGAAGTCATCTTGATGCTCAGAATTGAATTGTGTATTTTTGCATGGAGGTTTACATTCCTTCTCTGCCGGCACACCTGTGATAGCCATTAGGGGGGTGGCTGTAGTGTTTGGTCTTGCTGTTCCTTTGTGGATCATTGCTCATGTGATGGGTTAGCCCCTGGCTGCGGGCCAAAGCACACACACCCGCTCACACAATTCTCACCCCCATCTGAGCATAGGGGAGAGAATTAAAGGGGTAGAATGTAAAGGTTCTGACTGGGCAGGACCAGCCTGATTGGCAGATCTTCTAGTGTTGACTAGCCAAGTGGCAGAGATAACAGTCCGAGTGTTACAGACCGAGAGCTGACCAGGGTGTGGGGGGGAAGGCCTTGGGGGAGCGATTCGGAGCCAGAGAAGATCTGAAACTCAGAGAGGCACGGGAACCAAAAAATGGGCGATCTTCCAGAGGGCCCTCATGGCATGACGTGTATGTTATGGAATAGATTATTGGCTATTCTGTGTTTTCATTCTCAACCTAAGAGCAAATTCTAGACTAGCAACCAGCTGTGCCTCTTCGCTCGCTCATCTGCCTACATTGGCAGCAGCACAAAACATCAGTTCTTATCAGCTTCTGCTGAGCACAAATCCAAAACACAGCCTCTTGCTAGCTATTATGAAGAAAGTTAACTCTGTCTCTGCTTAACTCAGGAGAGCTCAGCTGTAGAAGATCTACCTGCTCCCAGACAACCTTAGAAAGGAAAAAAAAGATTTGTGTGGTGCCCGTGCTGGATTTGCGTGTCTATGCCTGCTTTCCACTCAGCAGAGCGGACAAGCAGCTGTTGATTCCCCAGACCAAGATCCTCTGTTAGTAACCTTCTGGGGACATACAGCTGTCCTGGTTTCAGCTGGGACAGAATTAACTTTCTTCAGAGTAGCTAGTGAGAGGCTGTGTTTTGGATTTGTGCTGAGAAGAAGGCTGGTAAGACACTGATGTTTATAGTTTTTGCCAGGACAGTCAAGGACTTTTCAGCTTCTCTGCTGTGCCAGTGTCTGCAGGTGCAGGAGAAGCTGGGAGGGAACACAGCCCCAGTTACTAGCCTAGGATTTGACCTTAGACTTGGGACTGAGACCTAAACTGGCTAATGGTCTATTCCGTATCATGCATGTCATGCCCAGGATACAGATGAGGATCTGTCCAGAAGCTGTATCTCTGGGTGATCCCCTCTCTTGGGGTCATCTCACTCTCTTGGTCGCCTCTTTGTCTCTTGGGTGCTTGCACTCTTGTTTCTTTTCCAGGATTGTGGTTTCAGGACTCTCCCGGCTCCAGGATCATTAGCTGGGAATGGGCTGTGGCTTAGTCATTAGGTGGTGAGCAGTTGCACTGTGTATTACTCATTTCTATATTTGTATATATTATTATTATTATAATTATTTTCAGTTTTGTTGTAGTTCAGTCATTAAGTTGTTCTTATCTCAATCCATAAGTCTCTTTTCTGTTTGTCCCGTTAATTCTCTCCCCCATCCATGGGAGGGTGAGCAAGCAGCTAGCAACAAACCACAACAGCAACTTTGGCTCCAGAGCCCATGTGCCCTCAATAGAGCCACAGGGACTGATCTGGAGCAGCTGCTTCTTGTTTGTGGATGGGAGTTAAGACCCATGTTTCATCAGTGAAGGTGTCAGGTGGTTCAGGAAAACATAAAGTAGTGCTTTTAGTCTTTAATGTGCTTGTTTACTTTTTTGGAGAGACGGAAGAGGTTAGGAGAATAAGAGGTTGAAGCTCTCCTCTTGTTTTATATGGTCAATTACACTTCACACTGCTTTGTGTTCTTCACCAAAAAAGGAGCTATTAAAAAGCAGTCAGTGGAGTGTCAGGGTGTTCCATTTACTACATATGTGACTAGAAAGGGGTATAAAATCAGTATTTAAATCTGGTGCTTATTGTTGTACATGTGATGATGATGATGTAAGTTACTTTATTATACAGTGCCCCTGTTTATGGCTGGGATTCTATTCTGCCCATATAAAAAAATTGCCTAAAATTTATATCCTGCATTTTGTCGAGTACAAGTTGCAGCCATGAAGGTAAAAGCTCTTCAGGTCTCTTCCTGAATTCTTGAAGAGCTTTCTAGATTAGATCACTTGAAAAAAACAAACATTTCTTTCTTAGGAAATATTCCTCCCTGTATCTGCCCAAGAAGAAAAGATGTCTACCTCCTCCTTCTCAAGGTATACTTTGCCACAGTAAGAGGTGTTTACTTTCTCTACTTTAATACCAGCTTCACATGGCTTAATCCTTTCTAATGACTGCAGCTTGGCTCCATGCCATAAATTCACCTATGTCTGTAGACTTCGAAATACCAATCTGAGAAGAATATTGGAAATCTAGCCAGAAAACCCCCCTTTAACTTCTTTGGCAGGGTGCCTGGAAAGGAAGAAAGAACACAGAATCAAAATAAATTACAGGATTCAGAAGCACATTAAATTAGCCCTAAGAAATTGTTTTCTCCTTGCATTAGTGGCTAGTGATAATTTGAAACACTTCAGCCCTGGCCACTTTGTTGTTTTGAAAGGAAATGGAAATGTAAGAACAGAAAGCTTGAGTAACAGGGCCAATGGCTACATTCTAAAGTAGTAACTCAAATGTAACTTAAATCAAAATGTTTTGGTTAAGAGACCCTAGCAAAGAAAACATTTTAAAAGGAGTAAGAGGAATCATTGAAGGAATTTCTGGAGGACCTCTTGTCGATCCTCTTCTTCAAAGCAGGGCCAGTGAAGACAAGATTTTTCAAGACCTTGTTGAGTTTTGAGTATTTCCATGGGTGCAGATACTACAACCCACGTGAGCTTTAGAGGATGAGATGCACATTCCTCAGCACAAACCAGAGAGAGGAGAGTTTTGAACCATAATTTGCTCACACTCTTTATAGGTGGCTTACTCGTAGGTTTTTGTGACAGAGATGCATTTGGTTGGTTGTGGTCTCCCCCTCTCAGCACGCCCCCACAAGTTAATAAATAGTACAGGTCTGTCTCAATGAAGAAAGAGAAGTTCAAATTGCAGATGTTCATTGTTTAAGTTAATATTGTTGGGCCATTGTTCAAATGGTCCTGTCATGTCATTTGTCTTCTCTGAGGACTGGGAAGCCTCCAAAGAGGTTATGTAGGTTCAGTATAAAGCAAATATTAATAGTCAGTGTATGTGAACTGACTTATTCACGCAAATCTGATCAGGTTATTTGGCTGCTGTGCTAATCAACTTCAAAAATAATTACAGCTAGGAGTTTGAAGCTTGCCTAGTACAAGCACGCAGAGCTGCTACAGAGCTCTTCTGGATGCAAAGATCTTTCCACTAGGTTAGACTGCGACTTCACTTTTTTTTTTTTTTTTTAAAGCTGACAATTTCTATAAAGTAGGAAAAATAATTCAGGAGGACAATAATTACTGTAGTTTTCTCCATGGCTCAGTGGGGAAAAAGACTGTATTAACAATAAAATATCATTTATGGAGTATGCAGCACAAAGAGGATGTCTGCATTGCCTGTAGGTGAAGATAATCCTTTACTTATTGTGCAAATGTATAATCCCAAAGGTAAGGATTTGCTGCAGAAAGTGAAATATTTACCTCAAAGAAATAAATGAAAGGATCATCACTCCTCACAGTTTTAATACAATCGTTAATCTTGGATTCATTTATAACTGCCAAAATCAACTTCTTTCTGTTTGTGCTTCGCTTGTCAGTAAATGTTTAAATGAAGAGAATTTCTAAGGATGTACCATAAATGCTTTGTGTGTTATAAAATGTAATATTAAAGCTTTTATCCTATTGGAACCTGGCAAAGTCCAAGGGGAACAGATTTGAAAACAATATTCTTTGGTTCTTGTCTGCTGTTCTGAGTATCTGAAATGTATTTATTTGTCTGTCTGTTATGTCCTATGCATATTTCACTGACCATCAGAGGTGTCCTTCAGGATTTGTTTTCCAATATCTCTCTCTTTGTCTTCCTTGATGGCTTTATTGTAAGGGAAAGAAGACGTAATCTGTTTTCCAGGAGTTGTCTGGATCAGCGTCCTGTTGTCTTAGAAGCTGGAGATGTACTGAGTAATGAGTGCAGTGACACACTGGAAAAGACAGATGAGTGGAGGTTATAAATTTTTTGGAGCAGAAAGAAATAGTGTAGACATGCTTGTTAGTACAAGGGGAGAAAAAATAATCTCCAGAGAGTAATTCAAAGGAAGTCTTTGGAAAAGAAAGGTGGGACATTCCTGTATAGTTCGTAGGAAGCAAAAAGAGCATAATTGGTACTCTGTCACATCAAAGAGGATAAGTAAATGGTGAGACCTTACTTCAGGAAGGTCACAGGCTGTGGGATCCCTAGTTATTTGTCAAGGATATAATTTTGGTGCAACTATGAATTGGAATTATTATAGTTATTATAGGACAGTTCTACCCTATAGGTTTTTTCTATAATGCATGCTATAATCTATTTTGTTTTGCTTTTGGGGGTTTGTTTTGTATAGGATACTGCTGGCAATTTCTGCAGCTTGATAGCCTTTGTAACTAAGAAGTATGCCAATGTGTCCTACAAATAAGTAACTTGAGGGAAGAAAGGATTTTAAGTTTGTTTATATGAAAAATAAATGAGAGATTATTTGCAAAGAGATATCCAATGTAAGTTTAATTGAATATATTTGCATTTAGAATGCAAGAGATTAATAACCGTAAATTTAAGAATTTAATGTGCAGTGGTGAGCTGTCTTTCAATGAGAATAATGTGTTAGAGAGATTTCTGGAAAAAGAAATTCTCCAAGCAAGTTTTCTAGTTGTGATGGGTTAGCCCTAGGCTGGGGGCCGAACCACACACACCTGCTCACACAATTCCTGCCCCCATCCAGTGGTAGGGAAGAGAATTAAAGGGGTAGTATGTAAAGGTTCTGACTGGGCAGGACCAGCCCGATTGGCAGATCCTCTAGTGTTGGCTAGCCAAGTGGCTTTTGCTAAATGTGTATCCCAGTTTTTGGGATAAAGGGAAAAAAAAAGGACTCGAGGGTTGAGATAAGGACAATTTAATAACTAAACTACTATAATATTGAAAATAATACTATATACAAATATAGAAATGAGTGATACACAGTGATACTGCCCCCCCCCACATGAGCAAAGGCCCAGCCCGCTCCCAGCCAAGGAACCTGGAGGAGGGAGAGAATGAGTGATACACAATGATACTGCCCCCCCACCCGATGACCAAAGGCTCAGCCTGTTGCTGGCTAACGATCCACAGAACTACACTCACGATTCCCCCAGTTGGGGGGGGGGCGCACCGCTACCGGAGGCACTCACAGAATGGAGATAACAGTCTGAGTGTCCCAGACCAAGAGCTGACTGGAGTGGGGGTAAAAATGACCACCTGGCCGCAGCTAACGATCCCCCTGGAGAGGGAGGGTCCCGAAACTTACAGAACGGAGATAACGATTCAAGTGTTACAGACTGAGAGCTGACCGGAGTGTGTGTGTGCGGGGGGGAAAGGCCTTGGGAGAGCGAATGCAGGCACCTGAAGCAAGATGATCTGGAGCCCAAGGGAAAAAGAGCAAAATAGAACGATCACCCGGGAGCCCTTACCTATATACTGGGCATGACATGTATGTCATGGAATAAACTATTGGCTATTCTGAGTTTCAGTCTTAACATAAGAGCGAATCCTAGGCTAGCAACCAGATGTGCCTCTTTGCTCCTCTGCTGACCTTGGCAGCAGAACAAAACACAGCCTCTTGCTAGCTATTTATGAAGAAGAGGAAAAAAAAAGTTAACTCTCTGCTTAACCCAGGACACTAGTATTTCTCTGGAGCGACGACAATGCTTCTGATTTTTTATGATCTTTTATTGTAGTTTGCCTCAGAACAAACTTCTGAGATAGAAGAGTGCTATCCTCAGCAGAAAAGTGCTATCTTTATTTTAAAGCAGGTGAAATGAAACACGAGACAGACTGTGGCTTTCCCAAGGTGCAGGGAGATGTATGAAGCAGAACAGAAAGTGGCAACTCAGTTTCCCGTGTCCCAGGCTGGAAAGCTAACTCCCAAATATGTCTGCATTTAAGATTGCAATGGAATCTGGTTGGCTGGGGTTAAACAAGCTGGTTTAGACGTTGCTAACTGTTTCTATGACAGAGTGAATTTCAGTGGAATCCAGATTACTCTGCCTCTTGTCTCTGTAGATTATATCCAAGACTACTGAGTTACATGAAAATTTTGTTTCATATTCCTGGTCTAGCTAATGGAAAGGCAGTTTTAGGGTCTACCCACTGCCCTAAAGTGTGTTGTATAAACATACCCTATTGTATAGATATACTAGGTTCTGTGGAGTGAGAAGCATGCTTTTGTAGGTTAAATCTTCCTAATTTACTAAGTCCAGGGACTTGATAGTTCAACCAGAATCTCTCAGTTCTGCCACGGATTTCTGGATGTGTAATGTTGGTCAGGATACTTATTTACTGTGCCCTGAAATTTTGCTTCTTTAAACTGGAGGCAATGTTTCTTTGCTGCTGGGCAGTGCCACAAGCATACATTTGTGTTTGTGAGATGCCAGGAGCTGGGGGGAAGACAGTCATAAAAATACATACCTGAGTACCTTAGACCGTTGAGGATTTGCAGCTTTGTAACAGCCCAGACTGCTTTATTTCTGTTAAATAGAAAATGAATATCGTACAGTGCCTACACGTTGTCAAGGTCTAGAAATGCAATTCTGGGAGAGAGTAGGGTAGGATGAAAGTTTGATATTTCTCTTGTTTATTGTATTGAAACAGAAAAATAAATTTGCTTTTTTTGATTTAAAAGTAATCTCAGTTACTGACTTCTGGAGTAAGGTTGCAGCCTACTCTATGCCTGTCATTGATGTGATTTTGCAGAGGTCAAAAATAGTGTTGTCAAAATAAATGGAGGAGTCTTCCACCTTTCATTAAATCTTCGTCATTAAAATTCCTTGTTTCTTCTGCTGCCACAAAAGGAGCCATAAACGTTTTGAGTGAGTATAATGCCATAATAATGTAATCGCCTGAGTGTGGGTTGGTCAGAGGGCCATGTGCATGCGCAGACAGATACACACACAAATAGACAGATGCACAAGTGTCCAAGGAAGAGAATTTTAATTGAGGAATACTCTGCAGCCAGGAGTTAAAGTTATGTGACATTTAGTGCCTCTCTGACTTGGAATAACTTAAAATGATTTTGGAACCCTCTTCTCCCTACTTCACTTATCTAAAGGCTCCAGGAAACAGGATTTGCAGCCCACCTTGTTTTAGAACAGAGTAAACAACCATTTTAAAGGATTTTCTTCCCCTTAAGTGCTGGTATGGATAATCTTTCTGGAGTCCAAAAACCCTGTGACAGTGACCAAAAAAGTGGTCTGTGACTGGGTGTCTGAAGTGATTGAATATAGGATATTTCATGTTTCTGTCATTTTTTAATACAGACCAAGTAAGAGGGTTATGCTCTGACAGCTGCTGAGCAATCTGTGCAAAATAAAGCAGTACTCGTTTTACAAAAACCTAAACCTTTGTGAGAGTTTAGATTACATTTTAGAGCTACTTATTAGTACAAATCTTTACTGTAACACCAATAAGTGAGAGGAATTCTTAAGGCCAGAGTTTTAAAATTAAAATTATTGGTCTGAAATCAAAAAGGAACCACTAAAATACCTTATGAAAAAATACACAATTTCTAACAACAATGACTTAATAAAACAAAGAACTTGGAGAAGAGTTAAGAATAAGACAGACCTGATGTTGTATAAGGAAGTATTTTCTTGCTCTCCCAAGAGATTGAGTTAGTTCAGTCAGGAAGCTTCTTGATGCTTCATCAACAGATCTGTGACACTCGTTTTGTTATCAGTTTTGTGTTTTTCTAAGCTCCACTGAGAAGGAGAATGTTACATCTGAAAGCTCATCATCTTTCATTACATTTTTTGTACATTATCCTATGTAAGACATTCATTAACCCATAATGCAAGATGCAAACTAATCTGGTAAACTAGCCCGTGACAGAGTACAAAAATAACAGATCTCTGTCTGACTAAGGTCAGATTAAAAAAAACAACCACTTCTCTGAAGTTGCCCACTGTTTACCTTTTCCATATGTTTTCTTCCTGACCAAGGGTACTATGGAGGTGTAGTTTAGGATGATTTCTCAGAAATTCATCCTGCAGAGATCTGGGTTTTTCTTCTCCTTTAAGTTATATTGGGGAACTTTAAATTTTGAACTGTTATAGACTGATGAAAGCATATTCTACGTTTCTACACCTTTTGCCTTGATGTCAATGTTTGAAAGCAAAAAAAAACTCAATTAGTTTGATAGGTTTGAGAATGAAATATGCCCTAAAACAGGTATCTGAGCTGGAGTTGAAAGCCTTCTAATTACTTGGGCAAGAGCAGAAATTATGCTTCATGAATCATTCAGAACGAGCATGCTTATAATCTGCTTCTTGATTATACTTTTCAGTTGATATGCTGGAAACACCCTCCTTCCCCAGTTCATTTTGTCGGTGATGAGTTTGTCTGCCAGAACCAGGGCAGAGCTGCTCCTTCCTTCTGGCTCTGAAAGATTCATTTTTATCGGTTTGATTCTTTAATCCTGGCAAAGCTGTAGTTTTTTAATGGAAAGGAAACACGCCATTTTAGATGTTAAAGTGATGCGTGAATATATCATTATTGATTTTCAGTGAGCAAAACCTTTAATTTAGCATATTTATATTTATATGAATTGAATTTCTACTTTTGCTGTACTTAATTTGGAGGTGGCCTAATTGCACAGTTCAATATAGTGTAATAATACTGGGCAGTAGAAGATTTTTCTTTGTGATTTACCTGGCAGCAAACACTAATATTTGTGGTTATTATCAGAGAAAGACATCTGAATCTATAGCAGTATTTGTCTTTTCCTGGCACTCAGTTCCTCCTTTCTGTGTGTGTCAGAGTTTTGTTTATAGTTTCCGGGTGTTCTGGGCTCCTAACATTCATCTTCATTTCTGTGGTTTTTTCCTTCCCTTGGTGACTCGCAGCAATAACTTATTTTCCTCTTAGGCTGGTAAACAACATACTGATGTGTATTCTGAAGCTGATGCAGGACATTTCTGTTAGGTCAGAATCAGTAACTCAGCTGTCTTTAACCAGCAAGTGGCCAGCTGCTGAGTCACTTTGGCAAATGTCTATTTTATGGTGAACGATGATGAATCTGACAGTATTTAAGGAACCCCTGAATAAAATTACTGCTTGTTTTGAATGCTTTAAAGGCTGATACGGGCACAACTGGAAGGAAAATAAGTATGTTTAAAGGATGACCTTGAGATCACAAGAGTACATTCTCGTAATATAAAAAAACCTTGGTTGCTATTCCATTGTGAGAAGATACCTAATAAACTGAATCCATTCTTGGCACAGCTGCTGAATAGGTAAATCAGTAAGAAAATGATCTTGCTTTGTTTTATTACTGTATTTCATATATTTATACAAAAATTATGGAGAAATTCCTCACTTGTTTTGCATGTCTGCATATTCTCTTGATTTGTGGTATAGAATGCAATTTTAGACTGTGTAAAAACATCCTTTACTAATAAAGCTGGGCTGCAAATTACTGCAATACTGTCTCCTCCTGTTCCTCCTTTCTTTGTCTAGTGACTAAAAAGTGATGAATCCAAGTCATCAGTCATCACTAGCAAAAAACTGTTATGGTATCATTTTATGTTTCTATTCTGTTGTTTCTGCTGATATGCTTTAGGTGAAGCCCCTAATAACAACAGAAATTAAAATAAAGGGAATCACAGTGACTTCTAGAGACAGGTGGTGTTAATTGTTTTAATTTTTCCCCTTCACTTGTTTTCTTAAACAGGAAGACGATAATCCTTCCTTATCAGAACAGAATTTTGCTTGTCACTGATATTTAGAGAGGTTAATCTTAAAGCTCTGTACGTTTTAAGATTGTAAATAGGATAATGCTGTAAGTGTACAACCTTAAAACATGAAGATTGGCAGGGCTAATCAGATAAGAGTGTGCTTTTTATGAATTTACAATGCTTTTTCACATTTTATTTATTTATTTATTTATTTATTACTGCAAGGCCCTATGCTATTATCAAACTAAAGGATTTAGTTGTAGTTAGTCAGATTTTGTGGTAAAGGTAGCCTAGTAGGGATGACAAATAAATTTAAATAGAGGAAGGATTATTTTCCATAAAAAACAGGGTTTTTTATTAAACAAGTTGTGCTGGGATTCAGGGTACAAGAACTGGCAGAGTCAATTAACTGAACTGAGCCAAAGTTGTGCCATGATTCTGACTTTTTCCTCATTGTTTTTTTCTTCTTTATTAAACAAAGTAAACATTTCCTAAAGGAAAAAGTAAATTCATAGTTGCATATGTTTCTAAATCTGTGGCTAGATTATTTGGTCTGTTATAGCAAGTATTTAGTCTTTCCTTGCAAATGGGTATCAGAAAGGAAGCGTCATCTAATGTATGTAATGTTGGATACACAGAAAACTGACTTTACTGTCATCTGTGCTTCTCAGAAAAGCTTTTTCTTTAAAGGGAAAAAGGTCATCTGATCTCACCCTTTAGAGAATGTGTTGAAAAGCACCTTAAGAAAACTTTGGTATATCACACCATTTCTGAAGCCATGTACCTTTTCTGGATTACTCTTCATTCCTGAAAGATTTGCAGAACACTTCACAGAGTTTTGCCGTTCGCACTTCATACACGTTTACCCTTCTGGCTCAGGAACTGCTTTCTTCATTTTCGTAGCTCTCAATAATACCCCTACTGGACAAAACTGAAAAGAAATAAAAAGGTGGAAAAAAAAAAAAAAAAGAAAAGGTGAAAGTGATGAAGCACATCTGTTTGAGTGAGAAAGTGTAGCAAGGATCACCTAATAAACTGCAGAACATCTCCAGAGCAGTGAAGTGTCAATGAGCATCTTATGATGTCCTCTTCTAAAGTATGTGTCTATGGAATCTCAACAACAGAAAGCTGTCATAAGGTATAAGAATAAATTCTTTTGCAATGAGATACTCTGAGGTAAATGTAGTAGTGGACTGGTGAATCACAGAAATCTCCAATCTTTAGATATAGATTTTCAGAGCTACCTGTAACTTGTGTTTTATTTATTCTTAATCTCAAAAAAGGGAATGATATGTACAATAAAAACAGCACCACTGGACTGAGAGCTAGTGAATACATGTATTTTGGGGAAGTTAAAATGCAGCAGCTGATTTTGTTTAAAATAGTTACATGGATAGTCTATCATTTACTTATACTGATTTCCTTCCACCTTTCTCTTTGTTTGTCTCAAAGAGTTGTTTCATCTTGTCTTTCATGTATTTTACTGGCTGTTACACCTTCTGAATTATCTTTGCCAGGAACTGTCATTTATTGTATGATCTACAGAGCCTTGCACAAAGAGGACCCAACCTTGTCAAATCTCTGATTGCAAACAGTAATATTAATAATTAAAAATGGCACAGGAAAATTAGATTGAGACTGGAGTTTGTATGAGACTTAATATTGAATGTAATAAAAGAGAGTCTTTAACATATAAATGGGTTTGAGAAGATACAGAGTAATCAAATTCAACTGCATTTTTTTAAATGCTTTTCATGTCATGTCTCCCAAGGTGCTTTACAGCACAATAATCATGATTAACTCTGGATTTAATCAGTGAACTAGTGCAGTAATCCACAAAGTGGGACAATGAGTTAGAAGAGCTTGATGTTGGTGAGGACCCTAGTGGCCATGTTATAATTCATGAAGAGATGTCAGTGAAACCCATAAAGTTTGGGTGTGACAGAGTACATGGGTAATCAATTCAGTATTTCAGAGAAACGGTTGGAACAAAAGTCCTCAAATGTTTCTTAGATAACATAATAGTGTGAGGATGGGAGGTTTGGGATGTGTGCTTTGTTTTAGAATGATACCAACAAATAGTAAGAGGAATTCATGCCACATTTTCTGATTTGCTTTTATAAATGTTTGTGAGTGCAAATATCTCTCAAACGTGAACTCTGTGAATTGTAAGTACTGGTTTCTTGGCAACCACATCAGGATTTTGCTATTTGCAGCTAGAAAAGAGGGTGCATTTTCAGACAGACTGTGAATTTAGGGGGTTTGATGGCATTGATGGTAATGGAGCTTTATGGCTTGTGTTTTAATTTTGTTTAATCTTGCAATCCTCAGACCCCTAAGTGCAATACACCATCAATGTGGTGAATACTAAAGTAATCTTGAATTGCCTAGGTAGTGAAATGTTGCAAGGAGCTGGCCAGAATCAAGACAACACTTAATATGAGTTAAGCTTCTTGTTCGATTTATTCAGGGTTCAGGGGGAATATATAGCATTCCAAGCCTTGCATGCGTTTGCTTTCTAACATGATTGGTTTGTTACCTGTGTGCACGCAGTGTGCACGCAGCAGCAGCCAGTGGTCATTGGTTCTTGCCCTCTTGGCATGTGATCCATTTGCATACCCCTCTCTTTCTCATTCTTGAGCCTTCCTCCCTCCTCTGCTGTTTACCAGTTCTTTTACTCTTTCCCTTTGCTGTTTTCAAGGAGAGTCCCAAGGACTCTCAGGCCTCTTTATCGAAGTTTGGATTGTGCACATACTGATGTCCCTACTTACTGAGCCGTTCTACCACAGTGAAAACCTGTGTACTTTTTCCTGGTTATTAGAAGACAATTTTTGAAATAGAAACTTTCCTTTTAAGGATGTTTCATCACCAGGTCAATTAAATAAACTGCTTTTGGAGTGTGTTTTGAATGGGTAATGATGGGGACTCACTCTCCACGTTACTGAGAAATTTTGATGATAGGAGCTGATGAGACAGCATTCCCATCCATGTACACACCTTGGGAGAGGGGGAAAAGTCTGCTGAAGTATTGAAGGAAAGACTCTGGAAGGGGTAAAGCGTATTTGATGCAGTGGCATTATCCAATAAATTTCAAGTATAGTTTCCTCTTCTTTCTGCCTCCCTCTTTCATCTCACTGCCTCAAATGTAGGGAAGATATTCACTATGTTGGATCTCTGTAAAGTATGGAGAAACCAATGGATGTCAGATAGAGTAGGCAATAATCCAGTTGCTAGGGCCCAGATGCCTGGTATGCAAGCAGTACAGGTTCAAGCCTTACATGTATTTTTCTCTGCCATTCTATATGGTTTACATAAATTTGTATTAAAAAGTAATAGTGTGGATGAAGAGTTCCTTTTAAGTCTTTCATTATGGTGAAGGATTGGAATGACTTAGGTTAAGATTTTATTGCTTTCAGAGCAAATGAAATCTGTGGTTATGAGAATCGTTTCTGATTTTGTAAGGTATAGATTCTACTGCAGTTCAGATGAAGAAAAGAGAAAGGCTGGTAAAAAGAGAAAATAAGACATTTTCAATCTCTTTTTATGAATGTTGGTGCAAGCTCTAGAATGCATGTTCTAACTGTGTTGGATAAGGTTTTAGACTGTGGACTCTTAAAAGTAGAGAGTTTTAAAATTAAACCGTGAGGGATTTATACCCTGCTTTGGATAAATGCTGGCTGTTACTAATAAAACAGCATAGTTGTAATGACTGCATCAAAGTTTATTATAAAGCTTCTCATTTTCTGGCATTGCAATCTAAATGCCCTGGCAAATTTAACAAATGTAAATGTATTGACCTTCTCATACTTTCAGAGAAAAGATAATTTTCCTATAGATAAGGGAGCTCACAACAGAATCTACCAGGCTTATTGTGGAGTCACAGCGAGGAACCAGATTTTGCTCTTCCTTGCCCTGACAAACCTTTCCTCATGTACCCACCTTTGCTCTCCTTTAGCCCTTTCTGTGGAGTTAGGCCTGCTGGAAGCATGTCTGTTATTTTAATGGCAGTGGTTGGTCCTTTTATTTTTTATTTTTTTTAATTCTAACACATTTTTTTCTTCTGTGAAATAGAGAGGCCAGTGCTTATATAACCTTTACGGGGTTTAGTGGTGTTGGTTGGTTCAAAGATGCAGAACTTCTTGAGCCACAGAACTGGGACAAAGAAATTAATACTCCCTTCATACCTGAAGCTTCTGATGTCTCCCTGGACTACTGACAGATGAAGCCAATGAGTTGTGTCTTTCTCAAGCTTACCCTGCATGAAGTCACATCTTCAATGAAATTTCATCTTAAATGAAATATTTATTACTTTACTTGCTATTATTTTCATAATCTCTTGACACAATTGTTGAATTATGTATGCATACAGGTATGTTAATTTGTGGTAGAGATTAAGATGGTACAGTATAGAGTTCAATTTCTGGAGTTAAGTAAAATCTAGCTACATATGAAGAACAACATATCCAGATGAAGTATCTACTATGCTAAATTAAATGGTGTCACTTTTTACTACTTCCCCCTGGAAAAGCACCATGTTTTGGGGATGAAATCCAGCATCTCAAATGAATTTTTTATATTGCTTGTGTGTAACAGCATTTATTTTCTCCATCATCTAATGGGTCATGTTTATTGAATCTGACTAACTCAAGAAACTGAGTTTTCAGCTGTGGAGGGCAAAAAACTGCCTGCATTTGTTTGGCATCATCAATTTACCAAAACTTTCATCTAGACAATTATAGGTTGAGTTTCCATCCCTTTGTGAAATGTTCTATTATCTTTCCTAATCTTTAAAAACTAGTATTGAGGAAAAGTTATGTTTGAGAAAACCACCAGAAACATTTTATAGAAACTTTACAGGGATGCTATAGAGTAAAGGAGTGTTTTTTGCCTTTCTGTTCATTATTTTGATTCAATGGAGGGGGAGAATGTGATTTATTGAAGGAAAAATTAGTTCTGATCCTGCTTTTAGCAAGCTCAGTAGCAGAACTTCTGCAATTCTGCGTCTTAAAGATATGGACACTCAACCTTTTGGGCTAAAGAAAGATATTTTCTTGTTTAGCTTGGAGAAGAGAAGGCTCTGGGGAGACCTCACTGCGGCCTTCCAGTACTTGAAGGGAGCGTATAAAAAGGAAGGGGAGCGACTGTTTACGAGGGTGGATAGTGATAGGACAAGGGGGAATGGTTTTAAATTAAGACAGGGGAGGTTTAGGTTAGAGATTAGGAGAAAGTTTTTCACCCAAAGGGTGGTGGCACACTGGAACAGGTTGCCCAGGGAGGTCGTGGATGCCCCATCCCTGGAGGCATTCAAGGCCAGGCTGGATGTGGCTCTGAGCAGCCTGGTTTAGTGGTTGGCAGCCCTGCATATGGCGAGGGGGTTGAAACTAGGTGATCACTATGGTCCTTTTCAACCCAGGTCATTCTATGATTCTATGATTTTCTTCTACTGAGAAGAGATTTTGCATCTGCACCAGTTCTTCTGGTTGAACTGTTTGTCTGGTAGTGAAAAGACTGATTGCTACCATCACTGTGGGATAGAACCTGCATCTTTTCTCCTGACACTCTAATTTCTGAGCACCGTGGAATATTGCAGCTCCCTGGCAGGAAAACTGACCTTGTTGCATTGAAATCAGTGTGGAGAGTTACCGCTGACTTCAACAGAAGCAAGGGCAAGCCCAGAGTTACGCAGGAGGTACCATGAGTCCACCTCTGTCTCGTTTTATTATTTCTGTCAGATTTACACATGCTGTAGATATGCAAGGTGGTTATGGGAATGCATTTAGGGGCCAGCAGATGATTACAGGTGGTTGGCAGGTGTGGGCTTGGTGAGCAACAAAGACAGGCAGCTGTGAGGGAGCCTTTGAAAGGGAGTTTGCAACACCTAGATGGGGATGGTCTTTCTGGGAGCAGGAAATTGGGTGTACTCTAGAGAGGTGGTGGTCTGCTGAAGGTCTGCCTTTGGACAACAGCTCTCAGTATTTCTGCTTTCTAGAAGCTGATGACATAATTCATTTATACAGGTAACAAATAAGGCTTATTTATTTGTTTTATTTTGGGTCACCTTTGCTTATTGGGGGCATACATGTTTGTATATGTTTGAAAACCTGGTTTATATTTTGTGAGCTGTATAAGGCATAAATCCTTTCCAGGACTACCTTAGAGTGAGAAGATCAATATGTAAAACGTATTCGGGACACAGAAAGTAAAGCATAAGTTAGAAGACTGACAAAACTCTGTCTGTGTTTCAGACCTAGCAACCCCTTTGGGCAGGGAGCTATTGGATTGCTACCTGTCTGGTATTTAGGTGTGTTAGGTGTCTGGGAGTCATGGACAGATGACTGCTGTGCCTGCAAAAGGCAACTCTATTGCATGTTCAGTGATTATAATATTTTAAGGTATGTTTCACTAGATTTACATATTGGATGATTTAGTGTAGCTTGGCTTTTTTATTGGCTTTTCATTGTTAGTAATCTAGAATGAGATAAAGATTTTTCTGTGTTAGGTTATGGAATTCAAATGGATTGTACAGATTGTGAAGGATGTATACCAGGAATTACTTTGTATTTACCTATGTTTTTGTGCTGGAGGGCAGATATTGCTCTCTTGTACTCTACAGATTGATTCTCTCCTGCTTGTTTTGTGACACTCTTTTCACATATGAAAAATTGGTGTAAAAGGCAAGCAGCTAAGTCTTACTATTAATGGTGCTATGGATGTAAGAAACAATACAAGTTGCAAGACTATAGGTATGCAAGGTTCTCTTTTCATAACAATATCCCCTTTAGAAAACTAGAGCAGCTATAGTTAGGAGGATGATTGGAAAAACTCGACTATGCAATTGCTAAGCTCTAGTATTAGGAAACTAAGACCAAATTTCTTCATGCACTGCCTGAATCCTCTTGTGACTTATAACTAGGTACGCTTCTCTGGCATTTTATCTGATACTTCATTTTTATTCTTCCTCTCCTAGATACTTTATTCATACAAATTACAGGAGTTTGAAATGGAACAAGGTGTGCATTCCAGGGCCTTGATTGCTAACTGTTAGAAGTTTTTTGCATTAACTTATTGCAGAGGCTGCTGAGTAGCTGTTCTGTGGTATAGTTTGCTCTTGTTTGGGGGGACTATTTCACCTTTTGGGAATGCTAATGGGACATTTTGAATTATAAGGAGTTTTTTGTGAGGCTGCAAAATCTGTGAGAGGTCCATCAGCTGCAAGGGAGCTCAGTGTTCTTCAACTATCAGTGTGTGTATGAACTCAGATTGTGTTCTTTGAGCTCTGTGAAGTGCTGTAGTTTGCACGTTTCCAGCTGTGAAGGATTACTGTTGATCCCAGTAGCTCATCTAGAGAGAGGTTTTTATTTTAGCTCACACTCTGAATGATTGATTCATGTCTCGATGGTGTACATACATAGATGTAATCCATTGATTACTTTATTTGCTAATATTCATAGGCACTGCTTATACTTCTTTATCAACCATAAACTTTCATCACTGTCATCACTGAAAGCTCTTATCTGGAGTGCTGCTAATAATGAGAAAGCTCATACTGTTGTTAACTGTCTGTGGTGTGGCAGAATGGTTTGCTTTACCTCTGAAAAATACATCTGGGAGGTGAAAAAGGGGAAATAATTAAATGAAAGGGTGACGTCTGCAAGCTGCCATTGGGAAATTTAGCCAAGCCTTCAGCTCCCAATAAACCGAATCCATTCCTGCTTCAGACACAGAGCAAAAATCTAGCCTAAAATAAGAAGAAACAAATTCAATTAGTTGAAAACCAGTCACTTCTGATTTCTTCTTACTATCTCAAGTAAGAATGTGGAGAGGATGCATTTATTCAAATGCTATAAGGTATGTTAGGTACTTCTGCTTTCTCTCTTCACTCTTGAATTCTGTGAATTAGATCTTCACTGGCAGATACATTCACAATTTCATAGTCAAGCATCAGCTGTCACTGCAATTCAACTAGGGCAGTATATTGACAGTAGATTAATAGATATACTCCAGCACAAGATGTAAGAGCTACCAGAAGCTGTGTCCTGTCTAGAAGTTCTGACGTTACATGCTTGGATGATTGTAAAAACAAAAAAATTAGTTTTAAAATCAGTCAAAAGTTGAATTCAGTGATGAACTGTATTCTGAACTGACAGATACCTAAAAATATGATTGATTTCAACCATGGAGCTATGATTTCTCAAGGTTTTCTTTTAACTGCATTATGCATGAGGGAAAAATAGTGAAGAGCTCCCTTTACTTTCTTGAAAAAACAAAACCAACAGTCAACTCACTATATTCCAAAGTATGTAGAAATACATTCTGAAATCTAGATGTTTTAACTGAAGAAATAATTGTTGTATTTAGAAACTCACGATAGTTTTTTGAAGCTGTATCCACAACAGTTATTGCCTTTAAATTTCAGCATATTTAGTAATTTTAGTTTTTGTATCCTTACACCTTGGAGCTTGTTTTAACCCTTTAGCTTAAAAGCAAAAAACCACTTTTTAAAATTTTAAATCAAGTTCAGATTGGTTAGTGATTTTTTATAGGGAACTCAGAAGCAGAGGCCTACACATGGAAGCTGGTGTTTACAAGGCAAAGACTGATAGCAATTTACCTCATAAGAAGTTTAAGCTCATGACATAACAGCTTTTTGAAAGTTAATCTTGGAGCGATTTTATGCTTTAGAAAGTAAGAAATGGATGATGCAGTGAAGAGGCAGGTGTGCTGTAAAAGCAGCACCTGTGTTTTACCTGCCTTTGAACCAGCTGGGGCTGAGCCTCTCTTTTGTACTTCACAGGAGAGAGCTGTTTGGTTCGTGTACAAATGAAGATACCATGCACTTCTTCTTGAGTGACACTCACAAAAAAACAAATGAAATCACAAGTGGGACTTAAGTGTGTGGTCGTGTATATGTGAGCTTCAGTCACTAGGTTAATTTTGAAACTGGTCCCTGCCCTAGTTACCACCTGTTGGCTTGTGTCATGAAGCAAGTTCAGAGTGCACAAACTAGGCCTTTTCAGATTAAATTAAACTGGAAGAAGCTCTTCAGGAGCACAACTAAAGCTGTTAGGGGACAGTTATCCCATAGCACTGGATCAGTGCAAGTCCTCAGTAAGACTCTGTAATCCTATTCTGTGAGCACCTGGCCATCACCACCAGCTGTTTCGCAGCTTACGGTGTGACATCTCCTCATATTAAGTTACTTGCTGCTATAGGTTAAAGCATGGGAATGAATTTGGTTTTATTTTTTTGTGCGGTTGAAAAGGAGAGGGTCATGTGGGACTGAAATCAAGGGATGGAGGAGTGTGGAGTATCTATTGAGGTTAACTGAAAACATCAGAAGTGCTTGTCATTTGAATAAAACAATTTATACTTGTTTTTCTATTATTATTTGAATAAGGATAAATGAAAATCTCACCTTTCCTGCAGTTCACAAAGGATAAGGGGTGATTATGACAGCACCATGCCATCAGACAGTAGTCAGTGACACATGTAGGGCAGTTTTGTGAGATATGGGAGAAACACATTTTAATCTCTCCTTTGATGAGACTCAGACATCTCTCAACTTTTTTCAGGAGCAAGGTAAATGCCAGCTTTGTAAGTGATTACAAGAGGGTTTATTTTGCTTGCAGTATTTCCCATGGAGGAGTTCTAATTTACATATGTTATGTTTGCTAGACTAGGAAAGTGAGGGAGAATGACTGAAGACCCTGATAATCAGCCCCCAGATCCCAGTCCCTGCTCCAGTCTTACTGTGTGAAATAGGGCAGCTTTAACAATTTGCATTGCATGTGTCATGTTCTTAATAATGGAGATCAGCCTGTCTGAGTGCCAGTTTCTGGAAGAAAATGACAGTTTGAATTCCACAAGATTAAGCAAACACAGATGGGTGTGGGGAGGACGAGGCCAGACCCAAACTGAGTAATTAAGGTTGTGTGAATGTATCACTTTCTTCTACTGTTCCAGTTTTCCTCTTTGTCATATTTTAGAGATTCTTTTTATCTGCCTCCTGGGTGATGTATTTTTTTCTGAGAGCTTGTTGTGCCATTGTGACTGTGGTGGATAGTGTGCCATTTCTCCTTTCCTGACACGGATTTCTCCACAGAGATGAACTGTGATTTTTGTATGATGTTTCTAGCTTGAGAGCATGCCACACCTTTTTATGGTTTGACGTGCCTGATGTGTCCTTTCACCTTGGGATTGGACTATACCTTTTGAAATACCAAAAAAGCTATTCTTCCTGGGGGAAACAGGAATCCAGCATATTGGAAAAACCACATGCGCCCATGCTATTACAAATTTTTTAGGTCTTTTGTAAGAGCTTTCATAACTTGAAGTAACATGAAAACTGTGAAGGGACTACTAAATGAAAGGTCTGTCAGTCAAAATTTAAAACTATGTATCCTCACTAGACATTACAATAATATATCTTCATGAACGATGCATTTTTGATGCAGAACTCTTTTTTTTTTTTTTTTTTTTTTTTTTTTTCTCTCATAACATGGGATGTTACCAGTTATTAAGGAAGTAAGATATAGAGTAGTGATACCTGGGCAAAGTAATTCAGTTTCAATTCCTTTCTTTAAAAGAGTTCCTTTCGTATTTTTTTTCTGATTAATATTTTTTCTTACATGAGACAAATGGGTGGCTCAGAGCATTTTCAGGCTTATGATTTTTTTCAGAAGGGGAATAGTAGACTTCATTATGCCTTTTATATGTGAATATGATCAGACATTTATGTTTAAATATATACACATACTTATTTTTATAAATGTGATGTTTAAGACATTTTTGATGAGAACTTGTAGCATACAGAACATAGTATATGTTTCTGTTTTAAAATTGCACTATTCCCTATGCTAATCACCTTTCAAATTACATTTACCACTCTCTCTTGTTTTCCAAAGGAAATTTGGTTGTGCTTATAAAAGCACATGTGTTAAATGTTGTTCTAGGTCAAAAGTTTTTCTAGGATATTTCAGTCGTGCGTTGTTGTTATCAACTTGTTGCAGCTATTCTATATTTGAACTGTGTGTCAGTTTGACATGGAACTAGATGGAAGGGGTAGGAGCATTTTGTAGCATTTGATGTTGGGTGATGTTGCTTAAACTAAAAAAAATAATTTTGTTCTTTGGAAGGGAGATGCAGCTGGAGAAACAGTCTGCATTTATAAAAAAGATGATATACTACTATTTTGTAGTGGACTGGGTTGAAGAGGATGAAGTTTTTAACTTTTTGGAAGCCGCTCAAGAAATAAGCATTTCTGTAGTACCAATGTATTATTCAAGCCAGAGAAAGGCTAACCTTTTCATAAAGCAGTAGGGGAGATACTGAGCTTCTTATCATTTCATGGAACAATGTATGAGTCAGATTACAAATGTTTTAGAGTGCTAGAGAGTCTTGGATGCTCCATTGTTTGCTAAAGTACTCCTGAGTTTAACAGAGCCTTGAATGCAAAACATCCAGCTGTCACATGCTGTGAACTGGCATGTTCTAAGTATCTGCAAGCTGTATTTAGAGTTAGTGCTTCATGTGCAACACACTAACTCTTGGATACAACATTGGAAGCTGAGTTGTAATTTCTGCATAACTCCTGTGTTCTTCGGGACTGAATATTGAGAAACAGATAATTACAGTTTTTCAACTATGATAGATCTCTGATGGTAATTGTGGAAAGATGCCAGCCAAATACTAATATTTGCTCTGTGGTCTGGTCTGAAGGAACTGAGAGGTTTTTTTGGTACTACCAGAATTGTGTGTTTATATTTATGTGGTCCCTCAGCAGTTGTCACAGAAGATCCTGGCTTTGCAAAGAGTTAAGCACTTAGACTATAGTTCTGAAAAGCATTTGTCCTGCTCCAGACAGAACACACTGATATCTGAGTGCATGATTATGTGTGGTTATATTACTGTCTTTTGATGAGGTGGCGAATATCCTGTAATGTGGTCGTCATATTTGTTCAAGGAATATAAGTAACGTGAATTTAAGTGGGCTTTTTGGGTAGTGAATTTACAGGCTTATGTGCTCAAAATGTATTTCTGTTCTTTAAACTGAATGAGATATGTTTTGGTAGATTGCAGACCTCACACACAATGCTTTCCAGGATAGTCCATGTGGTATTTGTCCGGTTGCTGAACAGGCATGCAAGTCCTGACCTGTAAAGTCAATAGGAACCTTGTGTCTCTGAGCTCAGTGTTTGTCTAGCTGTCCTTTTGAAGCTTTACTGAGGGAAGGAACCACAAGTGTAAAGATGATAAAGGAGGGTGGGGAAATGAGCAAGTACTACTGGGCTTTTTCATCCAAAAATGCAATTCTGAACTTCAAACTTGACTTAAAAGTTAGCCCTATCTTCCTTTTCCTTTTCTCTCCTGATTCCGCTGGTCGTGCAAACTGAGGAGGGAAAAGCAACATCCTTTTTTTTGAGCCAAAAGTTGTAGAGATTGGCTTGAGGCAGCTTTGCAAGGCTAATGTGTTACCTTCATTGACCTATGGATTCATGAGACTTTATGAAGATTTGTTTGGAAAAAAATATTGAATTTCTGTGCTTTACCACCTGGTAAATATTTGACCTTCACTAATTGTTGTTTTCAAAATACTTGTTGCTTATCTGTGTATGCCAGGGCCTTTGCGTGCTTTTTTTTGTTTTTTTCCCCCACAGTGATTATGTTACATATTTTTATTAGATATTGGAATTCTGCTTTACTTACGTTTTCTTTCTTAAAAATCTCTCTCTAAATTAGAAACATTTTCTTCAGTAGCTTGTGTTGTAGTAGGTGACCGCTCTTTTAGCAATATGTTTGCTTATGTGAAAGTTGGTCGAGCTTCCTGCTCTTGCAATTGTCACAAAACTCCATTTGTGGGAACCTTATTGGCCTATCTTTGGTATAAAGAATGCAACTGCATTTACGTATAGTATAGATTGTTTCAAATGCTGAGTTTGCTTTCTTTGGTTGGGAAAATCTATCCTTTAAAACTACTGTGCTTGATTAAGATGCACGACATGCGTTAAGCCTTTCAATTTAATTTGAAAATTTCGCTTCTGAGAATTGTCTGCAATTGAAAAATGGTTCTTAAGTTCTTTGAAAGATAAATATAAGGGTAAGTTACTACAGCTTTTTTTTTTTTTAAGGTAATCATTACAGCAAGTGCCATTTCACCTATTTAAAAACAAGACACTTTCAGGGTCTTTACACTTGTTGAACTGTTTTTTTAAAAGATAGAGATGAATGCTGTAAAAGATAGATGTGAATGGGGCCTTGGTAAAATAAAGTAACTAAGATCTTATGACCAAGGAAGTTAATAAGGTAAAAGCATAATTTCCAACTACAAAGATTTGTTATTTGGGATAATGTAAGTATCTTAAACTGATCTGGAGACTACATGTTATTAATAGTAAAATATTTATTAAAAAATTGTAAAGCCCTCTGAGGAAAATGTATGATTAAGTCAAAGATCCTAATCTCTCGCTGGCTTGATCAAATCTGAATCTCAGTAGTGCTACTTCATTCTTAAGCTGCATAAAGCATATTTATTTAAAGCACAGTAGTTCTTTGGTATTTGTCTTTCCTCCCCTATAAATAACCTGAGCCACTTAGTTCAAGTATTTTAAATACCAAAGCAAGAGGAGAATGAGAGAGAAACCATTCTAAATGTTAGAACAAAAATATTTGGGGTATGTGTGGGCTTTTTTTTTTTACTAAGTATGAATTTTCTTTTTCATGACAGGCGTAGTGTGCAGTACTCCATGGTGTTAAAAAGCTTAAAACTTGTCTGTACTGTTAGCAGTTCAACTTTTTTGTTAAATTTCTAATTGTCCAGAAATTTTTGCTTATCAGTTAAAACTATTTGTTTTGAAGTTGTTTTTAATTTGAGCTATATACTTAGAATTAATTTTATTGTTGATGTCCTATTGTATAATATAGACTTGACATGGATTCAGAAGTGTCCAAAGGTGTCTTGAATGATTAAACACTGTGTCATACCACACTGTAATGCATCCCCTACAAGCAGCCTCTTTTATAGAGTGAAGGAGTTTACAGGATTTTTTCTGTTTGTTTTTAATCTGGTCATTTTCTTGTTCCCTACTACCTATAAAGCCTCTCTTCATTAATAACTGCACTCCAAGGGAGGGGAAAATGAAAACTTATAAATTTTAAAACATCTCATAAAAGTGATCTAAATCAGCCTCATGATCTACGAAAATTTTACAGATTGTAAGTCATGTATCTGGGGACCTTCCAGAGCTAGATGCAAATGTTGTTGCTTATTGGGCAGTTCCCATTTCTAATTGCATGGGGTTTTATGATGCTAAAGCTGTAACCTGTAAGTGGAGGAAGGCTGAATATTATCTTTTTGGAGCTGAGAAAAGTATTTATTTTCAAATCAGAGGCTGGAGCAATGGACAAAAATTAAACACTGGGATAAACAAACATTGTAAAAATCTGTGAATCTTTTCCGAGATTAGCAGTGTTAGAGATGTTAGTATGGATATTGCCTCCACTGGATGGTATATATGAAGAAATAAGTGTTATGAATGTTAATGGAATCATAAATGTTTTAATTCCAACAGACTTAGGGTTCTTGCCTTTTGCATTCCTTGGTTGGTCCTGCTCTTGCTTGTGACAATAGAATCTGATGCTTTCTTTACAATTATTAGGTCTGCTAGCCCTATTTCCTTTTACGTATAAGGTGTTACTTGTTAATTTCTTGCTTTGAGTTTTTATTGCATTAACTTTGCCTTCTGTAAATAGGTTTTGATTAACTGAGGGGAAAATCGTAACCTGTGGAGCAGATATAGTTGTAATATCAAACCTTTGTCAATGAGCTGCTGCAAGAGGAAGGAGGTCACCTACCCACTGGAGCCACTTGGTCTTTAGTTTTTCTCTGGAGAGCTGGATATCAATGTGACAGATATTATAAAGGTGCTTTTCTATGTGTTTGTGCTCAGAGCAGTCAAATGCAATCACCCATCCAAACATGTCAAAGTAGCCTCTGGAAGTCGAAGTTGGTGAGATTCTGCTGTCAGAACTTGAGATCATTTAGCACCTCACAAGATCAGGCATCAGATGGTAACAACCTTTGTGCAGTGTTGACTTGGACAAAGTTCAAACTAGTGACCTATAGCAGAGAAAAATTGCTTTTCTTTGTGGAATTTGTACTGCCGAGGTTTTCTCTTTAAAGCTTGGCAAATCCTGCTGTTGCTGTTTGTTTTTGTACTGCAGGCACAGCATCGATCTTCCCCTCCTGTGTGACACAGGAAGGGAACAGGACATGCAAGATTAGTGGCTGTGCTCTCCAGGACAACATCACTGTCCCTTTTCGGACAGGAAAACTAAAGCTTGAGATGACTAGAGATTATGTGCAGTTCAAATCAGTCAAGTCTTTGTTAGTCGGAAAAGATTTTGTATTCTTCAGAAGTCTGCATCTGTGTAAATTGGTAGGGATTCCTGATCATTAATCAATGGAGATTATATGGTGATGGAGAATAAATTTTCATTTTGACAGGCTTTTGTATGAGAAATTGCAAAAGATTGTCACTCTGTGGGGTGGTGGGGGAAAATGTGCGGGAGTGAAAGAGGAAGGAGTCTGTCTGTATACAAAGTCTTACTGTCCTCACCAGTGAATGCACTTACAATGTCATTGTTATCCAAGATAAAAAGGATACTAAAGAAAAAAGGAATCTTCTGTGTTGTGCACTCTGAAAATACCCATAGGAGGTTCTAGTACTCTCTCAGTACAATAGGAATAGGGTTTAAAATAATTTGGACAAGTGAGTTTCAGTTCAACTGTTAGAAGATTCTTAGTCCGTGCTTGTTAGGTGACTGGAGGGCTACACAGAATCCACAGGTCTCTGATTTTCTTTTCCAAGAAGAAAACTGTTTCTGTGCTAGGAAGTTCTTTGCCTTGGCTCACAACTGCTAATCGTCCCAGCCAACTCTGCTGGCCCACTCCTTTGGCTGAATGTCTGAGGGATCGCTCATCCAGCTGTGGACGGGCTTCCCCAGCCCATGTACTGATCAGGATGACACTGATCCTAAGTAACTAGCGCAGAAGTTCTTTGGGTTTTTGTGATGTTAGTCTTTCCACCTAGACCTGAGGTTGTGTGACGGATTCTATTCTCAGCACATCACTCTGACACAAGACAAGTTTGTTGCTTTTCTTCATTTTTTTTTTATATATGTATTTATCTAGAACAAGAGTTGGCCATATGTAAAAAGGCTGTTTCTATTGAAAGGAGCCTTCTGCCTTTCTGACACCACGGGGAAAAAAAAGTGCAAGAGTAGTAATCTAAAGGACTATATAACAGGATTGTGTCTTGATATTATGCACAGAAAAATGCAGAATTTTGTGGTTTTTTTCCTCCCTGTGCTATGATTCAAACAATAGTGGTCTCACTGGGTTTTCATTGTAAGCTTGTTCTGAATTATAGTCTTCATCAGATTTCCGCACAAAACTCCCTTTGTCTTTTGGTGATCTAATCTATTCCTGCAGTGAATCAGCCAGTTATGACTAATTTAGATTTTAAAAATTTGGGGGACTGCTTAGATAAAAATCTGAGCCCCCCATTTCCAAACATATTACCTCATCTAGAGAACATTGGTTCAAAAATGGTTATTGCAGCACACTTTTCATTGATACACACCTGTACCAGTCGCTGAAATGTGACACAAAAGCTCTTCCTGTAATAAGAATTAGTTTTTTGGATGGATTTTACCTTTTGGAAATACTGTTTATTTTCACATCTATGCTGGTGATGGTTCAGAACAGGAATATGCTTTATTTTCGTCTCAAGAGAACACTGAAGAATACTGAGCTGATGAAAGTACCAGTACCTGTATCAGTTATTTTTCCTTTGATGTGACAAAACTGCATGCCCAGTCACAAGCACAAGGAGACAGACGAGCCAAAAGGTTAATTACTTCTCATTTTCTTACCCTTATGTTTATTTCAAGTCCTCATCTCTTTCAGTGCCTGAAGGTGGACAATTAATCTTATGTACTTTTGTTTCTACTGAAAGAATGGGTGTGGTGTTGTGCTGTTCTTTATAAAGGCGTGAAAAGTTCTGTACTGAGGAGGAATACCAAAAAGAAGAGGAAGCCATTTTGCTCTCAGAAGTCTTTTTGACGGACTGCTTAAAGCTAAAACTTGTAGTGAACTTGACATTAAAGTTCTTCCAGCAGGAAGATTGCAGATTAAGCTTGGAGAGAACCATGATCTCAACCTTTCTTCAAAGCAGAGAAATTTCATTCCCTGGAAGCTGTATTCAGAAGTAGTGCTTTCAGACAGAAACCCAACACCAGGGAGCCAAGCCACCTCCCTTAGTGCAGTGTCTGTACTTCCCGGCTTCTCCTTGTTAAATTATTTGCATACCAGTGGATTTGTCACTGCGTGCTCTGACTCTTCCTTGGCTGTATGGAGCAGATGATGGAGCTCTGCCTGCTATTGCACTATTCATTTTCTTAATTCCATAAAAACAGGATAAATCAGTGCAAGTTTCTCCTGTAGTGTCCTTAAATCTAAAGCAAGCTATATGTTTGGTTTTTATGCTTATTACCATCTCTTGTATGCTCTATCATCTCAAAATATTGATAAAAAAATTGTATAATAGGAATTCTTCCTGATGTCTGCAATCACTGTTAACTATTATTTTCTGTCTACTACATCAGAAACAAAAATGATTTATTAAAACAAGTGTAAGAAAGTATTTTATCTTTTATTTGCCGAAAGTCCTCATAGGTGTGTGTGGGTTTTTTTGTTGTTTGTTTTGTTTTGTTTTTTTAATCCCTGCCACAGAGTAGTGTTAGAGTTGCTTGGTATTCAGTTTCAGTATCTGCAGGTTGCCTCTTGGCTGGCAAAGTGGTAATATATCAGGAAATTTATGTTGAAAGGATGTCAGCATGAGGTCACCATGGAGAAAGTGGGCAAAGTACTTTAGAGATGGACCTAGGGAGTCGTGCAAAAGGTTCTGTCTGTGATCTTATTAATAAAATAATAATATTTTAAAATATTTTTAAGAATTCCTATTTCTTTATTTCTTTTTTTTTTTTTTTAATATACAAGACCTCTTTATTCCTGTTCTATATTTTCCTTTGCAGATAAAAAGTATTATTCAGAGCCACTGCTGATGCCTCATTTAGGACATCTCCATGTCCTAAAGGGCATAAAGGCTAAAAGACATAGCTGTAACAATACTTCACAGTGTTGTGCAAACTGTGCCAATGATGTGGTGTTGAAAAGGAAAAAGCAAGAGAAGTGAAAGAATAAAATGAGTTTTTGATGCAGCTGCGTTGCCTTTAACAGGTAATCTAAGCAGTCTTCTCAATATATCTTACAGTTCACCTTAAATTATTTGGAGGGAACTCCTCAAGTAGCTGGTTATTCATAGAAAGTGGTTTTGGTTAACTGCTACAAAGAAATTTGTGGAGAAGAGTCTTGTGAAGATCTGAGTGATTCTAGCAAAGCCTCCCTGGATTCATAGACCTGTTTCTAAATCTGTCACTTGACGTTTTGTCGTTTATTTTCTTACTGGGAAGGAGTGATTTCAGGTGAGGGAATGCTGAATTGCTAACATACAAGTATCTGGGAAATGTGGCTTACTCTTCTTTGAATAAGATGGAAGGCTATATCTTCCAAATTGAGAAACATATTTTATGGCTATTCACCTCCCAAGATGGAAGATAAGCTTTGTAGTTTTTCTCATGTTTATCCTGGAGGAAGGGTATGGTGACAGCATGACTGTACTGAACACGGTATTTTGCAGTAGTTCTCAAATAAGCAGTGCACTGGTAGGTGAGGGGCTCTGGAAAGGTTTGTGTGAAATATACGTGATCTAAACAGCTTTTTATTTTCAAGTATAATATGACTGGGAAAAAAAAAGTGTAATATTTTCAAATACAATTTTGCTAGGCTTTGCTTCTTGCCTCACTTTTGGAAAGCATTTTTTCGTCTCATGCTGTGATGCAGTATACTGTGTAACAAGAGAGTTGGAGAAGAAGCTGTTTAATCCATTCTTTTACAATATTTGGTTTGATATGTGTTTCTTCTTTGTTATTGCACTCTGACAGTTTAATCTGTTAAAGCCTTCCATTACTTCCAAGCACTCCAGTACTTCTTAAATTGCTGTTTAACACACCATAATTATTGTATTCAGTTTTAATTAAATGTAAAGTCATGCATATTAGAAACATGATTTACACATTTTTTTTCAGTGTAATGATTACAAAGTTATTTTTTCTGAGCATTTCAAATGTTAGTTATGAAAGTAAGATTCAGTATAAGTGTTTTGCTTTTATAAGAACTGATTCTAGTCTATCTCTCTTGACCCATCACTCCTCTCTGTCTTCTCAACTATACAGGAGGACTTTTAACTTGGAAAAAACAAGATTGAATTGTTAATTTCCACTGCTTGGAATCCCTGTCAGCCTGTAGTTAGTAATCCCAAAAGAATTAAGAAAGAAGGGGATGGACTGTGCCACATTCATTCACATCATCTTAGCTTGCCATCGGGTCACAGGCTAAAGGGAACAACTGCATAACTGCTGAGGCAGAGACACAGGCACTGTCATTAAGGAACTGTGAATCAAACAGGCTGCTCAAGTATGTGTGTGTGCAGCCCTTGGGACAATGCCAGTCGTTAAGATCTTTGTATGCTGAAGGTTTTTAATTGTGGAATCTGTGCTCACTGAAGTCACCATGATGCCCCGTTAATTTTTTTTTTTTAATCCAAATTCTGCTTTAATGGAGTCAGAAGGGAAATCCTTATGTATAGACATTGATTTGAAACTCTTCAGCAGCACTCTATATGTTGAAAATGTGCTCTGTGGAGAAGAAGCAATGCCACTCCTGTTGGAGACCCTCTTAGCATGTCTGCTTTGGTCCATGAAGCATGACCCCAACCCTGTGCACTCCTACCCACTTACCTACTGTACACCTCCCAAGACCTGAGCCTCCATCATCACCTGGAAGAGCCCACCTTGCTACCTGGATGCTGTTGAATGTTGAAGGAGGCTTTGATCTTCTGCATTATGAAGTTCCATATTCCTGCTGGCCATGCTGAAGTGCAGACAAGATGCCACTTGATGTAATTGTGCAAGCTCTGTGCTCAAGGTGGGTCAGCTGTGGCCTTGTGATGGGGCAGCAGGAGGGCAGGACTGGCAAAGATGCCTCACAAGCCTCAGACTACTTGTTGTTAGGGTAGGCCTTGTTTCTTGCATTCATTCGCAAGGTTTCAGATGTCCAACTGAATTAGTTAGGAGAAACAAAACAGTGGAGACTCCCTAGGAGAAAGGGAAGGGATTCTCATTGCAACTCTGAACTCTAATTATTTGCATCTATGCTACTGTGAACTTCCAGATGGCATGTTGCTCTGTTTTTTTTCCAGTGCAATGCACCCTTTGGGGAATTTTTCTGAGGAAGAATGAAACATATTTGAATCTGTATTCCATCCCACTGCCCTGTGAATGCCTTGTAAGCAAGACTCCCTTGTCTGGCAAAAAGCATCTGTGAATTAAGAGCAACTTGGGTTAGGAGTCTACATGCCAAATTAACTTAGTTTCGTTCAGCAGCCCCAACAGATTTTATTTAGCAAGCAGTCTGTTCCACTTTTGGATGATCTGCTGACATCATGTGCTTCCTCCCTCTAAGTCATCCAGGATGTATACTGGGATTTTATCATGCACTGAACACATGCCTATTCTTATTCTTTCTAACCTACCAATGCAAGCTGAAACTCCCCTATTTTAGGTAAACCAGCTCTTAACATGCATGCACACAAGTGCTTATCATAAATACTTTCTTTGAAAAGTCCAAGACAACATATACCAGCATTTGTATTTACAAACCTTCAGGCTCCCCTTGCAAAATGTTATATATTGGGAAACAAGTCTCCTTCTATTTAAAATATTTTCTATTTTTATCTATTAGTTTAAGCTTCCTTTCCCCCCACCTTCTACTTACATTAGTTTTTCTTTCCAGATGCTTTTTGTGCTTATTTCCCTATATAAAGACATATTGTGCTCTGCATGATATCACAACTGATGGTGAAGCTGTAGTAAATTGTTATCTTATAAATAGGAACTGTTGACTTTTGATTTTTTTTTTTTTATGGAAAAGGAGTGACTAGAACATAAATTCTTTAGTAACAAATAGCCTGCTTTAATCTGTCATATTAAAAGAAAAAGGAGAAGTATGTGAAATAGTGGCAGCTCTTATCTGCAGGCATATCTCAATTCATTGCTTTTTGGTTTATGATTTGAAACCAGCAGGCTCTGTAAGAATTTTCACCCCTCAAAAATTACATATACAAAATTTACACTCTGTATGTGAAACCCTTGATCTCCAGGTAAGACTGGTTGCTGTCACACTGTAGTAGTGTTGGTTCCCTAGCCACAAAGCACTCTCCTTTGAACAAAGGCAGTTAAGATTGATATAGTTGTTGTGTCTCGAACTTTCTCTGATGTGCTCTCCTGTCTGCTTGCAGTAGCTGCAGTGACACTTGCTTGAAAATTTGGGAGAATAATTTATTTCATGCCAATGGAGCTTTTTGTTGCCTTTACTGGAGTTGGTTCCCTGATTCAAAAGGGCTCAGAGACCAGTATGTTTGTTTCATAACAATACTTGAGGAAGCAAATTCACCTTTTTCTGAGGGAAGATTTACAACCCATGTAGTGCCTGGGCAATGGAATTACAAAATTGGAATTACTGTCTGACTAGCAAAGGGATAAGTCCAATTTAAAAGAGGGGATTTGTGCTTGTCCAGCTGTGCATCTACTTTAGGACTATCAGTTACTCTGTCAAGTAGTAGGCTTCTTAATGATTTGAGAAAAAAATTTTCATTGTAGGAATTGCACTTGAACTGTCTTGTTTTTCAATATGTACTAACAGCTTTCTGTTAGTATCTTTATTTCCACAATGGAAGTAACTTCCATTTAAGACAGACAAACCTCCCGTCACTTTTCAAGGCAAGGTCGTGTCATGAAGGTGAAAAATCCTCTGTTAGTGTGAAGTTACTTTGAATGATACTGGAATGGAATTGTAAGAATATAAGAATTCTTGCTTTCACTCCCAAACCCCTTGAGTTTTGACAGACATACAATGCCCTTGAAAATCAGCCCACTGCCAATAGTTTAGAATCACATCTTGGGTGCTCTGACTTAGTAGAGAAAAGACTAATGCTCATGCATTAGTTTAATTGTGTACTCTATAATGTGGGAACTATAAGTGAGAGGTTGAAGTTCACTTATGTTTTCACTTGGGACTAAATAAAAATTCCAGAGGGCTTTCTTCTTTTTTGTACCAGGGAGGAGCCAAGTGTAAGGAGAGAGAGAGTGTACTGTGTAAGCAGCAGGAGATAGTGTGAAACATCCTCATTACTGTTGAGATGGACATACTCTCAGTGGGGATGTGTGATAAAATTCTTGTATGTAGGTTGCAGCAGGTACACAAAGATTTGTCTTTTCTGAAAAGTGTTTGCTGAGAAATATATGTGGAAATAGGAAAAAAGACCAAACATTGTTCTGTATTGTCTTCCTCTGTGCAGGAAGGCTGAACAACCTTTGGGAAAGGAGTAGTGTTTCTACAGCCCAACCTTTCAGATACCGGGTCAGCCTGTGGTGCACTGGGGTTATGGCTTTGTGTATTTATCTCACCCATGTTTGCCCTATAGTTCTGATCTCCCTTTGGGAAGGGCTAGCAAATTTCTCCTAGGTCAGGAAGTTGAAACTTTGTTGTAGCTGTTACTTCATACATAAAAGTATACTAGAAAGGAAGGGACAAACATCTTTTCTGTACCTATTTCCCATCTCCTGCTCTCTACTCACCTTTTTTTTTTTTTTTTTTTTTTTTTT
>WKFP01013978.1:250912-336494 GCA_011057875.1 Pterocles orientalis | reverse complement strand
TCGTGTTTTTTTTTTTTTTTTTTTTTTTTTTTTTTTTTTTAACAGAAGCAGTTAAACTCTGGCCCTCATGCCAGTGGGTACTGAATAAGATGAAAACCCTCAAATGTGTTTGCAAATATATTGGTGAAGATTGGCTGATGTCTTGCTCTCTGTGTGATTTATATTGGCACACAGGAGGTTTGATCTGGTGAGGTGACTCAGTTTTTATTTTATGCATTTTTTCTGTAGGTTTTGTGACCTACGCTGAACACTAGTTTCAAATAAAACTTATAACCAGCAGTGTAAACTATGTATATTTTTCAAAGTTATAATTGAAATGGAGGATGAATGATTAGAAGTAATATCTGCTACCAAAAAGTTGGTCTTACAAGTTCCTTATGCACTAAGCTATGGTAGAAGTGCAAGAAGCTGGTAGACACTCTTGCCCAGCCTCACTTGATGAACAGTAGTAAGACAAAGTATTGCGTAGCTCTCAGTATGCCCAGCTATCTTCTTCAGTCCCAGCTGGACACAGCAGTGATTCATATGCTCACTGGTGGAACTGGGAGCAGTGAAGTTTTCTCCCTGGTTGGCAGTGGTCATAGCAGTATACTGTAAAAATGACATTTTTTTCCTCACCCACTAATATCTGGTGAATGTATGTTTTTCAATGTGTAACTTTCACACAAAATTGTGTGCCACCTTGTTGGGGACAAACATTTCTGGTTTTTAAACACTTAATGGGAATGAGTAAGTCTTGCAGTTTTAATTTTATATAGATCATAGATACCAGACTTGCACGTGCATTTCCAGTCTTGAAGCACCAAGGGCACCTGTGGCATTGCATGCAGAACAAATGTGGCATAGAAAGCACTCTGTAAATGAAATTACATGCCTCTTTCAGTTGCTTGTACTGAGGAAGAATTTGGGGTAGCTAAATGGGAAAGAAAAATTGTTCCTTGTTTGATTTAAATGCCATCCCAAGCAGAGTTCTGCATATAAAAAAGCATACTGCGTAATTACAAGGTAAAATGCATAAAAACTTTGAAAGTACATAATGCTGTTCTTTATTGGATCAAAGTGCTAGCAATTTTTTTTTAACAGGCATGTTATTTTGCTATAATTTGTACAGAATGCTTCAATTAATTTTTGTTAAATTTTATATATAGTCCATGGGAGAAATTGCTTTAAAACTGCCTGCAGTTGTCAGTACTCATCCATATTATTTTGGCTGTTGTGACTAATGCTTTTGCTTACTTGTCTATACAGTGCTTAAGGAAAGGCCACAGTTCTTAATCAAGATTCCAAGTCTTATCTCAATATACATAATTCAGTAACTATTAAAATTATTTCCTTTCTGCCTCATCTATTTGTTACTGTAATTCACACTTAATAATTGAAGAGGTTGAGAGCTGTTGGCAGAAAGTGAGTGTTTACATGTGCTAATTTCCTGGTTTATTATTGGTGTTCTGTGACTTGCAGTAGTCCAGCCTGTTCTATCATGGATTTATAATCAAAATATAAAAATTAAAACCAGTTGCAGACATAGATGTTCAAGAAATCAATGAGATGATAAAGCATAAACCAGCTGACTGGATAAATCAACCAGAATTATTGTGGGAGAGGCTGTTGAGGTAGTAAGACGAGTCCTTGCAAATCATATTATTTTGCATGCAAAGAGGTAGATGTTTGGTAATTCCTCATTTCTTGTTTGAACTTCCAGCTTCTGGTTTCATTGGCCATGAGAGAAGGAGAATGTATTGGCTCAAACCTCTTGAACACTGTACAATCACTGCCATGCCCCGCATCCCCCTTTTAATTTCAAACTGAAGTATCCTCCTGGACCTTAGGGTGGACGAGGGTTTCTTCTGCTCTTTCCTCTGCTCTAGGAGGCAGGGTGCTCCTGGAATAACTGTGTGCTGAATGCATGGATCGTAAAATATACACAATGTCCCTCTGAAAACACAGAGTAGCCTCCAGCAACCTGTGTAGTTCATGTTTTTTTCTGTTACTGTTGCTATGCTCAGATACATCCTGCAACAAACAGTACGATTGAGACTAGCATGAATATCTTCTCCATATGAACAGGAGGAATCATCCTGTGTAAAATAGAAAAACCCAACCAGCCCCTTGACATCTCCGCTCATACTCTAAACTGCACACCAACCCCTCTCAGGTCCAACTTGGAAATGTTTTAGCTCCATCTGGCTATGGGAGTCATATGAATCAGTCTCAGTGTCGGAGCAGGTTCAGTCCTTGTATTCGGAAACTGCTACTTAAAAGTATTTAAAAAGAAAATCAAACACAAATGCTGTGCCGTAGTTGTCATCCTGTGTTGTAACTGGCTTGATGAACCTTTTGAAAATTGCATATTCCACCCAACATCTGTTATTGTGGTAATTGTTTTGGAGGCTTTTTTTGAACGCTGAGGTGTCAACAGTTAGAAATATTAGGGTCCTGCTTGTGAGTCCAGAACTGTAACCCTGCCAGTGGCTGTGTGGCCCTAAAACAGGCTGCAACTCTGGGACAGAAAAAAAGAATTGTGTTAACTGGGTGCTGTGAGAAGGTAAGTGTTTCAAACTGTTTGCCTTAGATTAAATTGAAATTAAAATCCAGGTGTTGTAGGTGTATGCAAGTTCCCTAAACCTTCTGATTGTGACGTGCAGACAATTTAAACAGTTTCCTGTGAATTTTTTTTTTTTTTTCAGTAGTGGGCCTTGCTTGAACTATGTGGGCTCAGAGTTTCTAACATATATAGCAGAAATGAAATCATCCAAACCATTTCAAAATACATGTTTAATTAGAAATTTTTGCAATGATAAAAAAGGGGGCATGTGTAGTTTATCTGAACTAAGCTTCTGTTTATTTTCCCGTAGTATAAAGCAGTGCAGGACAGTATTGCTGATGTGTATATGTGATCAGGTGCTGCATTAAAGAGTCTGGGGACTTCCATGATCTTACTCCGAGCTCAGCAAGGTGGTGGACTTGGTTATAATTTGAGTGGAGAAAACCTGCAAAAACCCAAAATATTTAAAAACCTTTGTATCCATATGAAACCAAGAAGGGTAGGAGTAGGATTGGCTATTACGGTCTGTGCTTTCCAAGTCTTCTCTCTTAAAAAGAGTTGATGAGGTTAATGTAGGGTAGAACATAGAATGGTGTTCACTTAAAAAGGTTTGAATTTGCTTGTTCAAAAGTTTTCCTATGCTTGCTTAGACAGACACTTGGGCTTCTGGAGTATGCCGTTAGGTGCTGTGTTGGCCAATGGGTGCGAAGGTTTCCTAATTTCTGTGTTGAAAGATACTATTTTCTGAACAGCAAAGGCAAGATTGCTCATCTCTCTTTTAGCAACCATCACACAGCAACGGACCTGTTCTGACACTTGTGTTTTTAAATCTGAAAGAGTACATAAGATAAATGAAAACCACAGCTTAAAATAATGAAAGAAGCTATTCAGGAAACTAGTAATGAAGTTTGGGGCTAGAAGGAGGGGAGGAAGTACAAAATCCACGGTAAAGACTGTAAAAATAGTTACAATAAGAAAACAAGGCTATGGAACAGTGAGACATTTTGCTGAGTAAAGCAATCTAATGTCCAGTTTCCATAAAGTCATGTCATTTTTGGAGGGGCACAGCTGCTGTGTAGAAATGATCTGCAGGATGGCAATGTGGTGACAAAATTCTATGTACTAGACATTTCCTCAAACTATGCAACTTGTGCATGTATTTGCATTTGTTTACAATAATCAAAGCTTCAAAATGCTACCTGCCAATGTTAAAATTTCTGTTAGCATTTCAGTTGTGTTCTCTGAAGCTAGCTAAAGGTTAGAGGGAAGAAACTAATTTATGTCCCATTAATTAGCAGCACAAGAGTAACTGCCAACATTTAGTTGAGGTCTGAAATTTAGGGTTATTTATAAAAGCTGCGGAATTAGCCAAAACTCAGGAGGCTATCCTCCCAGGCATGATATTTGAAATATACAGCTTAGGGTGCTCAGATTGTCGTGATTTATTGATATTTGATTGTAGGGCTGTTTTTGGAGGGTAGGCAGGGACATAGTGATGCTTATATTGTACAGCTTTTTGTTTAAGTAATGCGAAGTAAAGCTCTTTTATTTCTGTTCACATTTCCAGAAGAACAGTGCAAAACTGTATTTGCAGCATCTATATTTTAAAATGAGACTGTCTTTTTGTTAAAAAAAAAAAATAAAAGGCAGTTTGGTTACTATGGAGATTCAGTCCATTGTGCTCAGTTTGTTCCATAGCCTGAAGTGTGTGGAGCTTAGGGCTGGGCTACTCTTGCAGAGCAACAGGTTTTGGTTGCCTTCCTGCTTGCTGTCCTTGGACTGCAGCAGCAATCCAATTGCTTTGAGATGGAGCTTTCAATTTTCCCTTTCTCCCCTTGGTGCCCAGTGCTTCTCCATTATGCCCAGGGACAATTCCATCCCCCAAGAAAGCTCCCAGCTCAGTTAAAGAAATGACATGAGCTGCTACTATGGCAATATGTGAAGATGTTAGAATGCACAAAAGGGACTTAGAGTTGAAATATGAGCGAGTGCGGTATGGAGGCTTGTTTGGCTCTTACAAAGAAAACACAGAAAGGGGGTGGGTGATCATAATACAAGCAGAAGTCATGGCATCATCTTGTGTTTTCTCCCTTTGCCATGATGTTTAACAACCAGTATCATGTCAGTGCCTTAATTAATGTCAATTTTAAGATCACCTCTGTTTGCCTGAAGAGGACCATTTGCATTTGGTGTCTGGTATAGAGAACAATAATTTGCTGCCTTAGGGCTGTGACTCATTGAGAACATTACTGGGTGCTTTGTAGGTAGAGAATGGGAAACTGATTTCTAGGAAATCTGTAATAACATGGGTCTAGTCTTGGAATTCTCATGATCTGGGAGAGTTAATCCAAAACCCTGTGAAGTAAATGCAATGACCTTAGTGGATCCTCAGGAGTTTTCATCAAGCTGTTGAGCTGAGGAACCTGCAGAGCCTACATGCTTTTCTACTGCCAGTCCTTCATGAGACGATGCATGAGGGCTGCTTTCCTGTCATGGTTCCACCAAAATTCTGAGTTGTTTAAAAAAACAGAACAACAACCAAGAACGCCTCACCAGAGAACACATTCTCTGGGGTTTGCTTGATTATGTCAATTTTTATGCTGACCAGTGAGGTTTAATAAGGCCAGAAGAATACAGTTTTGTCCAGTTCTAGTGTTGATGATGGGTGCTGAAGAACACAGTAGAGAAAATCTTGCACAAAATTTGTGTGGTAAGACAGATACTTATCTGGAAAGCTTTTAGAGTGATAGGAGGTTTATACTGTATTTTGTGGTGTGTCTTGGACCTCTCCTGAACAGACCTGTTGCAAGCCCATCAGTGTTCTAAACTGAAGAGATTAAAAAAATTATTTATTTGATAGTTTGCTTTAACTGCCTTTCTGTAGTTCGTTCTAATTTCAGGTTAATTGTATACAATTTGATGATAATATGCTGTGTCTACCAAATGCAGATTCTCCAAAGTCCTCAAGCAGCATTTCATCTTAATGAAAATGCCAACTGGAAGGGATAAATGTGATTTAAAAGCAGAGGCCATTAGAGGCAGCTAATGGGTTAGTGTAAATGAACAGAAACTTCTTGCTAAGGGACTTTTTTTTTTTTTTTTAGAATAGTAAATCATGTTTGGTTTTTTTTTTCAGTGAGGTCTTGCAGTGACTTATAAAACAAAGATCTTACCTTCCTGAGAGTTTCTGAGAAAGTGTGCTTTGGCAAAGCTTCATGAATCTGGCCCATCTCTGTTACAGATGAGAAGTACTCCTTTTCTTATGGCCAAGTGTCTTGTTGGCCAGAGATGTGAATATAGGGGTGGGGGGAGAGAAGCTGCAGAGTAAGCAGAGTGGAAGCTCATGAGAGTGTTTTGAATAATCCATGGGGACTGAGTAATTATGTATGACTCTTAATAAGATAAAGATGTTGTAATGGGATTTTTCTGAAGCAAGAAGAAAACTCGTGTTTAACAGACTGAGAAAATGTAATGTGGAAATGTAGTCCAGTTCTAGCTTTGCTAAAAACCTCCAGTGCCAAGCTGAAAACATACAAGATTTAGTCACATGTCAAGGAATAATAGCATTGAATGAAAGGGTGGTGATTTCTGATTTATCTGTGGGAAATGAGGTTGCTGCATGCTTTCTCCTCTTAAAAGGGGGGGGAAAATAGCTTTTTTTCTGCATGGTTCTTCATCCTGTGCTGCTCATTTGACACTGGCCAGGAAGCAGATAGGGTTTGAAAACTGACTTAGCCTGGACATAGGGAAAACTGTTTTTTAATTACCCAAAGAGAGGGGAAAAGTTTGTATCTTGTTAGTAAACCTCAAAGACTAAAGTACCATAAAGTGTAATCATTAACAATGTGTGTCTGTAGCATTAAGTACATTTGAATGAATGCCAATGAATGACTTATAAAATGTAATCATTTATGAAAGTCTTGGGGCATATTTAAACAGCAATGTTTTAAATTTCAGAAACATCAAATAAAAACCAATGAAAATGGATTTATATGGTTAGTCTTTTTGCCTCACAGATGGAAAGTAATTTCCTCTTTTGAAGGAAATCTTGTACCATAAGCAACATATTCAGTGAATACCAATGATATCTAGTTGGTAAACCCATGCAGGAAGATATTGTTTTTTTTAGTGAAAAATTATTTTGTAAGAACATTTGGTCTCATGCCCTTTTTTCTTTGTAGCTGAAACTGTGCGGTCTGTTAGCAGGACTGCTAGCATCAGAATACAGATTTTTCTCAGAGAACCTTTGGCAAATGATTGAGCTGTGACAGGGAGATTTTTCAAATGCCAAGTGGGAATTAGGTGCCCAGCTCTCACTGACTTTCAGCATCTAACTGCTGTTTGTTCTTTTGTTAATCTCTCTTTTTGATCTGAAGTAATTGGCTTCTGCCTGTATAACTTTATCTCCTTCTGTGAGGCATGTGTGAGAAGGAATGTGTTGTAGGGAGATTCAGACTGTTCATCAAAAAGGGCATCTTCTTTGTGCTGGCAGTTGGCTGGATGTGACAACGTGCTGATGTGGATTGCAGACCTGCAGAGTGGGGAAAGGATGAGAGCAGGATTCACCTTCTGGTGACCTTATTATGCCAGCAACCAAAATGAGTTGCTCAAATATGTAATAACCAGGTAGGGGCTGGATTCGATGGATTCACTGCAAGCTATGTTGACTGCCAAGGCGTGGCTGCTCTGGCTGATAACCTCAGACACTGCCAATGCCTGGTACGTATAGGCTTCTTGACTTAGATATAAGAGGCCTCAGGACAGCGCTTTGCTGCCTCAGGATGGAGGAAAAAACAAACAAAAAAAAAACAACCCCAAAACACAAAGATCTCTTACAAGGCTTTGAGTCTGAATAGGGGAATATTAGTGCAGTTACTTGAAGTTAGAATCTTTTGTATTGAAGTTTCAAAAAGACAAAAGTGCATATAAAGCCTTTTTAGTGCTTTTATTGCAAAACTCAGTGTAATGCTAAGCAAATTGCCCAAACCAAACTTTTTATAGGTTGCTAATCCTATCTGGGTTGTCATGATAGTTTGATTTGCAAAACTTCTGGTCATTAACAGGTATCAGAAATATGGCTGGGAGCAGAGCTAGACTATGCCATGAATACTGAGGACCGGTGTCTGGGCTGATATTACTGGTTCTGAAGTGGGTAATCAATGTTTTGTGTTTGTATGTGCGCTATCCCATGTGCGGAATGGGCACAATGCATGAGCTGTGTTTTTTCTAGCACTTGGATGCTTAATAAAACTAACACCAGAGGAAAAACTAACACCAGAGAAAAATCCTTGTAGGAAGTGAAAATTTGTGTTCCAAGGTAAAGCTAGAACAAATAACCTTTGTTGTAACGTATAGATGCTATACTTCTCTGTTCAGTCTGCTTATTGAGATCAATTTTTTTTCATTGCATCGCATGGGAGGAAGACTTTTGGGGAGAAGGATCATATAATTAATGATTGCAAAACAATGCAAACAAGGCTGAACCAATCCTGGTTAGACAACCTGTGCTATGTAACTAACTTGTTATTTTAGTGGTGTTTGTGGAGGTATGTGCAATTTTATTGCAATGTAAATAACAATACATAGGTTATAAACATTAATTAAGCAATTAGGTGTGTTTATACATGAATATTGTTCAATAGCTAGGAATAAATTTCACATTATTTTTTCCAAAGGACATTCATTGACACAAGGTATTCAGTACATGGAGAAACTCCCTCAGTTCTTGACTCGCAGTCATAACTGCAAGACAAGAGTTCTAAGTAGTAACTAAGTAGTTTTCTGCTATTTTAAGTGAGGAATGCTGTATTAGGTTTAGCTGTAATTTCTAGGTAATGGGTTTTGAGCACTGTATTATAGTTAAATATAATTGTACAATCAATTTAATGAAATATATTGAAATATATACATTAAACTATACAAGTTATGCAATAATCTGTATCATTTCAAATTTTATATGATTTTATAGCACTTGTATAAGCTCAAAATACTATTTTTTAAAACTGAAATTTTAACTCTTTGACATAATTGAAGATAAAGAACAGGATGGGATGACCGTAGGCCTATTCCACAATAAATTAAGTGAATCCATTTGCCAACTGACTGGTCCTGTCAAGAGGGATTTTTATGTCTATTAAGCACAACTAGAGACTATAAGAAATAGTTACACATTAAAAAAACCCCAACAAATAGTGTTTTAGGTTTGCACTGGACATTTAGAAAATTGAAAATTCTGTGTAGGTCTCTGCTTTACAAAAAATGTAGTGGTATAGAGAATGCATGATTGTTGCACTGTTTGTGGGTTTGGTTAAAGTTAGATAACTTTAGCAATTCTGAAAATGGGTGAAAAAGTCACCTAGGGTTGACAAAACATGAAAATATTTATGTAGTTATTTGAAATAGCAGAAAGTATTGGGGTTGAATGAAGCATTTTGTTTGGCCCAAATGGAAGTTTCATTATATTGATGTATTAAATATATGTCAACAGATGTAATGCATTGTGAGTGGAGCTTTCATTGCTTTAAAATCAGTAGGATGTATGGCTAAAAATCAATGAAAAAATGAAATGCTTTGTCAGAAAATATCAACAAAACTTTGTCTTTAAACACGTGCAGACAGTTATGTTTTAAGAAGACAAATCTGTTAAAGCTTCTTGTACCACCTTATTACCAAATCCTGTTGTTACTCTCATGTTCTTTTAGTTTTTTGAGTTGAGAGGAAAATCTGGACTGAGAGACTTCACCCAGCCTCAGATTTGTGTACTCTTGAAGTGGGCAGCTATTGTACAATAAAATGCTGTTCTGAGTCTTAAAAGTTCCAGGGAATCTATTTTTGCTTCTGTAAAACATTCTCAGGGTTGACAGGCCCTTGGCAGCTATGTAAGTATGTGCCCCAGCCTTGCCCCTTTAGTTGCTTGTAGTCAGTTTTACTGTTCGGAAATTTATTTTCAGATTGTGCTTTACCCCACTTCACAGCTCTATCTACTGTATGGCTCACTTGGCCGTCTGGGAGAGGCTGAGAGTGAGATAACAGCAGGATAAGCAGGTCAGGGCCGACCTGTGGCATGGGGAGGGCTCTGTCAGGAGCCTGTGCAGGAGCTTGGCACAAAGCACCTTGTTACTTCCTTGTGTTTTGGAACTGTCACTTGACTCTATTCTTCAGCAAACCAGAAATTCCAATACATACTAATCTGCTAAGGTGCTGTACAGTCTAACAAGTTATGTACTATGCCTGAGAAATAATGGGCTCATAAAGTGTATCTGTGCATTTGGAGGTACTGAAAAACTGACTTGGGATAAAGCATCCAATATATATTGCCAAGAGGAGAGGTACGATTTAGAAAAAAGGTAAAACATGCACTAGACCTACTCTACTTGACTCCATTGCACATAAAAGGCTTTCAAGCCTTTAGATTCTTTGTCTAAGGGCTCTGTTTGGTGTCTGATGTGCTGTAACAGCTGAATGTCAACTCCTCCAAAAGTGGTACAAATACAGGCAGAATAGAGCTCTCTTTGCTAAGATCTAGAACAGGAAGTTCCTGCTGTGCAAAAGCCACAATAAGGAGTCTGTTGCTGGTGATGAGAAGCCAAGTAGGAACCTTCTTAACTTGGAGTGAGGATTTACTGCTCTGCTGAACTGGACCCAGACAAAAGCGTCTGCAAATTATTTGAAAGTTCTTAAATTTCTGAGGGGAAAAACCCTTTCGGCTTGGGATTGGTATTGGGAATAGGACATACTCATCTGAGACTTTCAGACCACTCCTGCAGCATCAGTCTAGCCTTTTGTGATGATTCTTGTTATTTTATGCCTTTCTTGCTCTACAATTGTGTGCCATTCTCTCTAGGGACCCTCGCTTCTGAGGCAAACACAACAGACTTGTAAAGGGCTTTAAGCATTATGAAAGTGATTGGCATTCCTGAGAGGTCAGTATTGGGATTGGTGGTGTTTGACATCTTTGGTGACATAGACAGTGGGATGGAGTACACCCTCAGCAAGTTTGCTGATGACACCAAGCTGTGTGGTGCAGTTGACATGCTACAAGAAAAGGGTGCCATTCAAAGGGACTTGGACAGGCTTGAGAAGTGGGCTCATGCCAACCTCATGAAGTTCAACAAGGCTAGGTGCAAGGTCCTGCACATGGGTCAGGGCAACCCCAAGCACAAATACAGGTTGGGCAGAGAATGGATTAAGAGCAGCACTGAGGAGAAGGACTTTGTTGATGAGAAGCTCAGCATGAGCTGTCAGTGGGTATCTGCAGCCCAGAAGGCCAACCAGATCCTGGGCCACATCAAAAGAAGCATGACCAGCTGGTCAAGGGCAGTGATTCTTCCCCTCTGCTCCATTCTCATGAGACCCCACATGGAGTACTGTGTCCAGCTCCGGAGTCCTCAGCAAGGGAGGACATGGACCTGTTGGAGTGAGTTCAGAGGAGGCTGTGAAGATGATCAGAGGGCTGGAGCACCTCCTGGATGAGGCCAGGTTGAGAGAGTTGGGGTTATTCAATCTGGAGAAGAGAAGGCTCCGGGGGGATCTGATAGTGGCCTTCCAGTAACTGACGGGAGCTACAGGAGAGATGGGGAGAGGCACTCTTTATAGGGAGCGTAGTGCCCCATCCCTGGAGGTGTTCAAGGCCAGGCTGGATGAAGCTTTGTGAAACCTGCTCTAGTGCAAGGTGTCCCTGCCCATGGCAGGGTGGTTGGAACCGGATGATCTCTAAGGTCCCTTCCAACCCAAACCATGCTATGATTCTATGAAAGTTTAGCTAGGAAAAAAAAAAAGGACAAAGGACGGTTTGAGCTTTTATTCCTTGGTCGATGCTCTTCAGTTTCAAAGCTTTGATTGATCAGTGTTTTGTCAGGGAAAAAAAAAGGAAGAAGTTATCTTAGCATGGGTATCTGTTTAGAACTTGAAGTGAACAGCTGTAAAATCTCAAAAACTGTTTGCAGTTATGTGGACCGCTTGTAATTCAGGGCCCTGATCCTAAAGCCACTTATACCTGTGAGTAGTATTTATTCTAATTAGTTCAGGGGGGATAAGTAAAGTTTATACAAGCAAAGGTTTTTCAAGTCTGAATCCATACTGTGGCCCATGCCTGCTTAATACTCCCCCTTTAAAACTGTCTTCATGTTTTATCGGAAAAAAAATTGGTCAAGTAGAAATCCTAAGTGGGAACTCAGTCATGACACTTTATATTGATTTCCCTTCTGTTACTTGCAAAAATGGTTGGACCGTGAGAGAATGTGGTGAAACATCCCTGCATATCCCATGGTTATGGGATCCTGCTGGCAGACCAGTATAATCCCTGTGTGCTCTACCTGCAGCAACTCTGCTCCTGGGCTTCTGATGCCAGCTCAGTTGGCTGTGCACAGCATTGCTGACGGTTATTGACTTATGGCTGAGAGTGACTCTGTGGCCGGTTTCCCAAGGTCTAATCTGTGCCTTATAATATCATATTAACAGATAAATAGGACTCCTGACCTATTTAGTTTCAGAATGATTTGGGAAGTGCTGTGGGTTGCGTGATGTATAAACCTAAGGTTTAGAGGATTACTGGAGAACACTAAATTGTTGTGGCTGGATCACATTCAGTCTAAGAATAAAGATATCTCTTTTTTTGCTGAAAGTTGATACATACTGTAATTTTATTAGTTATCGCAGGCTTCCTTTTTTTTTTATTATTTTTATTTAGCTTCTTTGCAGAAACCAATAAGCTTCTGACAATTTCTGTCAGCTTAAAAATCACAAAGATCCCTGGATTCATGAAAACCTAATTCCACTAAAGACAAAGACAAAGTTCCTGATCTGGTAAGCATTAATCTGATCCTGTGTCACTTGAATGAAGAGGTGTGCAGGGGAATACCTTCTTAATGGGGCAGAGTTCCTTCCACTATGCTTTCTGTAGGCCACTGGAGAAGTGGGTATGTACCCATTACATTAATGAAAGTAGCAGCTGGAGGCCTAGTTATGCTGAGACTTTGAGTAACCACTGAGCTTAATCATGTTAGCAATGTAAACATTTCCCCAGCACAGATGGCATCTGTGTCCTTAAAGTGAGTAAGGTATAATGAGTGTCAGGAGGATGGAGCCAGGCTCTTCTCTGTGGCATCCAGTGATAGGACAAGGGGCTATGGGTTCAAGCTGGAACATAGGAGGTTCCACTTTAATAGGAGAAAAAACTTCTTTACAGTGAGGGTGACAGAGCACTGGAACAGGCTGCCCAGAGAGGTTGTGGAGTCTCCTTCTCTGGAGACATTCAAAGCCCGCCTGGATGCGTTCCTGTGCGATCTGATCTAGGTGTTCCTGCTCTGGCAGGGGGATTGGACTAGATGATCTTTAGAGGTCTCTCTCAATCTCTAACATTCTGTGGTTCTGTGATAATTCATAGCGGACAACGAAGCTATCCAAATAGTGCCTCCCTTTCTAGGTCAGTGCTTTCCTTTAAGGAGCACTTCTGTTCTGAATGGCAATCAGTACAAACAGTCTGTTGGGCTCTGTGTTACATTAGTGTCATGTTTTCACTTCTTATATATGTTATAGTGTTATATGTGATATTATAGCTTTAAAAGCTGTGCTATAAAAGTTGTCAGGCTTCAGACAACAGTGTGTGCTCTCCCTGTGGAAGATATCACTCTAATTTTAGACATTTGAAAGCAATGTAACAGAAACAAAAATGGAGAAAAAATGTGAGAACTGGATGTATTAGATCAGTAAACATTCTGAATTTACTCAGTAAAAGCAGAGCACATACAAAGAAAGGTACATAAAAAAATGAGTGACCTTTGTTAGCTTGTCCTTACAGTTGCCAGCATAAAAGGGGATCTGGAGGAGATGTGAATTGGGAGAGCAGAGCAGATGGGTATGTTGAGGGTATCCTCTAGCTGAAGAGTGAAGCTGGGAACAAAGTGTGGAGTTTTTTATGGGAGAAATGGGTGCTCTGTAGAGTCTGATGTGCAAAATTCAAAGTCCCTGAATATTTGATCATGTTTAACTATGGATCTAGATGAAAGAGAGAAAATGTACTTAAATATACAGAGAAGCCAAGAAGGTTAAGCCTAAAAAACAAACTTTCTCTTTTGTGAAGTAAACAAAATTAGTGCAGGGACTGAAAGAATTATGTCAAAGAAATGCAGCTTTTAACAGCTGTATTTTGTTGGGAGCATGTCCTTGTGTCCTGGGTCCACAAAATGGAAAGGTTTTGCTGGTCAAATCTGTGTGATGAGGGCTTGGATGAGAGTGTTAACTGTCAGAGCTGAAAGAAAATGTCACTTCCTAGACACTGTGGTCTTTGTCCTTCTAGTTTTCCTTTTAGGGAAAGCTCTAAATGAGGTAGCATAGGATGAATATGTGGCCCATGAAGGGTTTACAGTGGAGAACAAACTGTATTAAACTGAAATATGCATAAAAACTAAATTAGACTAGCTTATAAAGTGATGTTGAAGCCAATTATGGAAATTAAGCATGATGTAATAGTTAATGAAACCAGTGTAGCAAGCACAGTGAAGCTACGCTGATTGCCAAGAACATCTTGCTTTTATAGTACTTATGTAACCATCAGGAAAGGCCTTGGAGTATTTTTAATAGCAATAAGCCTTTTTAGTAACTTTTCACTTCTTTTTTTTGCCTTTCTTTTCCCCCTGTGACATTTTATGCTATAGGTGGGGTATGGAGGGGGAACAAAAAAATTTTTGTTTGTAATTTTCCCAAGATATACTCCAGGTTATACATGTATTTTTATTGCCATTGTGAACCTCTGTGAATTGCATGTGTGTACTTCATTAACAAGGAAAATTCCATCTCCTGAGGACTTTTATTGCCCTTACAAGCTGAATGGAAGATTTGTGTGGTTGTCTGCCTTGATTTGCTTCTGTTTTCAGCAGTCCAAATTTAATTTCATTAGAGGAAAGAAATGCCCAACAGAACAGAAAGGAATGTAATTGTATCAGTTCTGTGATAGTAGCTGTTTGCCAAAGTTTTATGCTCTTAAAAAATGGCATAACGTGGATCTGAGCATTACAGAACTTGATTGATCATTTCTCAGAATTTCTCAGCCTTATTCCTTGAGTAGGAAACTAAATTTTCACTTCACAAATCCTTGTCTAACTGAAGTAATAATAAAATAAGCTTAATGGACAGGAGCTTCCATTTTAAAATAGAGATTTGTTCTAATATAGGCTGATAATAGAAGTTTACTTGCTTCAGGTTGCCTTTTCTTCAGCATCAACCAAGTTTTAAATTTGTCCTGTGATTTACAGATATATAGTTAAAGCTAAACTTTTACTACCGGACTGGAAGCTGAGAGATGATCCCTGCATGAGCCACTTGTAAGATCTTGGGAAATTTAGGTTGTGTATGCCTTGGTTTCCTATGTACAAGATAAATGTTAAAATTGAAGAGCTTAGAAGGCTTAAAAATGTGTTCTGAATTGTGAAAGCCAACTTGTAGAAATTTCAGCATTTGACAAAATTTTACCTGAAAGGAGCAACAGTAGAGTAGGACGCATACTTGAGTATGGGAAACTAAGTTGCTGGGCTCTGATGTGTCTAAACCTTCAGCCTAAACCTTATTACTAGTAACAGAAGGGGGCTTTACTGTGGTTTTGAATCATATTTAGTGACATACACTGCTGCTTGTTTTTCAGAATACCCAAAGCATTAATGATTTTTTCATGTTTAGCTTTTTTTTTTACTTGTAACAAAAACCCTCTATTTGCTTTAGTCAGTGTCTGGAATTTATTGTTGGTTACCCCTTCTGCTTCCCTGACTTGGGAAGGCAATAAAGAACCAATATGTTCTGCTTTAGCATTATGTCATCTTCTGGCTTCTCCTCCTGAGGCCAGCTATGTGGTTCATTCTGTATTTTCCTGAATTAGTCAAATTTTGATGGGTGTTACTGTCAGGAAAACAAATAATTGCAACTAAACTACTGAGTGGAGCAAGGGGCTTGCCAGGTAGCAAAGAGAATATATTTAAATAGTCCATTCAGCTGTTATGCTTGGTTGCCTTAACAGAACACCATGTGCTTGACAGTACAGATAGTCCCACCAGAGAATCTCTGTGTCACCAGCGAAATAAAGAAACAGCCTGTTAGCGTAAACTGAGAAGTTTGATTCAAAGCTCCTATCAGTGGGTTTTCAATGGATTTCTGAGAAATGCAAGGTGGATTAACTAAAAAAAAAATTTCTGAACCACTCTTGCATATTTGCCAAACATAACTTCTTAGATGGTAAGTAACCTGAAGGGTTGCAAAAATAACAGAAGAAAAAAAAGTAGCTCTTAGAGTTGGTTGTCTTGACACCCATTCTTCTCGGCAGCTCTACTTGCTCAGTACCTGTATTCCAGTTGTAGAGGAGAATGTGTTAAAAGTATTAAGAGTTTTGCATCATTAAACAGGATGTAATCTAAACTTGTGTTAAAATCGTGCAAGAAAGACAAACTGTTACTCAGATGTTCTCCTCTGCAAGTTATGCTCGCGGTAGCAAGATACACCGGCTTACTAGTATTTTTATTATACTAAGGCAAATATATTGAGATGGAATCAAACCCTGGTTTTGGATTGCTAGTGTTTAAGTGGAACAGTGTAGGTAAAAATAATCACAAGCAGAAAACTGATGGAGAAGGCTGTGCTTCAAAGTCCAAGCTTTTAACAGTGAAGTCGTGCTTGGTTAAAGCTTCACCCTTCCTGGAATTATGTGGTAGGTTTTTGATAATGGTACTACTGCGTTTGTGGTCCCAGGCTAGCTTTAATTAATTTTAGAAAATGAATTAGATAATTTTATTTTTTTTCTGCTTCCTCTACTTAGGGAGTTGCCAAAGAGTTTGAGTTATTTTGCAAATAATTTCCAAGCTTGAGAGCACTAAATCTATTAGACATGAAATACTGGAAACAATGCAACAGCTCATTGCGTTTTGTTTGTATTTTTTTCTTGTCATATATTCTACCTTGTAAATCAAAAACCCCAAAGAAAGGATTAAAAAAAGAGAGAAAGCATAAAAGGGCAATAAAACAAGAATAGGAAAGGAAGAACATTTTCCTTCAGAAAAATTAATTATAAGTTAGACAAACAGGTTTCCAAAACACTGAATATAACTTTCTTTCCTATGTTGGCCAAATACAATAGTATTTTGTGTCCGCACAGAATCATCACATACAAAAAATTTGATATTTCTTGTTTCTAAACTACAGTAAATGTAATTAGTAATCTTTTGCAGATTCCATAACTTCAGGTACCTAATGACATTTACTTTTTTTTTTTTTAACTGTCTGGGGCAAAATGCTCATTTTGAATTTAATACAAGTCATACCTTTTTCCATCTTAGTTAAGTACTTTGTCATGAGACTTATCTTTGCAGGGCCTGGGATTCTGTCTGTAAGCGTATTACAAATATTATTGCTACTTATTTTCTGGAAGGAAGATAAAGTGCTGTGTGTGTCCAGAGAAGCTTCTTTTCCGTTTTTACTGTTTGCTGCATACCACTGCAAATTCAGCATGAAATCACTGCAGAGATAATTCATACTATTCTTCAATATCTTGCCTTAAACCAGAGGCACCTCAGAGACCATAACATTATCTCTGGGAATACAAACTATGTAAATATACACTTATAATGCAGGGTTATGTTAGCCCAAGTAATTTTCTTAACAACAAAAAAGAAAGCAGGTAAAGAATGTTTCTTTTTCTTTTCTCTATGAGAACCACTTTTTCATCTAACTGCCTCCTAATTGTTCTGTGGGAGGAAGAAGGCTTTTTTCTTTCTTTGGAGAGGTCCTTCATGAAAAACACTGAATCCAGTGAAGCACAATTCAGGCAGAACAAACTTTTAAATTGTGGAATGTGAGACATTTAAGGGATATGCATATGAGGGGAGTTTGTTCTGAAGCTATGAAGGACACAGTAGTAGAAAATATGCATCTCAGTTTAGCTTAGAAATGGGAAAATTAGCCTGGAAAATTGTATAACCTCAGTTGTTTGCTCATAAGAGCTCTACTGTATTTTGACTACACTAAAATCAAGGAACTAACTGTTCTCATCTGTTCATGACTAGGCACAGGCTCAAACTGTCATCATGTCAGAAATTTTCAAGGTAATGGGTAAATTGAGATTTCAATCTACTGGACTGAAACAAACACTAGAAGCAAAATTACCCTCTTTAAGGATGTTCTTTTTATTTGACCTGAACTTCTTGACTTTGTTCTTCTCTTACGCTGAGCAACATGCTGAATTTGAAAATATACAAAGAATACAAAAAGCATTTAAAAACCTTTTGGTAATTCATAGAAAGTTTTCTGGTATACCAAAAGCTCTGAGAGAGTAAAAAGTCTCCACAGGTAGCCATTTTATCCCTCCAGAAGAACTAGCTGACTTTGGTGTCCTTTCTTGAGTTTGTGAAATGCATCTCCAAATGTTTTTTTTTTTCCATTTATGTATGTTTGTATGTATAAAAAAATCCCTTTGTATGTAGCTATATGTGTATATACATTTGGAGGTTATATATATTTAGTGCTTATACAATAAATCAGAAGATAATTTCTTTTTATGCTAGCAAAGACTTATCCTTGTTGACCATTCTGGGTGGACTTAGTGGTCTTGATTTTCAGGGGGTTAGTTAATAGGGTTTCTGTTAGAAATTAAACTGCTTATAAAGACACAACTTTGTTTGCTTGGTAGTTGAAATTTTATTCTACTGCCATCTTTGTCCATGGCAGTATTTATACTTGCTGTATACTTGTAATTTTGTTCTGTTTGTCATTTGACAGATTCAGGAACGTCACATGTGAAACTATTAATCCTGATGGGACCAGTATGGAGCATGGTCTAAACTATTGAAAATGAGTGGAATGGCACTGGCAGTGAATTGCTTGGCCTGACCATGACCAGCTTTCCTAGCCATGTGCTAAATTGTGTTGTGGCCAACAGTCAAAAGACATGGATCCAAGCACCTTGAAAACCTGGAGGACAGCGATGTTCTAGCAGAGTTTCACAGGCAGAACCTGACAGCAGTTCTTTCAGACTTTCAGGATGGAGCTACTAGTGAATGTGGCTTAGCAGTTCCCTGTCAGTTCGGGTTTTTTCATAGCTGTCAGATGGCTAACACAAAAGTGGCTATGCCAGGAAAATCCTGATACTGAGTTTGTGATTTGCCCTAGCATAAATATGAGCTAGTGCTTGACCATCTCTTACATTGCATGGTAAGGAAAAACAAGGAAATTACAGGGTTGAAGCATTCAGTGGGCAGGGGTTGATTGCATTTTGCCTTCAGTTCTTTGGGCATCGAAAGGCATAGAACCAAGCTGACAGATTGTTAATTTCTTTTCTTACACATAGCACCCGTTATAAAAATAGAAAACGAAAGAGGAGGTTTGGGCTTAGTCCAGGCAGGATCCCACTTCCCTCCATTTGGTACATGGGTGGTGTTTCCTCTTCTGGCACTCGGGGATTTGATTGTTTACACAGGTTTGCTTAGCTAGTGTACAATTTAAAAAATGATTTGACAGGAAAATAGACTTGCATCCATGTGTGCACATGCACACAGAAATTTGTGTTCTGCATGAATGCATGGCGTGGACAAGACAGCATGCTTGTTTTGACAGCACAGCACTTGGGTAGGATGGAAACACTGGGACATCTTGCTCCGTGCTCGGCCTTTCTCCAGCAGCTCTTTAGTGCATGGCACCCTCCCTGCCAGCTTGTGTTTGCTGGGTTGAGCAGGGAGGTGGGTGTGGCTGATGTGGTGGTTGGGAGAGGTGACCCAAGGGCCAAAGGAGAAGGCTTCAGGACTGTAATTATTACTTCTTACTGTAGGTACTTGATATTTGAAGGACTTAAAACCTACTGGGGGTAAATAAAAGCAAGACATAGCCGAGTGGGTAAGAGAGGCTCACTGTGGCTCGCTCAGCTGTGTATACGCATTTATTTTACATACCAGCAATAGTGATTTGTGTCCGTGTGGCATCTATGTTGCGCATGATACAGCAGCTCTCTTAGCTGTGGTTTTATTGTTGAATACAATGTAGATAGTTTAGAAGAAACTTAGAAATGCAGAACAATGAGCTAGAAATAGTTGGATATTAATTGTGTCTTAGGAAGTTTTTTCATCTAAATTCATCAGAACACCAAATATTGTGCTTACATGTTGATGAAGATCTGTCTTCAGGTTTTGTTGAATACCTAAACTGTATGATTTGTCTTTTGTATTGTTTTAATGACAGTTCTTTTAAATTAAATAGAATGTAAAGAGGTAAGCTGTATTTCTCTCACATTTGTATGTTTAATCTTATGTTTGCTTAGCTTGTGTTTACTTTTTCTCAACAAATTCAGAGTAAAGCAAACACCCAGTTCAAATTTTCAAGTTCAAGATATAATGCAGGAAGAGGAATACAATATAAGAGTTGTAATTGAGATAAGTCTTTTAAAAGCCTGCATAAAGTCTAATGTTATTAACAGTACCACAGTCTTACATAACAGATTGTAAAATATTTAGGTGTTGCCTGCGCTGCTGTTTTAAACTGAACTGGTTGTCCTGTGGAGCCATCCTCTTGTGTTATATGCGTTGTAGACTGAATGAAAGAAAAGAAAGGTATTACAACATTTCATGACAGCTTCTTCACTGATTTCAAATGACTCAGGTTAGCACTTTCAGTTGTCTTTTTCTCAATTTATGTTACTCCTTGGTAGCACTGATAAAGAAGAATAGAATAGAAGAATAGATTGAAGGATGAAATAACAATTGTACAAAAACTTAGAACAACTTTTTCTCTCTTCTCAGTGAGAATGAATATTGTGCTTGTATCATTTTGCATTACATAAATGTGGTAATCAGGTTAAATAAAAGTAGTGGAGATTTTATCAGCAATAGCGAAGCATAGAATATAGTCGTAAGCCTTTCTGGGCTCTCCTATTTCCAGGGCTGGAATTTGCAATTTGAATTCTGTTTCAACAAATCCAGACCAGACATACTCATTCATCCTTGTACCCCATATGCTTTTCTTCCCATTGTAACTTTGCTGCCAGCCATGTGTTTCCCCCCTGCTGGGTGCTTTCCGTACTTCTATCTTTGGATGCTTTCCATACTTCTCTCTTCTAAATTCCTGATTTCTTTCTATATCTGCCTTTCTGTCCCCTGCTTACTGCCACTAATCAGTACTCTTCTGGAAGTTAAACCTATAGAGATCCCTAAATCTGAGCTGTGTTGACTGTGCAGCCAACAATCAATGGCAGAGCCAGGGCTGTTAGCAAGCCCTGGTGTCGGTGTTGCTTGGCAGTGTTGTAGAAGTCCGTAACTCATGGTTGCAGTGGAATATTTTTCTTTTCAGTTTTTCAGAAGGGAAAGATATTTCTGTGCGACCTGAAAAAACTTTTTGATTTTTTTATTTTTTATTTTTGTGGTGTTTTTTGATAAAGTTGAATCAGTAGAACTTTCTTTAAAACTGATCAGAGCAATACAATGTAGTTCGATTGCAGCTACAGGATGCAGTTTAACTTCTGCAAAATAACCTTTCAACTGACAAACAACCCTTAAAATAATGCAGTTTGACTCATTCAAATAAAAAGATAAATCTTGGGCAAGTGCATCATGGCAAAGTTCTTTTAGATTTCTCTTTTATGTGAGTGTCATTTTTGTGTTGTAGGAATGATAAATGACAACCAGTGATTAGGAAGTGCTTTTGTAGAGTTATTAGAGAGGCATTTAATAAGCAGGAAAAGTAGTTTAGAAAATGCCAGTGTACACTGGGGGTATGGTTTTAGAAGGGATGGCAGCATTTTCTGTGACCAGTAACTTGTCTAGTGTTGAGAATTCATTAGAAATGCAAAGTACAGGACAGGTCAAATAAACTGGCCATAGCATATCTGGAAAAAATGTGTGACTTATTGAAAAACTAACTCTGTAAAATGATAAAAGAAAAATTACGTCTGGATATCAAACTAGCTCATGCATTTCTTTGACTGGAATGAGTGTTGGGCTGTGTTGTAGAGGCAGTTTGGTCCAGCTGAGTAAAAATGGTTTCCAAATCACAGCCATTTCCTGAGCTGGCTACTCAATAATGCGTCCACCAAGCTGTGCTCCCTGTTATTGCTGGCCCTTCTCCTAGGAGCTGTGCTTCCCGTACTTAATTAGATGAGAAAAAGGATGAGCTGTTCCTCTTTTTCTCCCCTCAGGCTCATGTCTGTAGGGTTGCGATTCCAGTGCTCCATAGCACAGCTCACTGACCTGGCTGCAAACCTGAGAGCCCACCTTCAGTGAAAGGATCTGCTTTGTCCTCTTAGCATGAGAGGAGAGTAAATTTCAACTAAATTGCTCCTTTGTTAATACAGAACCCAGTGTGACTGTCATTTGGGGGAAAGAGAATGTGGGAAGTTCCCAATGACTTTGTCATTTTGTGTATCTTCATAGCTTTGATTTAAAATTTTCCTTTCCTGCTCCAGGTTATGCCAATATGTGGAAACAGATATTATTTTCTCTAATTACTGGTGAAATGAGTCCTGGCAAATAGAGTCGAAATGGTTCAAGTGCTCAAATCCTAGGCAACATCAAGCTTGTCTGGAAAAGCCAGTTCTAATAGGAGCTAAGCTGGATCAACTGAGTTCTTGGCTTCTCTACAATGATGTGCAAAGGGTACGAATTGCGACATCTGAGGCTGCCCTTTTTGTACCCACTTCCTCCTCCCTGCCTGCTGCTACCTTCACTGCTGTCTTTTAGCTGTCTTTTGCATTATAACAGAATAATCTCAAATTAAAAGCATATTAACACGCACGCACACAAGCAACTAGTAACCATAGACAATTGCTTGTCTTTGTTTAGAAAAATATATATATTAGGACCACTTCCCTTTTTAAGTGAGTAGCTTATTGCAAGCAGTGAGAATGGGGCCATGCCTTTGTACACATTTGTTTTGAATTTAGCAAAATATTGGGGGAGAGTGAGAGGGGATCATCTTCGTTTGTTATGGTATTTGAAACCATATTATTATTACCATTATATTCAGTCCTCTGAAAAGCTACTGTTGCAAGATTTAAGTAAAGTTCTGTCATTTCAGTGTCAGAAAGGTCAGATGCTAGAATTCAGAAGAATTATTTACCTCAGATGCCAAATGCAGATTATGTGAAAATAGCCATATGCCAGTTTGTTATGGTGATGTGCACATGCTTGAGCTAGTATATTGCTTTTGATGCCAAATGTCTGTCTCAATGAGATGAGTAGAAGCAGAGTGTTGATGCAGTGAGTATAATCCATTTTAATATTAGAACTTGAGGCCAGATCCTGCCCTCACAGTCCAGCAATTGTAACTACAGCTGAGGGTGCTCAGGACCTCGATGCTCCGTGTGGACAGCATTCGCTGCTTCTAGTAATTTTATTTCGTTTTCTAAGAAGCATGAGTAAAGGACAGCTAATCCCCTCACAAAATGTAGTTGCAGTGGAAAATATGGTCTAATGGGAGTGGAAAAGTACTGCATTGTATTTTTATTTGTCTCAGTTAATGCACTTCTAGAATGATGGACAACCCTATCCATAGTTATGTTATCTAGAAACTGAGTTTGCAAGTGATATAAAAGTCATACTGTAAGAAAGAAAAAGAAACCCCAAACCCTCCAACTTATGGCCTTTTCTGGAGTTGAATACAAAGGTCAAGGTCTTCTGCAAGTGATCTTACATGCAAAAGTAGCTGTGGCTAAGACTAGGGGGATAGGTGGGTCGAAAGATGACAAGTATTACTTCTCAGGCTCTAGCTTGCTTTGTTATTTGGAAAGAAATTTCTTAGAAGCATAATGGCAGGTGGGTATCTGCATCCCACCCTAATCGCTTAGGAAAACCCTGCCCCAGAGCCCTGTCTTGACTTTGAAAATGCAAACTGGGTAAGACTGGTAGCTGGTTACTGCTACCTTTAGGCCATCTGGAAGTAATTTCCCCATGGTGTTATGTATGTCTTTCCAACTACCAGTTGCAAATTCCAAACTCCCCTAACCTCTAGAGATTGGGAGCACTGATCTAGTCCAAAACTCACCTTCATTGCAGGCCCACTCATTGAACTTGAACTAACCTTAAAACCAATACTGTAGCCATGTCACAGTAAGTATTTGTAATAAAATTTACAACATGCAATTGTAAAGAACATGAGTGCTCATTTTAGCTGATTAAAATTTACTGTCTCTTGCCTTTTTTTTAATTCAGTTGATATTAACTTCTAATAAATACATCAGTGTTTATGTAATTCAGTACTGTATTTGCTTAATACTTGTACATTAAAGTGTGAGAAAAAAATCTCGGTCTTTTTCTTTGCAACTTCTTTCTATTTAGCACTTCCCACCTGTCAAATCTGTCTATTTGAATGCTTTTGGTATTTTTGTCTGTTTTAAAAACATTAGAAGAGGATAAAGATAGTTCTGTAGTTCATTACAAGAGAACAGTTCTGAACATAACTGAAAAATAAAGATACGTTGACAAAAATGTGTGTTGCTGTATCTCTGACTTATAGGAAACCCATCACCATAGTAACTAAGCCTCTGCTAAATTATTACCAACAGATTTGTTCTTTTTTTCTCTTCTTCTAACTTTTATAATATGTCTAGCCTTCACTATAGTTTTAAATGTAAGAATTGTATATATATACATGTTTGCACACTGCATTTGGAAGATAAGACAAAGAACTCACTATATATAATCCTAGTTCTTGTAGAAGTGACTTCAGAATTCTACGTGACCAGTGATTGTTGTTTTCTCACAAATGGAAGAACAGTGCTGAACAGTTTAAACAAAGACACTTTTGGTGTTACGGTAAATGTAGCTATCATAAAAAGCCAGACATCAGGAAAATGTGTTTTCCACAAAGCCATAGCAATTTCTTTAAAGGTATTAGATTGGTATTTAGTAAGCAGTTACTTCAAATAGTGGAGTGGAGTTCCCTGCCTTGACTGTTCCTCCCACTCAATCAACAGCACTTGGGCAGTGCCTTACTCAGCAGCAGATCAGTGGTGTCGCATTTCACCTGCCATTTTTTCATTCGTTCACTGTATTGTGCAAAAAGAATGTAAAAACTTGGTTTGGAAGATTTACTGTCCTGCAGGCTACAATCTGTGTGAACAATGAGCAGAGAAACCAGCTGCAGACCAATGGGTTTCAGGATCTTCCTTCACTTTTTCGGTTGCTGATGACCATTCGTCTGAGCTCTTCCCATGCCTAATTACCTTCACATTTGTTTCAGAAGCATTGTGGAGAGTGCTGAAGTGTTTTACAAAATCCATAGCTTCTTATGGGGAAAGTGGCCTGCTTCTCCATTGTTTAATTTCTCAGTGATGCTGTTTTGTGGGCATATTTGGTTGGTAACCCTGTTCTTTTGTGAGGAATTTGCTAGCTTTTCATTCTGCCCTTAGCAGTGAGATAAACAACTTCTCAGGGTTTCCTCTGCTAAGTAGGTTCTTAGTTCTTAAAACGTGCTCAACTTGATCAGTCTGAAGAGATCTAGTCAAGTAGCCATGCCTCAAAGATGGTCTTGCAAAGCATTGCATTTGGGTCAAGTAATGACATGGTGCGAACTTTTTGTCCTTTTGGATGAGCTCAGTTTCATCTTGTTGGGAGAACAAATAGTTTTATTTGCTCTAGCAGCTATCGCAGCTTGGTGCTTCAAGTTGCTGGCAGCCGAGTGATCGCTGACATCTAAGGTTTTCTTTGTGTGCTGGTTTTGGCTGGGGTAGGGTTAATTTTCTTCATAAGCAGCTAGTATGGGGCTGTGTTTTATATTTGTGCTGAAAACAGTGTCAATAAAGTAGGGGTGTGTTAGTTACTGCTAAGCAGCACTTACACAGAGTCAAGGCATTTTCTGCTCCTCATCCGACCACACCAGTGCATAGGCTGGGAGTGCACAAGAAGTTGGGTGGGGTGCAGCTGGGACAGCTGACCCCAACTGGCCAAAGGGATATTCCATATCATATGGTGTCATGCTCAGCATATAAAGCTGGGGGAAGAAGAAGGAAGCAGGGGGGATATTCAGAGTCATAGCATTTGTCTTCCCAAGTAAACGTTATGTGTGATGGAGCCTTGCTTTCCTGGAGATGGCTGAACACCTGGCTGTTGACGGGAAGTAGTGAATGAATTCCTTGTTTTGAATTCCTTGTTTTGCTCTGCTTGTGTGTGTGGCTTTTGCTTTCCCTGTTAAACTGTCTTTAACTCAATTAAAGAGTTTTCTCACTTTTATCCTTCTGACTCTCTCCCTGATCCCAGCAGGGGAGAGCGAGTGAGTGGCTGTGTGGTGCTTACTGCTGGCTGGGGTTAAACCGTGACACTGCGTTGGAGAGTTGTTAATCATGTTAAAAGAGGCCATGAACTATTTAGGAGTCGACTTCTGAAGCCGGTAAATTAATTTGTCTGTGTACCTGGGGTAACAACAATTAATTGAGGTGAGGCACAGATAAGCCCAAGTTTGTCAAATTGATTGTTCACCTTCAATTATTTGCGTTAAAACTCATCTCTTTCTCTCCTGGTGAAGGGTAGTATTCAGACATGTGATCTAGGAAAACGTTCACCTTGTAGTCTTTTTTTTTTTTTCTTACCAGCGGGTGGGGGATGATGTAAGTGCCAAGTTCTTTCTTGATTTTTTTCTTCTGAAATTCTCGCACAACTCGTAAGAGACTGTTGAATTACACACTGTTGTAGAGGTTGTTCAGTTTTGTTTTTTAATGTTACTGTGTGAGTTGGAGCTAGTCTGTAGTGCATTAAATATTCATCTGTTTGAGGTACAGGCATGAGGTCTCTAAAGACACTAGCTGCATTGTATGGTCTTGAGCAGAATGTGAGTTACCCTAGAAACAGTAATAGTAGCAAGACCAGTAGCACAGAGGACCCTGTCATGCGGTATTTTGAAATCACCACAAGTAACCAGTAATTTGTGAATTGTATTATACACAACTTTCACCACTGTAAAAGCCATCTGTGGCAGTAAAACTTGTATTAAAAATTCGATTTTTCTAAATATACTATTCATTATATTTAGGTAGTTGTTCAAGCATCTGTATGGAATGGGTTAGGAGATGAAAGGATAGTTCCGAGCAATTTTTCTGGGAATATTGTGTAGGAGCCACGTACAGACATGCAGTTTAAAAATTGACCTGAATCAATGATGTGGTCCTAAGCAAATAAATGTGAATTGTTTTCCAAGGAATCAAACTAGCAATTTTCAGCACTACTGCTCCTTTGAAATCTATAGACTTAAATATGTTCCTGAGCTGGATGTGGAACATCTCTGCAAATGAGAAGGTAGATCCACTGAATATGTCATAAAATTTGTTAAACTTTGGTTCAGCAGGGCATAAAATGTACACACATAGACTCATTAGCTCTGCCCACGTAACATGGCTGTGGTAAGTACTGTCTCAATCAGTTGTCTAACAATAATCTAAAAGGTGGTATGTTCAAACTCCAACTATTTTTATTGAAGCAATAAGCAAAGAGCTTTTCCACTTCTGCAGATGATTAGTTTTGGGAAATGCCCTTGAAAAAATATCTCCTTGTACTGTAGCGAAGGACATGCATATTGAGTCTAGTCTGCAGTTTTAAGTTCTGCTGAAGATGAAGATTTATGCTCAAGGTTAGATTAAACCATGGCAATATTGTCTTGGTTGGTGTAACAGCAAAACATCTCGGAGAGTTTTAAGCTACAAGTACAATTTCTTGTTCCCAACATCTATTCCATTTAACATGTATCAGAGAAATCATGGATATAACGTCTCAATCATTATTGCTCTTAACAGACAATTACTCTTCTACTGACTCATGTCCCCTGACATACGGTTTGTTGCTTTTTAAGCAACTTCCAGACTGTTAAATGGCCACATGTTCCATTTGAAGTAGGCGTGTGGACTTTCAATTGTAGCTTGTATTTGTGCACTAGACTTCTTTGTCAATGCTTCCCGTTACTTATTGTGGCTTGCATATCCTATTTTCTTTCCTTTAAATATCTATTAGTGACTCTCTAAAAGCATAAATTAATTTATTTTTAAAAAATTATTACTGATCTGAATTGGTTTGGGGGATGTGATTATTACAACAAACCACTTTACTATTGCATATTGAGAAACACTGAGCTCTATTCCAAAGAATTCAATCTTGCCCAACAACAGTTTTGTATGCTAGTGGTCACTAAATAGCAGTAAGTGGTTTGACAAAATAATTTTTTCCAGTTTCATCTTAAATGATTTTGTTTTAGTATGTTTAGTTGATTTGATTCTATGTAATATCATTTGGATACTCAGAAACTTGCATAAAATTATTGAATACAATCCTGTCTGTCATAACTGAACGGAGAGAGATTTTAATCTGCATATCCTCAGTTTCAGATTTCAACATCATCATTTCCATTTATGTTCCCCCAAAAGAGAGAAAATTAGTGCAGACTCTAGATTTCTTTCAACTTATTCTCTGATATCTGCGCAGTGTAAAACATGAGGTACATAAGGATTAAGCAGGTTTGGTTTGTTTTGAAAATGGAATTATGCCTTGTATGCTAAATGACAATCTGTTGGGGAACCCCTCTGATTAAGTGGGGATTTTGGCAATAAATTGTGTAACAATCAGTGCAAGTGATCAGCTATTGAGAAAAAATAGAAATATGTGGTGTTCATATTGCTAGATATATCTAAGAAGGGAAGCCTAAGATTTTAGTGGGGGTTAAAGCAGCAACATAGTACAGAATTTTCTCTGAAAAGTCTACAGAATTACATCAAGTGATTATTCCTTTTTCATAAACTGAGGCACTTTGTCCTGAAGAGAGATTTTCATTAACTGCTGAATTCTGTAGAAAAGTTGTTCTACTCAAATGGTCCTGGGCAACCTGCTGTCACTGACCCTGCTTGAGCTGCGGGATAGTGTACTTGCTGATCTCACCTTCCAGCGTTGGCCATTGTGTCACTCTGGAATTCACTGGACTTTGCCCTAAAATCTAACTTAACAGGATTGGATTTTTTACCATAATCTCTTCCTTGTGCAGTTAAAAGAAGTAAATTGAGCTGCCTTCTGTTTAGGGTGGCCGTGAAAGTTTGTGGAGTCAAATTTTTCGTTTGATTAGAAGCATGAATTGAATTGAGGTGACTGTTTGCTTCTGTGGTTTGAATTAGCGTTACAGAAGTCCTTGTTCCTTGAGAGGAGGTACCAGGGAACTCTGAAATGAATGGCATAACTCCTGTAATGCTGGTTTTCATTATGCTTGGAAAATAAAACAGCAAATAAAAACAAAAATTCGTGTAGTTGTCAGCTGAATTCAGTAATTTTTCTACACGACTTAAGGTTTCTAGAAAATGCCTTTTATGGTGATCAAATCAGTCTGCACAATGTGAAGATTTATAGTAGAGTTTTGAAGATAAAATTGCAGCAATATAGCTAGAAAAACTTGTAAAAATATTTTTTCCTTAATTATGAGGGTATTTACATTTTAAAAATTGGGATGGTTTTGCCATTGAACATTGAGTGCCATAAGGGACCTTTAATTGATATTTTCAAATTGTTTTACAGCCCTTTATTGCACTGGTTTTTATTGCTATAAGGAATTGATCAACATTTTAAGAAATGGGGCCTTTGTAAGTTTACAGTGAATTTTAAAATTTCCCCATACTCACATGGAAATAATAGGATTCGTTATGTCTTAAATTTTGTTACTTTATCGCCTGACTGAAACATGTCTCTTTATCAGGGTGGCCTATGTGCCTATTCTCTACCAGCTGTTCACTGCAAAACCACTAAAATGTGTCTTGTTTTAAATTATGGGAGAGGTAAATGTCATGACAGAACACAACACACTACATATTTTGCCAATTAGAACTGATTCTAAATCCAAGTTTCTGACTTCTTTTACATGCTTATTAAAACCATAAATTTCAGTCATATATCTGAACCTCTTGTTCTGTGTGTTGTTATTCCTTCTTCTCCTTCACCTTGTTTTATATAAATCCTCTGTGCACACCAAGAGCTTTCCTGTGTGCATATCATTGTTATTTTCAAGAGCTACAGGAAAAACGTCGCATTTTCTCTTGTTGAAATAGATAACATGAAAAAGATTCAGAAACTAGTGTCATGGGTATTTCCAAGGGCATAACTGTGCTAATGTAACAAAGAACAAATAATAAAATCCACCACAGAGGGATTGCAAGTCTGTAAAACAAATAACTTGTATGAATATGATAATAAACCGATTGGATACAGAAATGATTTGCATTGGTAATGCTCTAGGTCTTTTTTGAAAAATGTACGGAATATTGATTTGAATATTTTCATGATCTGAAAACATCACTGTCAACTTATTTCTCTTCAGAAATTCTTATGCAGGAATTGCAAGAGATCTGTGCTCATACAGATAGGTTAGAAGTAAAAGACTGTGTGAAAGAGGCTATATAGCTGAATCTGAATAGGAATTTACTTTCCATATCTGAAAGGTAGAAAGTAAATTACTGCTTTTCATTTTAATATTTGAAAATTTTATCAAGAGAGTTGAAGCTCAACATAAAGATGTGCCACAGGATGTACCTTTCATTAAAGACTTGTATTGAGCCTTACCCAATTTTCACTTTAGTAAAAGGTGGCTGGATGTAAAGCATGACCACTTTGAATTGTTGGCTTGTACCATGCTGTTGTGTAAACCAGATGAACAAGCAGCCTGCAGGGTGCCAGAAGATCAGAACCTCATGATAACTTCACACGTACTGGGATGAAATATGCTTATGGCTGGCTCCTTCCTTGTCCATGCTCTCCCTTCCAATAAGTGACCATGTGTGTAGGCAGATGTCTCGGGTATTCCTCTGGTGGAGTGGGGTGTCCTTGCTACTGCAGCAAGAATTGTAGAGCATTGGAGCCCTGATCTCCTGCAGGCTGGAAGCCAGCCACTCTATTTATACTACTTGGTGATGAAACATGAGAACAAAAAGCTTCAAAACCACTGTAACAGTGTGTGTGTGTATTTGTTATATTTATATACATATTTTAAAATATGAGTGTAATTCTTTTCACCACTGTGAGATTGTTACTGGTTTATACTTGTGCAAATGAGAATATATTATGGCCTCCTTTCTGCTTATGTGCCTGTGGCTGGATTGGGTTATGTGCCTCCAGTGCATATCCACAGAGCTGGGCACTTTCTCTGCATATGCAGTCACTTAGTAAATGCATGTGATGGGTGTGTATATATTATATTAAATTTATGAAGTGAGATTTCACCCTGACTAAAGCAGGCACAAAATAATTAAACTTGTTTTTTGGGGGTGAAGTCAATCCATTATAGAACAAATCAAACCAAAAAAAATGGAGACATATTAATAAGAATAGTTTTGCAAAGGGGAAAAAAAATATAAAATCTTTGAAGTCATCCTGAATGATGCCTGCTATAACACAAATGCTTAAAACAAAGAAAATAATTGTTCTTCAGTTTCAATTCATTTTCCATCTTGAAAATAAGCTTGTATCCTAAAGATATGTGTTCAAATGTTGATTGTATTACTTGTTTTTGCAGAGTCTTTTACAGCTTTTAACCAGTAAAATACTTTGACAATATGCTTTTCTTTTACTCTGCATGTCATGTCTAAAACTTAGGGTGCTTGTCTAACAGAATACCTACCATTGGCTTGCCCTTGTTTGTTTGGTTTTTAAGTACAGCTGTTTCGTAATCTACCAATTCAAATGTATTTCAGGCTAACTGAATTCTTACTTCACAAGAATTTGCCGCTTATGAAACTCAAAATACTTCAACAAAAATATATTCCTATAATATGGAACAATTCAGCAGTAGAGTTAACACCTTATTCATACCTCAAAGATTTTAAATGCTGACTTAAGGAGTTTAAGTGCTGAATTTAATTACAATCTAGCATCGTGTATTTTCGAACTTGTAGATAAAAGGTCAGTTTAATAGAGTCGTATCTCCCTTGTCTCATACCTAGCAGAATATAGATACAGATCACAGTATTCAATGTGATATACTGGTACAAAACCAAAAAGGACAAACATAGCCAGAAAAAATACCTTTGACGGTCTAAATCAGCTGTATAGTACACAATCAAAATCAGATGCAGAAGGTAATTAAGAAGGTCACGCACTACACTGTTTCAGGAGTATGAGATAAATGTAAATTAGCTGGAAGGTGCCTTTATTTTTATGACTGTAGTGTATGTTTCTGATTTGACTGTTTTGCTATTTTCTGTGTGGATTCAGGGAGCTCTTGGCAAAAAAAAAGGCATAAGAGAAGTCTAAAAACCTACTATCAAGTACTTTATCGACTTTGTGTTGCAATATCTTTACCTACACGAGTGTGCTTTTACAGTACTTTTGCCTCTGATGCTAAAACTGTATTTGATGTCTAAGGTTTTACAGCTCTTCTGGGGAAAAAAAATAGTATGGTAGAGTAATGTAAGTCTCTGAATTTCACAGAATCACAGAATGCTAGGGATTGGAAGGGACCTCGAAAGATCATCTAGTCCAATCCCCCTGCCAGAGCAGGAACACCTAGATCAGATTGCACAGGAACGCATCCAGGCAGGCTTTGAATGTCTCCAGAGAAAGAGACTCCACAACCTCTCTGGGCAGCCTGTTCCAGTGCTCTGTCACCCTCACTGTAAAGAATTTAGAAGACTAAAGAATTGGTAGCAATCCTAATCTGACACTTGGGGGATTACTTGCTTGGGGTTAGACTGTCTAGGCTGATCTAAGCATGGGACAAATCTGCTGGGCATGTCGTTGTGTTGTTTTCTTTGAACAACATATTTCATACAGAATCTGCCCACTGGCTGCAACTGCCTATACCGGCCTATAAATCTAAAATCTCTTTGCCTTATTAAGAGTCATAGTTGGCTGCAGACCAGTGATCAAACCCCTGAGCAGGCAAGGAGTACAGGCTGCTAGCAAAGAAAGAAGACATTGCCGTCTGTAGCTCTGTGAGACTAACAGAGTGGCTAAAGAGAGCTTGGAGATGCAGCTGATGAATATAAAGACAAAGTAAACCTGGTTTGCTCAGGGCAGTTTTGCAATTGTGTATTGAGTAGGAATGATAAGCAGGGAAAGCGACTCCTCTTTTTAAGAAAACTTGTTGAGGAACTGAACCTTTTTAGACCATCATTGGCAGCTCAGATACTTAGAGGGTTGAGGGAAATTTGATTTAGCTTCATCAAAAGTTCATGGTGGCAAGGGAAAAGATTGAAAGAGTTCCTTTTCCAAGCTATTATAGAGAAAATTCCTGAAGACTGCCTTACTGAATGTGATCATTTAATCAGGCTGGTGCAAAGAGTGCAAGTGCCATAAATGTACTCCTTGTTTTTGTGAGGATTATGTGGATTTGAGATTCCTTTTTGGTGAATCAATTATTTAATTCCGGCTCCAGCATGGTCTGGCAGAGCAAATGACCCAAGATAGTGACTATTACAGATAGATCAGTTGTGCCTTACCACCAACAGTAAGTGAACTCAGAAGTGTTCCCAGGTCTTACTCTGAAGGTCTCTGGAAAAAATGCCAGCTCCCACATGGTGAGTTTATTTGCCTCTAGATGTGAACAATGAAGGAGCCACTGTTACTGTGTGCTAGGAAGCAACATTAAAAGGACCACCCCATGGAACGCAGCATTAAGGACAGAGAAGCTGTAACAACTGTGATTATCCATCAGGTAGCCATAGGTGCCAGCCTGGCTGATGTGGTGCTTGCTGCCAGGCTCAACGTATTCTCTTTCTAGCTTACAGGCACTAAGCACTAGATGGGACAATGGTGGGGTTGGTTGTGTGTGTTTTTTTTAGATCCCCAGAGCGTCTGAAAGATGTGTCCAAAATGAAAAGCTAGGTAGTAGCAGAGCACTGGTCGTAGCAAATCATAGCAGCTATTAGAGCTAAAGCCATGGCTAGTGATATAGTTTTGTTGAAAGGCTGTGTTGGGCAGTATATAATGATTAATTCCCTCTACACATTTTGAAAATAATCTTAGGATCCTTAATTTATCTTTAGAAATCACTAGAGATAAGCGAAAGAGACTTTGTTTTAAGTACTTACCTGGAAGCCAGTACTTCTATCAGCACAGCAGAAGCTGTGCAACTTTTCCTTGCTGTGTAGCACACCAGCAGGAGTACTTTAAGTGAGGATTTCCATGTGTGATTCACTTCTAGTTCAGCCAGACTGCTGACACCTCTGAGCTGATGTTGATGAAGTGCTTAATACATTCTACGCCTGCACTGCCGGTTCCGCTGGATTCCTAGTCTTGAAGAAGTATGGGTAAAAGGAAACTGCCTTGAAAGACCATTTTTCTCTGACAAACTTCTTTGTAGTGTACATATAATTTCTTGGAATAACAGTACTTGCAGGCTTCACCTACACACGGTTCATTCTGCCAATTTGGTGCTCGGAATACCATACTGAAAGGATATTCAGTCTACATTAGCCACAGCAAAACTGCCAAAAATCTTTATATAAGAGAAGTGACGGTGTACTGCGGGGTTTTAAGCCCTGTTGTTTTTGTCAAAGAAGGCTCAAGGCAGATGTGTTCAGAATACAGAGGGTTGAATGCTTGCTGAATGACTGGATTGTGTTGTTGGAAAATGCCACATCTGACGGGGGGTGTGGGCACATGTGTGCTTGTTAGGTATTCAATTTGGGGTTTTGAGAAGGTTGTGGTTTTGGGGGAGGGGCTTGAGGCAACTAAATCAGTAAAGTTGCATTGGTTTGAGTGAAGGTATGTTGTTTTATATTAAAGATAGTTTTCTAGGAACTTTGCATGGGCCTGGTAATGTCTGGGTTACTTCTGAAAGCAAAGATTGAAAACAATTGTGCAGACTGCTTTCCAGTGACACATCATCAAGAGACTACCAAGGTTTGACACTACTATTAATGTCTACTGTCATCTTCGCTTCAAGGTGAAAAAATTCTCACTATTAACTCTTCCTAATGTGTCACTAAATCTTGAAAACTGGTTAAACAGGCAATATCTGAAGAAAATTGGTTGTGATTCAGTTATTACTAGTTATCAGTTTTTAGTGGTTGTGTGTATGAGCATGTTACTCTGATTAGATAATTTGCAGCTTAAAGACACCCTGAAAGCCTTGGGTCAGTGTTAATATAGAAAATTTTTCTTCAGACAGCAGTAGGTGTAAGACCCTGATTTTAGGTGTAAATACTGGCAGGAAGATGTATTAATGGAAGCTGATTTTTGTGCTCCAATATTTGAGGCTTATGTTCTGAAAATGTTAGGATTCTGAAGCACTGGCCTACTTACCAGCTATGCTTTCATCTGGATCAATGTATTCTGAGAAATAGTGCTGAAGTGCTTTTTCATTTTACAAGAAAAAAAATCTTTAATTAAAATCCTCTTAGTAACAACTGTATAGCAAATAACAGCTGCTCACATTTACTGTTACACTCCATCTACAAAAGAGAACTTGCAGTCCAGCAGCAGTAACAGCAGAGCTCCTTTACCTGAACAAGAAAACGAAGCTTCCAACCTACTAATACTCTTTGCCCCACTCAGTGGGCACTTGTTGTCTCAGTGGTGACTGAAATTTATGGCAAAGATAGCCTACTTTTCTTTATTGTGAGCCATACGGTTTGTGAGCTCTGCTGTATGCTTTGCTCGCTTACATGCAGCAGAACTCCAAGAATTAAAAGGTACCCCACCATGGCACACTTGGTAGCATGTAGCAGGCTTGGGAGACTCACTTAAACACTCTAAACAGGAAACAGTTGTGTAAAGTGAGAAAAAGCCTTAATTGTCAAAAGGATTTGGGGAACCATCTTCTTGCTAGTAACTGCAGTCCTGTTAACTCAGTTTGGAAGAGGAATGAGAAAGTGAATTTGCAGGTTTTTATGCCTTTTTTAAAACTGCAAACAATACATTCTGCTTTTGAGAAAAGAAGAAATGTGCTGGGGATGGGAGGGGTATAGCTTAGTCAAGCCAAGTCAGTTTTGAGCCTTATAGCAGAAGCCGGCTATGAGCTCAGTGTAACTGTAATTTGCTGAGAAGAGTTATTTCCATGTGTGCAAATGCTTCTTAATGTGAAGAAAGTAGTTCAATTTTACTTGTTTATTTAACGTTGTTAGACCTGTTGCTTTGTCATTGCTCACACTTTTTTAGCAGCCAGAGACCTCAGTTTTCAGTCCAGGGAAAAAGCAAATGGAGGATTTGTGAGGACATGCACCAAGACAGTTTGCTCTGGTGACTCTTAAGGCAGATTTTAGACTCAGCTGCCCTTCTGCTTTTTTTCAAAGGTGGAGACCAATTTCTAGCTCTGTTGAACCTTACAGTGTATTTTCAAAAGAATTACCGAGAAAGAAAAGGTGAGGTTTTACTATCACTGAATTCTAGTGGACGTCAAAGATGGACAAGTCCTTTGTGCTTGATTCTTCACTCTGGAAAGAAGCAGAGCAAAGGAAGGAAGAAGGTAAGGAGGTAGATCTGGATGTGCAGGAGAAACAAAAGGATGGGATCTAAAACTAGGAGGGCAGTTTTTACTTTCAAGATGAAGTGATATGAGCTCTATGGAGCAAGGGAAGCTGTGCTGTAGTGTTCTCAACTCCTTTCTGTGGTTCTGAAAGCATAGCACTGTAACAAGATGATTTTTAAGGCAATTTCAGTAGCGGAGACAAGAAGGAATTAAAGCCTAGGTAAGGCTTCTTGCAAAAGTGGGAAACAAGGCAGAGAGGAATTTTTGGCAATTTTTCCACTGCTGCTCTTTTAATACTAATGGCTACTTATGCTCTGCACCTCTTTTTGCTGGGAATGGTGAATGATTGCTTCTATATCTAGTATCTGGCAGATCTGGCCAGCTGGCAGGGAAATACGTCTTTATGGTTTGAATGACCCTGCTCCCTTGGAGACTGAGTGTGGATGCTGCGTCCGCTGACCAAAGTAACCAGAGGAATGCTGTGACACTCCTGTCAGGCTTGCATTTCTCCTGGCTGGAGCAGTGGGAAGGCTCACCACACTATTTCATGCCACTGCTTTACCAAGAGCGATCTTGTAAAATCCTTTCTTTGAAGTCTTATGAGCTTGAGGTGTTGCGGAATAGGGGAATACAGGCAGTAAAAGGTCATGTCCCTGGGCTTTGACTGTACTTATATCAAAGGGTACTTTTAAAGTTGTTGATAATCTGTCAGGTACCATGATGAGATGCAGAGTAAACCAGAATCTCTTTGATTTCTTCCTTGGTAAGGTTATCTGTATGCATGCCTGTCTTGTTTTTCAGTTCTTAGCCTTAGGCTTTATACAGCTATTGATTTTTTTTTGCTGGTTGTTGCAACATTAATGCTTATTCAGGTAAAGATATTTGTTATTTTCCCAACACAGCCTCACAATTCATCAAGAACGTGATGGGTTCCTGTTTGCTAGTAATGACTGCTTTAATTCCAGCAAACAGGATGCCTTATAAACAGCACGTTAGATATTCACAGCTAGTTTCATGGTCCATTATAGCAGCTCCTTTTCTTCTTCACTACAGCTAGTATTAGTATTCAAAACCTGAATGCATGCTGGAGGAAAGCTACCTAAATATTTATGGACTATTGCTAGGGTCAGAGTAACAAGGGCAGCAAATAAAATTAAAGATTTACACCATGAAACAACCCAACTTATCAATCACTCTTTTCCAAGTTGCTCATGCTGTTAAAAGAAGATATTTTCTAAGAAAATTTTTCATTTCAACATGAAATGTTGATCTGTAGTTTCACTTCAATGTCTGTATTATTTCTTCCAACAAGATGAGCGGGTGGAAAAGACATTGCACAACTGACAAAGCTGGCTGTTGCATAACTTGATTTCATATGAACAGTATTCCTTATCTTTTATCTGAGTATATCAAAGTCTTTACCAAACTTTAGAGTCATAAATACCACTGTGTGAGGAAAGTATGTGAGGGGAGAAACTGAGATGCAGCAACCTCAGAAACTTTGTATGCCAAGTCACACTTAAGAAGAGAAACCAGGAGTTGGGCAGCCCTTGCATTTAAACTTTGCGGTCAAACCTCAGGCTGGATAAGGAAGCTAGCTGTGCTGAGCAGAGAGCAAGCTGAGATTGTTTTATGTTTTTCTGGAGGGGTATAAAAACCTGGATAACTTGGTATCTGCATTAAATGAGAAATAGAAGTATTCTGTTTTGGGGAGGCATGACAGAACATATATTTGAAATGGAAATTGCCTTGCTTATTCAAATGAAAACTCTGAGCACAGAATCTCTGCTTTCATTATTCTGATTAGAAGCTAAGTATTTTGTAATAGCAAGCAGGTAGGAAAAAAACGCCGAAGGGGAGGAGAAGAATCTATTTCTTTCCTTCAAGATATGACTTTTTATTGCTTTGGGACATTTATGAGTTCATAAAAACAAAGTAATACATTTTTTTTTTCTGAGAGAAGTTTAAGTGATTGTCTAGCCAGGTCTCCATATGGTGACAGTACAATGTGAATAAATGCATCACCTAGAGGAAGTGAACTGAACTGTAAGTGTCTTTGATAAGCAGCATGTCTCTTTTGCTTGTGGATTTTAGCTGGGGACTGCATGAAAAAAAGCTCCAGAAACTGACTTAACATTAATGCATTTTCTAGTTTTCTCTCAAAGTAGTGTTAAGTATTTAGACAGAATAAGGTGAGGTATTTTATTTCAGTAGGACAATACATTTGTGTAAAAAGTGCATGCACATGTGCAGGATATCCTTTGGTTTGACTAGGAAAATTCTAAGGTTGATCAGAACCTGTAAGAACAAGCATATAATTGTCCAGTTCAATATTGAGATAGCAATTATTTACCCTAAATAGTACATATGTATACCAATGTCAGTGCAGTCATGTTGTTTGGAATCAGCATTTGCATTTTGCAGATGAAACCGGTCTCTCTTGGTAACTCACTTGAGCAGAGTTGTGTTGATAATCACCCAAAAGGGATTTTGGATGTTCTTGGAGAAGATACGTTCTTGATTCTACTAGTGGAACACCTGAATGCTAAAATTTGCGAATATTTTTGTTTGCTGGTAATTTGTGGTTGTTTTGCTTTCCAGGGAAGTAAGACCTCAGTGAAGGTGAAAGAAAAAGGAAACCTAAGAAAGGCACAAAGTTATTTTCATTCTTAATGTATAAGGCCAAAGAATTCACAGGGAGGATCTTAAATATATTGTCTCTAGATGAGGTTGCTGGTTTTGTGCGTCTTGTCCTGTTATCCTCTTGCCCCCTGCCCTGAGGAGTAAAGTATCTGTAATTTTACTGACATCCACAACAGCTTTAGTCTCAGCATTGCCCTAAATCACATCAGTGATGAGGGCTTTAATACAGAAAAGCAAATTTGTGTATTTTCCAGTGTTGCTAACTGCACTGTGATTTAAACTGTAGAATCAGAGCAAATCAGAGCCTGGATATATCAATCACAGTAGATCAACTGGGCCACAAAACAAATTAATATCTGTAGAGAGTCAAATTTTGCTAATTTTTGACCTGAAAAGAATCTTGACCCAAAGAATAGTTCTATTGCCTAGGCAAATAGAAGTAAAGCTCTGACACATAGGCACTGCAGTTTCCTTACTCTGGCTCGTTAATATGGGGCTGACATTATGTATGCTGTATGGGTAGTGTGGAAATTCCAAGAACTTCACCAGCTTCAGAGCACCCCCCCTTATTTGGCATTCATAGACACGTCTGTCTAAACATAGAGTCTTTCTTCTGTATGTTACTTTAACTGTATAATCTTTTCCCCAGCGAGAAGGAAGGTGCACAGAGCCACAGATGCCTGAGTGAAGTATTCCGCTTGCTGCCTGGTGAAAAAAATTCTGAGAAGTCCCTATCACTTAAGAATTTTAGATGAAGAATTTGCAGCTAAGGATCATTAATAATAAATGTTCATGATTTTTTTATTGAAGACTGAAATTGTAGTATGTGGTTTCCTCAACTGTTGAACACTCTGCAACATCCAATTGAAAATGTCTTTGTTTCTTCCACACAAGATGAAGACATCTAACACTTCACAGCTGTTTATTTTGGTTAGAGGAATTAGTTTATTTTCCCTGTGAAACAGATACTTGTAGAACTTGTCATTCCCTCACTCTTCATTTACTCGCTACAGTACTGCATGTCTCTCTTAGACTAGGAGATGCTGACAGCGTCAGTGAAATGTTTCACTGCAAAGAACAAGTTATCCAGCAGCTTTAACGAGGTCTGAAGAATGGCTGCAGGGAGACATAGGCTGAATTACCTCGTGACACCGACCACCCTGGGAGATGTAAAGGCATGTTGCAGAAACATGAAGTTTTATGCATTCAAATACTTCATGCAGGACCCTAAATACAAAATCTTGGTTTAAAAAAGAATTTGGGGTAAATGATTCCTGATGATGACACAGGAGTTTGGTATGTTGTAGCTCTGCATTACAGAATGCTGAGCCCGAGTAACAGTCTGTCTAGAAAGATGCATGTGGATCTTTCTTGCTTCATTTTTTATTACAAAGAGTAAACTCACACTAGAATACAGTGCTTCTGATATTTTAAAATGCATGCATACCCTCTGTTTGCTTGTTTTCTACAATGTGGGCTGTAGGATGAGCTGTACCTTTCACGCTTCTGTCACTCATCTTGGACAAACTCTTTTCATATGAAAGACTCCTGAGGACTTTTCCTGCTGTGGTACAGTGTACCTAGGTCTCAGAAATTACTTTTGAAGTCAAAGGGGACTCTTCAACAGTGGATTCCCAGTACTGTGGATAGTGTATTATACACTTACACTCTGATATTTAAATTAGCTGTTGTCAGAAGAGATACTTTCCTAGGATTCACACGACAAATCTTGCCTATGTGGAAGCTTTATCTATATATAGATTGTGTGTTTATTTTTTTTTTTTTTTAGCAGCCTTGGAAAATTTCTGGTTGATTCTATATACGATAAACTAAATACAATTTTGATTCCATTCCCATCCTTGTGTTTCATTTATTGTGAAAACAAATCTGACTTCCCTGAGCTGGTAGATTTGAGAGGGAGAGAAAATGAAGATATATGAAATATCTTGATATGATGTTTGGAAGTACGCAAAGTTTTTCTGTCAGCATGATTTTGTTTTCCATACTGTGTCTTTATTTTTCTTAGTTTCCTGATAGAAAAATAGTCAGTCAAGGTGGTTTTACATGGAAGTGCAATTCTTACATGGTGCTGTCTACTAAAGGTAGTCTTAAATGGTAGATGAACAGTGTTCTCTGCTATTTGCACTATATAGGACAACTCCCAAGGCTGGTGAGGGCTTTCCCATGGGGAAATGCAGTGTGGACAAGGCATCAGAGTGCAGATTTTTTTTGCTGGAGTTGAAGGCAATCAAATGTGTGTAGGACTAGCCTAGCTAATCAAGCTGCCCTGTGTTTGCCAGCAAATGCAGCCTAGCAATCAGGAAGACGAGAGCAGAAAGGAATGACTTCCTGCCTGTCAACAGGGAGCCTGGATGGAAGCCACATCTCCAATAACTCTTCAGGAGTTGCCCCTTGGAGTGGCATTTGGGAAGCTCAGCACCACAAGGTGCGCAGTTGCCCTGGTCTCTGCCCTACACTACTGCCATGGCTGATTTCCACACTGGCTTATTGAAAGAGAAGCAGCTAGAGGCATAATCTCCTGGGGATGTGATTTGTGTTCTGTGTTTAATTAAAGCATGGTGGTTTATGCCAGAGGGTGTTAAAATGTGAAATGGAATGCTCTTTGCCAAATATTGAGATTTTTATAGAGACTTGGAAACTCATTAGTAGAGAATTTTATTCATAATAAGTGTGTAGCCTCTTTTGCAAGGCCTATTGAGTTTGGCCTTGTTTTTTTTTTTTTTGGGGGGGCTTCTCCCTCACTGAGTTGTTGTTTCAGCCTCACATAAAGTTGATGGAAATACTCTGCTCAGTGACAAAACTATTTGAGAACAGGGCACTAAGCAAAAATGTTTCTCTATTAAGGAGCTGCTCCAGGAGATTGTTAATGAGATTGAGAGCCTCCTCCACACTAGATCATAGGTTTCAATCTGATCACAGCAGTCAAATTTTAACCACCTGATAAGCTGTTAGTTGGCCTGTAAAAAATGCAGTAGACATTTTATACTGTGTGTTAGTTTTTTACAGGACAACTGTACAAATGTTGCGACCCTGACAAGTTGATCGGTAGTCTCAGAAGTCAAGTATTAAATAGGAACACATGGTTTGTACACTGTGTGTAGATACTTTGTATAGCGGGTCAGCAATTCACAACAACACACAGATATTTATCACCTCACTTTGTGAATTAGACCACAAACTTATCAATTTGAAATCAGCTACTAGCAAAGGAATTCACTCAAAGTATCTGTTGGTTTTGTTTAAGCATAAACAGTAATATTATTTTTACAAATGCTTAAAATGTCAGGCCACTTGAAATGTAAACAACTTGGGTTTTTGCACAAATGCTTACCAGGAGTCTGATAGAATTTACCCTTCTCTTAACTATGAGGTGAGGTCACCAAGACAGAGTTCACTTTGCCCTTTTTCCTGATTGTGTTGTAAGGAAAGGCTGACCGTACTTCAGCAGTGCTCTACAGAGCTTCTCTTTGGAGACAGTCGCAGTTGGTCAGTCAGCCCTGTCCATGAGTTATTAATGTGTAGATTCAAAGTTGTTAGAATTATTCAAAATCCTATTCTTTCATCAAAAAATGAGCTGTAAACCATGGTAAGAAGTGACATTTTCATGTTCATGAATTGAACCTCTTTAAAAGTTCTTTTTTCATATTGTCAGATAACCTGCACAAAGTCAGAGAAGGCAACAGGATTCGCTATTGAGGGTGAGGGAGCTGGCAATGAAGGTTAGAGGCTGGGAAACCATTAGTGAAATGCATCTGTGACAGAATTCTCTTGTGATTACCCACTGACATCCAAACCATTGATATGCAAGGTTTGTTTTTTTGCAGATAACCCTGAGCTGTGTGGGTAATTATGTTGATACTGCTCTCTGCTGCCTACCTAATGATGCTGAAGGGCTTACCTTGGAACCAGAGAACGGAAACAAGTCTCCACTCTGCAGACTCTTTGGATTGACTAATTTATGCTCAAATCCATGCAATCCTAGGCAAAACGTGGAATGCTGGCAGTTAGAGCAGCTTGAACCGTGTTAACATCCTGTTAGATTTCAGATAATTAGCAATGCATTCCACTGTGAGACTCATCCTTGAGTTGCTGAACCAAGAAAGTTAGAGTTAAAAATCCCTAGTATGTATTACGATTTTGCTTTACTTTGTATGTATTTACAGTTTATAATATTCAGTCTTTTTCAGTTTAATGTTAAGTTGTACCTATTTGATGAAGCTTGTTTTGCCACACAAGGAATAAGGCCTCCTGAAGATGCCACTCAAGGTGACAGTTTTCTGGAACACTGGGAGAAGCTAGATTTGGCCTGCTTAAGGAATGAAGGGGAAGGCCATGGAGGGAAAAGCTGCTGATGTTAACTTGTTCTCTTGTACTTTTCCCATAACTATTAATATAGAAGAATTGTATTTGTACAGTAAATTATGCATTTTGAGTGTTTTCAGTTCTGTCTGAGACGTCTCCCTGATGTCTCGGTAGCACATCCATTCAGGTCCAAGTGCCAGCTGTGGTATTCATCTTTCTCTGGAAGAAGACAGTAGTTTCGCACTTCATGAGGATTTGTAGCTCTGGGCTTTGGGAACATTCTTCTGAATTGGGTAGTTTCTATTTGGAGATTGTGATTTCAGAAAGCCTTGGGAAATAATAGATACAGCAAAGGGCTAGGTTTTTCTTTGGTATCACTCCTTGTAGTGAAGGCTTATTCCTTCCTCATCCTTTTAATTAATTTACGGCCTTCTATCAAGTCTTAGCAGAGCACGGGCAAAGCCCTTGCTCATCTCCCTCTGGCTGTGCTGCTGCCTGGCTGTTTCTGTTCTGCAGCCAGTGCGACTGCAGGAGTTTTCTCAACTGAAGCAGGGACTGCAAAAGCATGCAGTAAAAAAGTGATTTCTAATTACTTATTTCATACAAAAGAGCCACAATGGCTTGTAATAGATGCTTTAACAGAAAGCTGGATGTCCCATTATGGAGAAAGTTATTCTATTTCTAAATACAGATGATTCATGTTAAGTTTAACTTTGAATTTTTTGACCAAAGGCTGGGAATGGGGGGAGTTATGGTTTTATCTATCATAAGTAGTAAATATTAATGCTTTTAAGGGAATTTAATAGCCATATAACTGATTTCTTATTTCTTTTCCGTACCAGGATTGTCATGCACTAAATCATATACTGGACTGTGATTTTCTGTTGATGCTGAAATATGGTAATGGAATGGCCTACTGTACTCATTCACAGACATACAGAAATAAATAAATCAAAGGAAACAGTCTGTTAAAATGCAGTTTCAGTGTAATGACTAACACTTTGTATGAACTACTCTTTGTGCTACTTCTTGTGATCAAAAGATATGAAAGATGTGGATTTTAATCAGTTTCTGTGGGAGAGGCTTATTAAAAGGATCTTCAGGGATTAAAGAAGTAGAGCAGAAGAGATTATGGTTGTGTTAGTAAAGCATCTTTAAAAAAATTCCTTGTATTTTTATCAAATATAGTGTAACCTATGGACATATGATGACAGAAAAAACAACATCCAGAGAATACCCTTTGCAGTGCTGTGTATCTATGATAAGACTTTATTCTTGTATTTCATCTGGTTATATTGCATGTTACTGTGTTATAGCCTATTGCATAAACTGAAGCCCCAACAAGGAGAAAGGGGTTGGGGGACTGAGCAGAAGTGTCTGTAATCTAAGAGAAATGTGACTGAAAGAACTCAACAGCTCAAATATTTTTTGTGCGTAACTGCAAATTGTCATAAAAGCAGGCAGATTTAGCAGCTCTTGCAGCTGCAGTGCTAGAAATTTTCAATGATAGAGTGGAATTGCAAATAAGGTATTTAGAAAATTGTTGTATGGGCTTTTTTAATAGACAATACTCATAGCATGTATTCAACCAAATTTGAATGTAGAAAATAAAATTAGATTCAGATTGTAGTTAGTATCTTTCTGAAATTACATTTTGAAACCATAGATTCTGTACTACAGCTTTTTTTTTTTTTCCAGAATCAGTGGAATTTCTATAATAATATCACTTGTTCTAAATTGCCTTTTTTAACTACTGTAGTCTTGTACTTATGGTTCATAATTTAAAATCTGGGTGCCGTTTCTAGTAATATGGTTAGGTAAGTATGTGTCAAATACTTCTCAAAAAATAATGCTAGTGTCTGAACCTGTAGACATGAACTGCTAGCATGTGTACTCGGTATCTCCATTGAACGAGCATTACTGCTGTAGGCTAGATCGGTGGAATCAGAACTATGACCTGGCCAAGGGCAGCTGGCCATCCCAAAGGTTGGTGTATGTGGTTATAGGATATATGGTTGCTGCTTTATTGTGCTGTTTAGGTGACAGTAGTTCAGTGTGAACTAATACTAAACAGACAGCACTTGGTATTAATGTCATGTTAAAAAATGGTGTTTGTGTGTCTCCCAGGTTGGCTCCCACCAAGATGTTCTTGTTTACATTGTTATTACCTTCACTAGCAAACATTTCATAATCCTTGCAAATAACTTACAAAAGATTTAAAGAAAAAGAAAAAGGTGTGTTCTGGCTAGCAACTCATTCACACCTGCAAGAGATGTTGAATTCTATTGATAGTACCTAAAAAGGTCAAAACCGTATCTTGCTCCAGAGACTTGCTGCGTGATTTGAAGTCCAGAGCAATCTAATTAAAATACCATGAAATAGACAAGTTCTGATAAATCTTTTAGGCTTGCTTCCTTAACTGGAAAACCACATGGCTGTTTTGTTGTTATCAGAGCTGAGAGACTGAGTTTGGTCATTTTCTCTGGTCTCTTGTGCTTGTCTAGAAGAAGGAATCCAGAAGGCTTCAGTGAGTCATCACCTGTGTTATCTGAGTGCTCTTTCTGATTCTAGCTCAAGGGTCATTTACTGTCCAAACTGTAGACTTATCTGTGTAAAAGAATACCGTTGGAGTACATGAAGAGAGTACCTGCATGCCTGAGAGTGTTTGGGAAACTGGTAGGAAGCCATTACCTGGCCTCTTGGTCATTTGAAGTAGGGTACTTAATTCTGATGGATCTCTGACATAAAATATGGCTGATATGGTCATGAGTGACTAAAAGCTCTACAAAAATCCTAAAATGCCATGTTGCATTAAGGCTTTTCTCAGAAATGCCCAGTTTGCTATAGCTGGGAAGCAGTATAAAATTTGGATTATCCAATGGAGTAACAAAATTAAGAGTTAGTTTTCACATAAAATAAATGGCCATTGGAAAGTGTTTTATTTTGGTTTCAGTCATGGGGAAAGTTGTGCCTGCAAGCTTCCTGCACACCTTGTTGTTCAACTCTGCATCCAGGAAATAAGGGATGCAGGCAGGAAGGTGTGGATTAAAACTTCTTGCTGTGGAACATTTGTAAATGTCATGCTCAGTACTCTGAAAGAGGAGGATTAAGACATAAGCACTAGTAACAAAAAATCAGTGTTTATATGTGCAGACCTCTATTAGCTTACATGGTTAAGTGGATCATGATAAATTTGAATGTGGGCAAGGTGAAGGACAATCATCTTAAATGTGTAGTGACTGTGATGTTGTGGGTGGATTAGAGTATCCTGAAATCTGGATAATACCTTGAAGCTTTTCAAAACTGTACAGTGCCTTTCTGCCTGCAAAACAGTGTCAGAAGATAAATGCAGTTTTGGATTGTTTGTATTTTAGTGAAAAAATGTTTTAATTTTTGTTCTGATAATAGCTAATTCTTTTAGTTGCTATTACACTCTTCTGTTTATTTTTATTACAATTTTTTTAGAATCTAATTTAGCTAATATTTCATGTTTGATATTTTTAACATACTATTTTACACTACTCCTGTGTACTGCTAAATAAGTGTGACTTAGCAGCCTTAGAGTTTTAGTCTTTTGTTCTGATTTAGAAAAAATAATCTGAAATGTCAAGATTTCCTATAAAATGAAAAAATATTTTCAGTCTTGTTATTTCCAATTTGCTTATAACTGCAAAACAAAGGAGGATATTTTAACATAGGGTGCAGGATAGATCTTTGATTTACCTTACTCCTTTATTATATCTTAAATTGCTGCTAAATTGTAACTGTGTGAGATATTTAATCTGTGACAAGGAGGAACTGAATTCCACTGAAAAACTGCCTTGAATTTCTGAAAGGTTTAACTCCAACTCTTACTGAAGTCTAGGGGGATTGTTAATTATTTGAGTTGTGTTTCTCTGAGAAAATGCAAAATTTCAGATTATTCCACGTGAAGGTGGAGCAGAATCACCTTTTTGAGGAGAAGAAAAAAGTGAGAATCTGGCCAGCTTGAATGAGTTAGGGTGCAAATTTTGAAGGAGAGAGTGGGTGAAAAGAAGACCAAAAACCCAGGTTGCACAGGTGAAGACAGAAGATGATGATGGGGAAGAGAAGTCGGAAACTCTTTGGTGGGAAGTGTTGCCTAGTGTGTAGTGGAAGGAGTTGGCGCTTGTTTTTTAACTGCCTTACGAGGTACACTGATACCAGTCTCTCATGTATGCCTGCTCCTGAGCAAGGCTTAGGTGTGGATAAATCTCTCCATTAGCTGTACACACAGCCCTCTGCAAAGGGAAGTGCCCCTATGCTTCCCCAAGTAGCAGAGCAATGCCTTCCACTGTTCTGAGGGAAAGTGGTGGGGTGAGCATGTCACTTAGAGTTGTTGGGAGAGTGTTGAAGGCATGAGGGGCTGTGCTGGGTGCGGGGAGCTGCCCGTGGCATGGAGAGGCCCAGGGGTTGGCAACTGAAGCGCTCCACTGTGGGAAGCTAGGTGCCATAATTTAGACATCTGAACAAGGTCTGTAACGTTACAGTCAATAGGAAAGCCAGCATTAAGAGACAACCGACTGTGTCATTTCTTCTTGAAACAGACTAGATGCCAGCTTCTTAATTTCTTACTGTTTATTGTCTCATTAGTTTTTGTCTCAAGGCTGTGTAGTATTTTATTACCTGCCTTTGCCAATACTTGTTATGAACATCTAGTGAAACTTCCTGTTAAAGTAGTCTCACTGTTGGCGTTCCAGACTCAATTCAGTTTTGCCATAAATGCAGTTTGTGAGATAATTGTATCAGAGAGAACTGTACCTGCAAAATGCTTTAAAAGCTGGAGTATAATTAGTTATAAAGTGACCTCTTAAAGAGAGTAGATTTATTTCTTTAGCACAAATTAATTTCCTGATAGGGATTTTGGATTGCCACCAAAACAGAATTTAATCTGTCAGTGTCTGTGTCACTGTTACCACATCTAGCAGTATTTACCAACTTTGGTGTGATGGGAACATTTCTGTGGGCGAAAGGGCTGCTTGGAGGCCAGAGCTTCCCAACTCTTAACTTTCTTTCTAAGTGTCACAGTAGTGCTGATGATTATTGATGTGTCTACTATAATTTACTAGAAACAGTAATGAGATCAACAGCTCCATTCATAGTAGTGGCTGCATGCCAGTGAGGAGGTGTGAGCTGGTTCAGTCCAGCTTGTACCAAACTCTGATTAAGACCGAGATGATGGAGGTTTGTACTTCTTTGCTCCCATGCTGCTGGGAACCAAAGCACTGGTCAGCATCCTGTTGTTTTTTTCTTTTAACTGCTTCTGCTATTTCTCTGCAGGAAATGCAAGTCCTTCAGTGGGTAAGACTTGGTTTTCTTTTGTATATAAGCTAGTCAGATGACAGTTTTGCGTATGCTCTCAATTTCTCTCTGTAGCTGCTGTTGATTCTGACTTAAGCTACATTCAGCTCATCCCCTGTTGAGTACTGAACCTTTCACAAGTGCTTGGCAACAGCCAGCTGATGTGGATCATCCTATGCAGAGGCTAATAATGTGGGTTGTACTGATGGGTTAGAAACCCCGATGTGAGGCTAAACACATCTCTTTCCTATTTATGGGTCTGAGTGATGACTGCAGCCACAAGGTAAGCAAACTGAGGGCGGGGAAGGTGTGGTGGAAGAGAGAAAATATTTCACTAGAATGTAACTTATTTGGAAATGTATAGAACAGCTGAAGGAGATTTAGAAAGCACTTTATTTTTCACCTGAAACAACAGGTGTCTTGCACAGCAAGATGGCAAAAGAGTGGCTTTAATGAGAGAGTAGGAGCAGGTTTTGAAACACTTCAGTTTCAAGGTAACTGAGGCTAAGAAATCTAAAGAGCAACACCTACTACAAAAATATGGAAAGTAGGACATAAGAATTAAAGGTAAAAACTGGCCTAAATATTTGAGTTCTGAGATTCTGTAACAGTGCATCCTCAAGAAAAAACTGGGTTGTGGTTCAAATGTGCAACATTATAGTACTGTTCTGTGGAAAACCCAGAATTCATGTTTGATTATGTGTTAAAATTTAGCCCATCGGAAGCAACTCCGCTATCTAGAAGGAAGGTTGGGCAGTGTGCTGATCCCAGGGATAGAATAGAAAACTGTAAACACTTGAAGCAGAAAGGCATTTACAGATGAAAGTCAGGTCGTGTGTCCGCCTGGCATTTGAAGAAAGAGGAAAAGTTGCAGTGTGTAACATGAATTTGCAGGAACCAGTAAATATGTCCAGATGACAAGGTGGTGATCTTGAAAGTACTCCTTTTAGAAGCAAAGGATGAAAGGATACAATAGAAAAGGAGGGGACATTTATGAAGTAAATGGGACTTCTGCTGACTTAAGGGTAAATGTATCAGTACAGTACCAGGAAAAACAGTTTTATCTAAAGAAAAAAGCATAGGGGTGAAAATGAGTCTCAACAGCAGCCATTTTAACCTTCCTGTAGAAGTAAAGATGTGTCTATGTAAGAAATAAGAACAGTAGTGATTTTGTTGTTGTTGTACTGAGGGAGGAATATCCTTTACTGGTAGAGGAAAGACAATCCACTGTTAGGCCATGCTTATAGGTGTCTTGAACTCAATCCCCACTATCCTTAATTTAGCAGGATGACAGAAAACAGTTATGGTAGGAAGTAAGATGCATCTGAGGATGAGTGCATTTAGAACTGATCATAGAGCTACAGTAATTAAACGTCAGTGGTCACCCTCTGTTGACTGGTTCAGTGGGAGAAATGAAAATACAAACACTTCCCACAAGGTGGAAACTAATGACAGAGACACTGAGAGTTACATACATCTAAAGGGACAGACAAGAAAGGCAGAAAAACACTTCAGTTTTATTTAGGATCCCAAGTGGTGCTGCTACTTAGGAAAATGGTTTGTATTTTTTCCCAGATTAGAAACAAGGCTCAGAAACTGCCAAATCATCACAAGGCATAACTGTGTAGCCATATGTCATTTCGGTGTTGGGCAGCCATGCATGAGGTTACAGCATGTGGAGCATGGCTTAAAACAAAATTAGACAACAAAAAAGAACCCCTAATTGAAACAGTTCCTAAACTTCGTATTTGTCTGGGTCCACCTTCTGCTATAGAGTCCTCTCATTTCTTTCGTCATGTGTGGGGAATTTTTTCTTGTGTTATTTTTTTGTTGTGCTTGCAATGGTGACTGTGGCATTGCACATCAGGCACGTGAGCATGTGTTTGTGGGAGAACATGCTCTGAAGGGTCACTAAGCCCTCCACTGAGCCCTGGGATGGCTGTACCCTCATTCTCTTTTGGTAGTTTGGTCAGGACTTGCTTCTGCTTTTTACCGTCTATCAGCATTGCATATGTTTTTTTTCATCTTTCTCTTCATATTTATATCACTACTTCAATTTCCATGCACAGAGTTAGATGTTGCATAGCCTATCTCTGCTTGGGGAATTTGTCTGCATTAGCCCAGTAAATATTTAAGTTATTCCTGTGGAAAAGGGCTTTCTCTTAGTTCCGTCACCCCAGATGCCATAGACATAATATAAACGTTGTGCTATAAAGTGGTGTTACAAAGTCGAACAGGAAAGATAATCAGAAGTGTTAAATTCAGAAGTGGTGCTGTTGGTATAATCCCTATGTTGAAATCAGAGCTGAGCTGAGGAAAGAAAATATCCAAGTGACATTGTTTGGAACACAATTGCCTAAGAAGGGATGGGGGAACAGTGGTGATGACTCAGTAGCTGCTGTGCCCTATTAAGCTGGGGAGCTGCTGTCTATCAGCGGGGGGGATTTTCTTGCAGTCTTTCTTCCAAGACTTTGGTACCAATGAAACTGGGGGTTGGGGTTGTGTGGGTAATTTTTTTCCCCTTTAGAAGGTCATTAATTTTTGTGCCATCTATGGCATTTAGAATAGAATTTACTCCCTGGAACTTATTCCTTTGAAGTCTGGGTTAGTGTGGTGAGTAATTGTGTTACAGACTATTGAAGCACTTTGAGTAACTGACTATAAGTGAGATCACATTAGAATTCAAATATCTGGTACTAAAATTGCTTGATGTTGTAGCAGTAAGGACTGGGCAGCAGTTCCAAGTAAGACATTTCCAGGAACAATGGCTGGGTAGCTAAGGACTTTCAAGGACATTGGTAGATAATACAAGAGTATTTATGGAGCACTGGACCAAATTATACCTGACTATGTGGCATAGCTATCCTTCAGTTTCTGTATATGTAAAATAAATGTCTAAACAAAGAGTATCTGCAGTTACTAGCTAGTCTGATTTTGGCAGGATGTATTATTTCTATGCTGGTCATATTTGCTACCCCTTGTGTGGTTTGTCTAAACAAAAGGCGTAAACTAAAACCTTAAATATTTTTCTGTAGTTCATTTTCTAGTGATTTGAGGATTAAAGGAGGTATCTCACACACAAAAAAAAACAGGAGAGTAAAAAGGTAGAGTTTTTTTTTGGCAGTAGAGAGCTAAAGCCTTTTAAAATAATAATTGTTTTGAGTTTACACTTAATAGGGATTCTTATGTTCCTTTATTTGTACTATTACTAATCTTGCTGAACACAGACAGTGCCTCATTTGTAATTTTTTTTCCACATCTGGCAGTATGTTTACAAAGATTTTCTGCTCAGAGATTTACCTTGCTATTCAACCTTGATACCAGTTCCAAGTATATGAAATACATGTTGTTTTCTTTCTTAATCTTTTATATTTGGACCTCTTAATGGTATTGTCACTGAGTGTATTGAAAGCAGAAGAAATGGAATTATGTACTTGAGACAGATCAGAGTGTTTCTGGTTTAAAAAGTGTTTTTGTATGTTTATTTTGGAGTAGTCAATTAAAACCCCTTCCGATGCCAGGAACAAGCTACCTCACACTGCAACCTGGCACATTAGTGGAACAGGGGATAATGAGTGCTGCATTCTGTGTTGGCGCTGTCAAAAAACATTGCTAGCAGTGATGGTAAATTTAGCCTATCACTGTGAGGACTAGGGAAGACTGACATCACGATTTGGAGCCTGCCACCTGTGCTTGAGTGGAGCAGTATCTGATTGCAGGAATGCTTGCACTGAGTGGAGTGTGCCAGCTAGGAAGCGGCAATCAGACCGAGGAAGAGCAGCAGTACTCGCCGCATGAGAGCGTTACTGTGCGGGGCTCTGTCCCAGTGCAGCGGCCAAGTGTACCACAGAGCGGCTTGACTCTTTCTGTGTTTGTATGTTGGCGGCTCTTCAGAGAGGGCAAAAGGCTCCTACCCTTCAGTGTAGCAGGAGAAATTGCCACTGAAGGATTCACAGCAGTAAAAGCAAAATAAGATGCTGTTGTAGGTTCTTATCTTGGTCTGGTTGTATTGTGGTTGAGCAAGGCTCACTGCCTACGGTTTAGAAGGAATCTACTTTAAAGGTCAACGAGCATGTTAGTGTTGTTTTCTGGGTGTTTTGTTTTGTGGTTTTTTTTTTTCTTTCTTTCTAATTCTGCTGCAGGGAGCAGCTGGCACATCACCATGTACTTTGAATGTCTTAGCATGGACTTGTGATTTGCACAAGGGAGATGAGTCCCACTGGTGGGTCTGAGGTGATTCTCTCACTAAGGGCACCTGAACATAGAGGTCACAAGGAAAGCAGCTAGAGCAGAGAGGGACAGAGAGCCCAGAGCACTCTAGAGAAACAGAGGGAATTGTATTCTCATAGATAATTTTGCTTTGTTATTTTTATTGAAAAGCATAGTACAAAGAGACAATAATCTCTACCCTGTAACCTACCCATCCACCCCACCTGGGGATCTGCCTCACACTTGATAGACATTGAAGCCCAATTTGGTTTGCTTATGTAGAAAGTTGGTTGCTTTCAGAAAGCAATTAGATTTGACTTGTATTCTTCATGCAACTACTCTTTATTCTTTTAATAATATGATCTATACCAGTGTAACTGAGAAGGGGAGTGGGGGATGTATTGATGAAAGTCTTGTGTAGCAGCAGCGAGTCTGTGCTCTTGGCCAGTGGCTGTAGCCTGTTGCTTTCACAGTGCAAAATACATCCTGAAAAAAAAATATGTATATCTCTATATTTGAATCAAAAAAGGAGCCTCCAGGTGCAAGCTGAATGAGGGTGATTCCCTATCCATCATAACACTCATTTCAGAGCCAACACCCCTCAAAACCCCAAGCCCCCTCAAACTTTCATAAACATTTCAAAGCAGTAATTTTACATATACAATTTACGAGTGTCACTAAATATTGCTCAAGATATGTAATCATAAAAAGACCATTTAAAATATATATAATATTATTCATGCAAGACTTATTCCAAATATTACAAATGTTTGAATATTGAAATGAAAGATTTTCCAAGCTAAATTAGTTTAATATGGTTTTCAAAGTGTTTCTTGTAATTTCATTCAAATTTATTCTTTTTCTGCTCTTGTTCATTGCAGGATGCTTAACTGTGCATTCATCTTATAATTGTTGCTACTGCTTCCATATAATTTTCCTGAACAGAAAAAAGAAAACCAACTTGTACCACTAATTTTTAGTCAACTGTCCAGAGTCTTTGGGGGCCCTGGGTGATGGTTAAGCCTTTCAGAAAAGGTGTTGAAATGAGCCACTGACATTTGCTGTGCTGCTGTTTGTGAAATTTCCAGTGTCCCGTCCCTCCACTGCAAAGCCTTCTTGCAAAGATGGAAAACTGCTGACTTGGATTAGCATGATCAATACTTAAAACTGAATGATTTTATGAATAAACCTTCTAAATATTGATATGAGACAGATTGCTACAGGTGTCCAAAGACACACACACAGTTAGTTAAAAAAGTAACTCTCAGTTTTCTTGAATGAGGCACCACACAGCTGCAAATGATTGTGTTTCATTGCACAGCATCAGGAACCTTTTGGGCATTGCTTGTATGGTCTTCATCCCTCACTGGATAGGAGCCATCTTTCAGCCTCTCTATCTACCTACTGCTCCTCCAGGTAGTGCTTTTTCTTACCTTTGCATCTGTAACCCTTTAGGCAAGTATGATCTGTGAGCAGTACGGCTAAAAATCCTGACTAACTTTTCAGCTTACTGTTGATATCTCTGACAAACAAAGCTTCTGAAAGACGATGACTCTTTTCTTTCTGCTTGCCGTCTTTTCCTTTTTTTGAAGCAGTGCTGAAGTAAGTATAGGGATACAATTTGTTGTTTGTGATGCGTATGGGGCTGACTCCTGACAGACTACGTGTGAGTTGAACTGAGTGCACTTGAGATGCTATTTCAATATGGAAAAGCACACATATAAATCATCTTGCTCACACAAAGAATTTGGCTTTCTTGAATTTTGAATGTGGAGCAATTCAGGCTTCTGAAACAAATTCGGTGTTTCAACAAGTATTTTAAACTCCTTGAAACAAGGGTGACAGGTTAAAAGTTTGGCTGCAGATAAGTCGTATTAGCCAGGACTCCAGCTACATTGTTAGAGTATGCATTTTTGTACTGCTTGAAACGTGTGTAAGATGAACAAAACAAATGCAGGGAAGTGTAAAAAGTTAATGTTGTGGAAAAAACTTGAAATTTTATGTTCTTCAATCTAAAACACTTTTTTCATTATCTGTTTACAGCACCAGACACTCTTCTGATAGTATCTACTTTGAGGATTAAGTTAACTTCTTGGAATTTTTTGAATTGGGGAATATATAAAGGCTTTTTGATAGGAATGTGTCAATTGATGAGCAGAAATTGAAGACAACAAGATTACATGTAGCTCATTCTTTAGATCCTGCTAGAATTGTGTAGCTTTCTGACATTAAAACCAGGTTCTGTAGTTGTTTGCTGCTGCAGTGTAATTTTTCACTTGGTTGAAATAACATAAAATGTCCCACTATTCATTTCACTCCTTTAGATTAACTGTGGATAATGGAGGATTTACGCTGCAAGTACAGATTATAAAATAGGCTGAGGAAATATTTTTCCAAGATTTTTAGGACTAAGATAAGCTTTCTTGGTTTCCAGTGCCTTTTAAAACGAGTGTTACTTTTGCCAGTGTGTAGATCTTTCTGAGCACTTGAGTTCATTAGTTCCTGTTTGTGGTTGTGCCGTGCCTTTTCCCTGCTTCCCCAGCATTGCCGAGTGTGTTGCTGGAGCAAGTCTTAAGGAGAGGAGAGCTAATGCATAGAGAAATCACTCTCCATTTGTGCAAATAATTTGCAGTGGCAAGTTTGTTAAATTGAATAAAGTAGCAAACCAGAATGATAGATGCTGGGAGATGGAATCACCAACTGGAAAACAAAAAAGTTATTGCAGCAGATGAGCAGGTCAGTACAAAGGAACTGGTGATGTAGCAGTGCTCAATTGGGTTCAAATGAAAAAACACCCAGATAATCAGAAAACACAAATGGAAAACCTGGCAGGGAAATAACTTCTGGTGTCTCATATTATGCTGTTTGATTTCACTGAGACAGGTAAAGATGTTCACCATGTTTTCTGAAAAATACCAATTTAAATGTAGCCCAGAACGATTTATTTTTTTAAAAAAGAAACACAGTCTTATTCATTTTCAGTTATTAGAGTTTGAAATAATTTAATTGTCATGCATTTCTACAGAATGTATTTTATCTTCCTATGTTCCTAACAAAGGCATTCATGACTGCTCTCTCTGGTATATATCTATCAAGTGTGTGTTAGTAGGTGTGTTCACCCCTGTTGTTATGCATGCTACTGTTATGTTCTGGGTCTAGGAGGATGTATTAAAGATATATGTGAAGATAACAAAAACTAATTCTGCAGCCTGGATGCAGAAGCCTGCGTTGGAGCATAGATGTGCACACACTGCACATCAACCCATAGCGTGATGGCCATGAGGTCTGTACAACCGCCTTCACCCACCCTTTTCTTATAAAGCCCTGAAAGGAGCTGAAGCTCAAAATCTCATGGATTTCCAGTGATTTGCGGGTACTCTGGATCAGGCTGTAAATTAGTCTTGTAGTCCCTATGCCTTGTAGGCTTCATAACAGCTGACAAAGCAACTTATTTCCCTCCTTGAGCTGATGTACTGGTCCTGTTTGAGCAGCCTGAGACCAGTGACAGACTCCTGGCTGCGTGAACAACCATCTGTAACACACGTGTTGTGAGGTGGGAAAAGCGTGTGATGGTGACCTGCCTATCAGCTGGCACGGACATGACTGTATTTTCCTTCTTTCTGGATGCTGACCAAGCGCCAGATGTGTGTGTGTCCTCCTGTTTTCAGACCGTCAAAAGCAGGAAGGAGTTCCCTCTGTGCGCTTTTGTGAAAAATCATGGGTTTTGGGGGAAGGGATATAGGGATGGGTAGATGTATATAGCTCAGTTGTTATTTTAATCTGGTATGATAGCTCGTTTTGGTTTTGTGGGGTTTTTTTTCCTGGGCATTTTGTTTCTTAGCGTTGTGGGGCTGCCATGAAACATTCCTGATGCAATATTCTTTTTATGTGTTTCTGCACAGAATGTATATGTGTTTGTATGCAATAGTAAATTCTAAAACTGTTATTACTGCTCAGTCTCATCTGAATCTTGATTTCCATCATGTTTAGCAAGATTTGTTGAGGGAAGAAACCACTGTAGTATAACTACTGCACTGACTCTGCATCAGAATCGTAAGATCTAATGAGAATGTCAGACCTCCTGCCCAACTTTACATTTGTGAGATATGTGCTACTTATGAGCTTGCCTGCACTGCTCAGTGTCCTGTAGGAGAGAAAAACCCAAGTGACTTCAAAATGACCTAGTTTACATACCAGAAGCTGATGCAGCTGTAAGCTGCATTGTATAGACAAAATGCAAAGTCCTTTTACAGGTTTGTATTAGTTCTGTTTTTCATGTCTTTCCAGAGATGGCAAAATTTGGCACTACTAAGTCTTTCAAAAAAAAGTACAAGAAGCTTTATAGTCAGCTCATTATTCCTTTGGTTTAGTTTGCCAACTTTTCAAGGAACTGGATTGAGATGTTTTGCTGCAACACCACAAATGCAATTTCATTAAAATGGGACTACTGCAATGCCTTTCAGAACTCATGAGAGAGATTGTGGCTTTTTGCTGAAGCCGTAACACAATTTCCCAAGGCAAACATTAAACACATGGTTATAAAACAATATGAAATTCACCAAAGGGAGAAACGTTAGCTCTAAGTTGTAGATGTTTTTTCAGACTGCTCAGACAATACTATTATAGTTCAATAGGTTACCATATGGAAAAATTGTGCTCTGGCAAATCCTCTCAGAAAGAGCCAGCAGCAAATCTAGGCAATTCTGGAAAAAGGGAGAATGGAAGTGAGAAACCATTGTAACTAGGGAGCTGTCTATGAAAGTGTGTGGAACATGACTAATCAGCACAGCAAAACCCTAATACTGAGATCTCCACAAGCTCTGTACTTCAAATAGTGTTTAGTGTCCTAATGTCTAATCTGGAATTTGGAAGAAGAGTTGTGTATGGATGATACACATTCAGACTAGAGAAGGCAGTAACTTTAGTGACTGATCAAGAGTAGGTGAATGAGTAATGTAGTAGTGGGTGAAACTCACTGTCGAGACTTGCAAAGTTGTGCTCATGGAAAAATGCTGAATTTCACAGCTGTATGGAAGTTTATGGAAAAAAGGGCTCAAGTGTCACTGGAGACAGGTCAATGCAAGCATGTTAGGAATGTCATGTTTTTTCCTTTTTCTTTTCTGGTGACTGTATTTTTTGAAGAAATTTGAGACACCAGCATAAGTATTCAGAGGGAAGGGAAAGCTGATTAAATATGTGAAAAAGAGCAGAATTTTGGAGATGTTATGCAAAAAAAAGAGGATTCGTAATTGAAGGAGGGAAAATGGTGATGGAAAGAGAAAGAAAGTGGGATTTTGTTATTTCAGCTCCATAGGAGCCAGAGTCAAGGCTTAAAAACAGCAAGAATTTTCTGAATGTGCAAAGTTAATATATTGAATGCTTAGGACGTTAGTAGTATTTAAAAATTTTTTTTTAGGGATTAGACTGTATACAGATAATTAGAAAATTCACAACTATATTTGATAGGATTAAGAAATTGTAAAGAACTTAAATCCTCATGCTTCAGCAGAAAAGCCAATGAATATGACAATATTCTGAAGAGTATTCTCTTATGGGAGATTCATTTCATATATGTCTACAAAAGATTTTGCAAGCTTTAGTGAGACTCGTGTGATATTGGTGACACATATGGAAAGTACAGCTGGCCTAGACAAACCTAGCTAGCTAATATGATAGATTGAATATTGTATTTAACTTCAGTGCAGCTGTTGCTTACACAAGGAGTGCAAAATTGAACCTTGACAGAAGAACAATTAGAGAATAACAAAAGTCCACAAAAACTCCCCAAAAGTTTTTTGCCTCAAAAGAAACTTTGTTCTTAGCCTATCTTTCAGTAAAACTGTGGCAAATGACTGCAAAACTATATTGTAACGTATTTTGTAATAGAAAAGGGTAGATCCTGGAATGCACAAGAAATACATGGACTGTTAATTACATGAAAAACTGTTTATAGAAATTTGGATTTCTGGTCATTTGCTTTTTGTAACACCTATACTGTTTTGCTTTCAGTAGCCAAAGATAATATTACATGCGATTCTGCTGTGCAGGGCCTGAAATGTCATAAGTACGGCTTTCTCTTCATGCTGTATTAACCACTCAAACAAAAGGCAGTTGCATGCTTCATGCAAGTACTCCAGGAAAACACAAGGAATAGAAATAAACAGAAATGACTATGCAAAGGAAATTAGACATTGCTGTCATTCATTTGCCTGTATAAATGATCCATGTGACTTCTGTCTGTCTGTGTGCAGGGATCAGAAATAGTTTCCCAGCTAAATCAAATTGACCCTGCAGATAGCAGAAGTTTAGTCTGTCCTGATTTGTGTAAGTGGCTTAGAGCGCTGTGCTTTTTGTGGCACTCATTGCACTCTAAACAAACATTGGCACTCTTGGTGAAGTAGAAAGCCTGTCATTTTTGCATAGGGTTTCTTAACAATGGAGACGGGGAATTGTTTGAGATTCAGTACCCATTTTAAGCTGGCACGTACCCAAGGTGTAGAAGGGAGCCAGGAAATGCTTTGTGCGAGAGGCTTTGTATAACTTGCCCTTGAGATCTCAGACTCTTCACTATGAAGAACTGGAGCAAGAGGTTGCCAGCTTGTCATCCCAAACAGAGCTTGTAGAGGCCTATCAGTTGCCAACATTTTTTAACTTGAAGGCCCTTGAGAAAAGTAACTGTCTTATGGGCTGAAGTAGCACATGGGCTGTTTGAAATGTCAGGCGTGGGGACTGGGTTATTTAGCTGCAGCTGAGACCCCCAGGATCTCCTGGCTGCTTGGGAGTGATGTCAAGTGTGGGTCAGTAACCAGAAGGCTCAGCCTGAGTCCTGCCTAAGTCATGAAGTGTGGAGGGAGGAATGGGAAAGCTTTGCGGTGAGAGGAGAGGGACAGGAACTCTTCTTTCCTGGTGAACTCACCTGGCAACTTGGCAAGGATTGTCAGAGCCTGTGACAGCCCCTGGCTGACCCGCTGAAAACCCACCTCCCTGTCTGTGGCACTCCAGAGAGACAGTCAATCTGAGCATCAAGCCACAAGGAATATACAGTGCTCTGTGAGAGTGCACCTGTTCTGAGATTTACAGTAGAGTTTAGTCTACTGTATAGGCATGTTAAAAACTGGCCCACGAGGAATTTACCTCTTATGGCATCAACAGATGCTATGTGCATATGTTAGATAGAAAAAACACTGTATGTGCACTTGTGAGTTCGTGTTGTCCCAAATACACCTATGAGAAAGCTTGTAGGTGAGTGCAAGAGAGGTGTTTAGCAATACTGATTCGCTCTGGAAAATGGGAAGTGTGTTGTAAATGTATCCGTATACAATCATCACTGCAAATCAACATGTTTGTGTGAACCCTTTTCTTTGAGGACTTCAGATACAATGTGAGCCACTGAACCACTGTTACTCATTGTTTGTGCTGCCCAGTGGTGATCCATGGGAGTGAACTGCTGGGATCCACAGGTACCAGAGGGATTTCAGCTGTAGCATACCACTGATCAGCTGAGAGTGCAAGTTCCATCTGGTGTGGTTATACTTCAGCTGAGTCCTGCTGGTTTTCAGTTTCAGAATCAAAACAAAGTTATGCATTTATGTTTTCTTTTTGCAAGCAATTAAGTTGTAAAATAAGAAATAAAGAAGAAAGGCATTGCCTGGGTTGAAATGTCAAGGTTAGCTTTAAAATAAAAATTGTTTAATCTTTGTTTAAAAAAGTTTTGTGTATTCTTCATATGAAACTTCCAGTGGTTGATCTTCTGCTTTGTAGAGCTTTATATTTAAATTACGTCAGCAAGGGTCAGTGGGCAAGAAACTTGTCACTTGAAAATGCGGATTCTTTTTGGATCATATTTGCTTTCTAGTGCATTAAAACAATGTGGAGCACAAAGAGACCGGTTACCTGCTTATCTCATATGGGGCTTTGCGTGCACACCAGCTGTCTGTCCTCACTAGAAGTCTGTTTTGGCTCCTGGGCTTGGTGCTGTCCAGCTGGTTGGATTCTGAGAACCTTGTTCCGGACGTTAAAAAGGGTTTAGTTGTCACACAATCCAATTAACACAAGACAGAGACATGGCTGACTGAAAGGATTGTTAGAAAACACTGCCTTTCTTTTCATTATGCTTTTCTGTGTGTTCCAAAATCAGTCTATAAATTGAATGTTACAACTGAATGTTCCCATATCAATTGCTCATCAGTTGTCCATGTATCTGAAGAATCATTTTAGTGTTACGTTAGTGAGTCTTCTTCATTCAGAGCACATCTTTTCAGGGAAAAAGTGTATATGATGCAAGTTGCATAAGATTTTCTGTATCACAAGTGACCTGGTTGGTCAGTTTGAAATCTTCAGACTTGTTGAACTTGAGAAGTAATTTTTTTTGGGAGCCCAATTCAGCTGCTAACAACTTGTTACTCTGCTGCCAACCTGAGCATAAATAAGTGAGCAATAGATGTTGAAAAATGTTTTGCCCAAAGTGTGATCTAGTTGTCATTCTCAAGAGGGAGCTAATGAAAACTCTATATTAGGACTCTCAACATCTTTTTATCTAATTTGTACAATCTTTCTGTTTTTGCAGTCTTCCTGACAGTTTAGCTGATATAATTAGTCGTTGCTTGCAAGAACCTTTTCATTCAGTTTTGATATTCAAAGAAGCTTAGCTCCTAAGAATTACCTGGAAAGTGGTAGTCAATGAAGTGTATAGTTAGTCTGGAAAAAAAAAAAAAAAGATTGGCCCTCCTCCCATTTAGAACCCCTTTTTCTCCCCCACTTAAACAAGTACACCACAATACAGTTCTCTGCATGCACAACAGTCCAAGGATGTTGGGAAAACCTTACGTGAGAAAATAAAATGTTGCATTTTATTACATTGCACAGAAATGTCCCTTAAACTGGAAGGGACTTGGAGTAGAAGGGAGGAAAACTGTTTTTCTTTACTTGTCCAGGTTCCCTGTCACAAAGTAGGTTTAAATGTACTTGACGATCACTTTTCTGCTGGCAGGATCTGTTCATGCAACTGACTCGCAACACCTTGCCATGCTTTCTTGTAGCTGCCAAGCCAAGGAAGAGAGGAAGCAATGTGTCCTTACTGTGAGCATTGGCTTTGGTCTCCAGAGTGTCCAGGCTGTGTCTGGTATGTGGCAGCCACCCTGTACTAGTAGAGGGCTGTGAGGAAGGAGCATCTTATGTGTGCTTCCATTACACCTAGATGTAATGCGTAAAGCACATGAGAAGGAGCTAAATTTCCTCCAAACTTGAAGCTTGCTTCAGGCTGGGGCTTCATTAACACCCTCCATCAGTACTGTGGCCAAGGATAATGTATTATGCCTTGGGCTGTACAGCTAAGGAACCCTGTTATCAGTGGAAAAAAATCACTTTTGTAGAACTGCAAAATACTTGTCAGTCTAAACATATATATAGAATAAAACTGATCTCCACGGAATTTCAAGGAGTAATAAATGTGCAAGGTCATTGTCTGCCAGACAGATGATCTCAAGATGTAAATTTGGACTATATCAAAATATTCTTATCGTGTAAAGATGGAGAGTGTCCCTGTCAAAAAGCCCCCCTGAGAAATCAGCTGACACGCCTTATCCAGTAGGTAGTTTTCCTGGTTGCACAAAATAGTTTCAGCCTGGTGAGGGAATAAATTCCATTTGATTTCAAGAAGTTGCTTATTCAGATGAATCATGTCCAAAATACTAGTTGTTCATAGTACTGTATGCATAATAAATACAGTAGAAAATGCTCAACATCTCTATAGAACTCACTTGAGGGAATGTGGGAAGGGTAAGTTTGTGCTTTCTCAAGTGTGTTTTAGCACAACTGTGTGCTTGCATTGCTGAAGGATACATCTGTCTATCAAGATTTTAGGAACTTTCTAAGCCAAGCCAAGACATTAGGTAGACCTAGCTAAAAATTAAATTCTCCTGGTCGTGGCTTTAAAATTATTTTAGGAACTTTCTAAGCCAAGACATTAGGTAGACCTAGCTAAAAATTAAATTCTCCTGGTCCTGGCTTTAAAATGTAATTTAAGGGAAGATAAGTGAGCTGGGACAAAGGTGAAGGGAAAAAAATAATAGAAGGAATTTAAATAGGCTGCTAATGAACAAACCTATCTTGGTCATTCAGATCTGTGAGGAGAAGAGTCTGAAGTTATGATTTCTAGTGCAAGAGAGTAAGAGAGTTTTCTGGCTGCATTAACCAACACAAACCCTTAACATACCTGAAAAGAGACAAGAGAGAGGGGAAAAACAAACTGTAGCTCTTTCCTGAGGATGAGGCAGTTCTGTAGTGGTGAATGATTTACCTAATGGGGAAAATACATCTGCTGTGCTATTAAGTTCATATGAAAAATGTTATGTGATGTGTGAATCATTTTATTTTGAATCTTCCTTCAGAACTGCTTATTTACAATGTGTAATTTCTTTCTAAGTTTGTGAACTCTATACAGAAATATACAACAGCTGAAAGTCCACTTTAAAAATGGGTATTCTTCCTTTGTTTTGTCTCTTATTTTTGGCAGAATTTTTTAGTGATAAAAGTAGCAATGGAAATATCCACAGACTACCTGTGATTGTGGAAGGCCCTTGAAGCTAGGCTTAGCTACCATTTAAAAAAAAACAGTTTGTAAAGACCAAACTCAAATTAAGTCAGGAGACTAAGTTCTTAGTATGGACTTTGGTCAGCTGATGACCAAAGGGTTCTTCACAAAGTTGACTATATTATAAAATCTTCATAAGAGATTATAAAGGCAAGGTCTTTCACCACTCATTTTAAGGAAGGATAGTTAAAAGCTTACATGTGGGAAGAGATTCTATGGTCCAGGCAAGAAGCAGAGGGACAGAAAGGGGGACAGATGAGTCTTCAGTCTGAAGATGTCACATAGATCTGGAAGAGCCATCCAGATGAGGAAAATGTGTTCAGGGGACTGGAAACAGGGTGTTAGCATTTTTAAACTATGTCTTGTGTTAGTGACTGCTTCAAAAGCTATGGTATGTATTTTGACTGCTGGAGATCCTGGAATGAAAAAATATAGCCTAGTCTAACACTCATGAAATTGGATCTTTGGGAAAGGGTTATTTTAAGTAAATTGGGAAGCTTGGAGAACTAGTTGTAACCATTGAGTCTGCAGAACCAGGCTACAATGTTTGAGCTTTCAGAAACTGCACCTTCATGGTGTGTCTAGAGAGCTAGCCTTGGAAGGCAATGCCTCACTTCTGGAGAGATTTGGGAAACTTTAAAAGCTCACAATGCCAGATGTGTAGGTTATTAGAAATCAGATAAGTGAGAGTCTAGAGGGGAAAGCACCATCAGGCCCAAGTATTGATTCCCCCTGGCCCCTCACCTTACAGTCAAGTTACTTTATGAAAAAAAATCAGTGATTGTGAAAAAAGAATAAAAGGTATAAAGAATGTGACAGTTTAGCTGATGTATATAGTATGTGTTCTGGATGAAACAGTGATTTTATAAAGATGATGAAAAATAAAAGAAAAAAAATCATAGTGAGTATAACAGTTGTACAGTGATAACTGAAGAAAACCGTTAGCCCTTAAGGAATATAGCACGATTATTGTCAGTGTGTCCAGGCTCTGAAGCTGATATTGTGTTGTCTATGGTGTCCTGCTGTAACTTGATTTTTAGTGGTCCTAGAATTTGAGTGCTGCTCTTACAGTAAAAATCCTTAATGTTTGGAACAGCGTGGGAATAGTAGGATAGTTATAGCTGCTGTGGCTTTCTGACATTTGGTTTCTGAATTTTTTTTACTTGGTTTACTTTTTGAGCTTGTGACTATAGTATTTTGTATTCTGTATATCTGTATTCTCAGCAATCTGTATGATCTAATACTCAATGCACACTTAGAGATGTAGTAAAAGCCTTTAGTAAGAAGCTGTTGATCTGTGAATAAACGAACAAAAATCCTCCTTTGTAGCAGTACTTCCAATTAGAAATTAACTCCTAAAAAGTTATTTATTATTGTGTAACTGGTAAAAAGAGAATTGATATTTGAAACCAGGATCCTTCTCTGACCTATTCTTTCTGCTTCTGTGTTTGAGGTGCATTTTTCCTTTTCTTAAACCATCCCTCTGTGTGCCCGGACTGGAATTTGGTGCTAGCTTCTTTGGTATGAGGTCTGTTTTGTCAGTTTAGACATTTTCCTTCCATCTGTGTTTAACTCTCCATACAAGGAATGGTTACTGATGTTACAACACCCTGTAGAAATATGCTCAGGAAGATGTGATATTGGAATTCCTTGCTGAGCGTTATTTGTCCCATCACATGTGATAATGTCTCAGTAGCTGTTTATACCTTGGGATTGGTTCCTCTGACCACAGCACACTGTTAGCTCTCTTGGTCTTCCATAGAATTCACTCAAATCCTGTGGTAAGAAAACAAGGAAAAATTATTCTGGTTTTACTCTGTGGCTAATAAAGTTACCTGGAGGTTTTATATAATGAGATTTTTATGAACACAAACATAGCAGCCACTTAAGCTTTATGAGAAACATAGTCTAAGTAGCACCTAATCAGAAATGTAGTAACATTTTTATGTATAGATAATGTTATGAGGCTCAAGTTATTCTCTATTATCCACTTTGACAGTTTTCTGTTATGCAGTTACTGAAATTGGATGAAGTTGAAGGAATTGTATAACAGCTAAGAGCAGAGCCTTTAAGTGAAATAGTACCTTTCAGTGGAAGGTGAGGCATTTTAATAAAAGGTCCTTTGTAAGTGGTTCCTTCTGGATTAGTCAGTTTAGGCTTGCTTACTGATGAAATACTTATTTTTTAGATATCTCTACCACTGTGCAGTCTGTAAGTTTTTTAATAATCTAATTTAATTATTAGTTTCATATATAATTAATTATTTGCCTCAAATTATTCAATAAAATGTGTAAGCATTGCAATTAATTATAGGTCTTTGAAAATATGATGTTTTAGAGTAATTTAATAGCAGCAGCAATTGTCTTATTTTTAATAAATTGTTTTAGTTGTTAGCACAGTATTTTATCTATAAAAACCTGATTACAAGAAGTTCTCTGTGTAATTGTAATGAAGGTGCAGAGGGAAGAAAGGACAGAAAGCTCAAGGTAAAGGTCAGATGGGCTAATCAGTGATAGACACCATTTAAGGCACAATAGGAGACTAGTGGAATGAAATATTAATATGTATTTATTTTTGTTCAATGAAGTACTGTACAAAGCTGATTATTTTTTCCATAAGGGTTTAATACACTTGTTTCCCACTTCTGGGTCACTTTAGCAAGTAATTTTAATGCTTACATTAAAAAAAACACACAAACTTGCTCTGAATATCTCCCTGAAATTTGAAATAAATAGATTCCTTCACGGTTACGAATCAGATATTTTAAAAAACAATAATTCTGTAAGTTCCTAGAACCCAGTCACTAGTTGAAAAATGAAGAAGTAAAACTCTTGTATTAAAAATTAAAAAGAAAAAAAAAGCAGCAGTCACTGCAGCACTCCAGTCCTGCTGTCCCCTCTATCATGGGTGGCCATGTGGAAGAGCAGCAAGGGCACACCAGTGTGGGGCATTTGTGTGCTGGAGAGGCGTGTATGACAGAAGGAGAGGAAGGGAGACCTTCAGACATTCTGTATTGCTATTTGATAGGAACATGAAAAGAAAAAGTATCCAGCAAAGAGAGCACTTTGACCACCTCTGAATGACTCTTTTTTTGCCTTTTAGTGTGACAGAATCTTCCACTTTCACAATGGCTGTAGCTGAAAAGGCACTTGTCCTTATCGAACCTGTCCACCACTCCAGGATACCTTGTTAGTTTTCAAATTAGTGTCTTCCCTAGAGTGAGCAGAGGTTTTCTTTCTCGGAACAGGTTGCCCAGAGAAGCTGTGGACACCCCATCCCTGGAGGTGTTCAAGATCAGGCTGGATGAGGCTTAGAGCAACCTGGTCTAGTGGAAGGTGTCCCTGCCTATGGCAGGGGGGTTCGAACCACATGAGCTTTAAGGTCCCTTCCAACCCAAACCATTCTGTGGTTTTGTGATTCATGTGTAGAGAAACCTTAGGTGCAAAGTGTAATTAGGCCAATTTTTAAACAATTTTGGATAATAGGAGATTAAAGAAATATTCTGCACCTGTGCTGGTATGAGGTGAGCCTGGTTATCCACAGTGTAATATCTGTTTATGCACAGAGGCAGAGGTACAGATGGTTAAAAAAAAATAAAAAGTATAAAAATAAAATTAGCGGTTCAAAATGAGAGCAACTTTTAACAAGTCAGGTCTCATCTAAGCATCGAAAGAAGAGGCCTGGTCTTCAAGCAGCCACTGGTTAGGAGGTGCGTATATACTGAGAGTTTTTGAAAATCTGTCCTACGTTTCACAGTGGGAACTATCAGGTGTTAAACCCATTTGAACAAACTGCCTAATTTCATGTATTCAGATGAAAACTCTTGAAAATTTGTGATTTTTGATGTTCTTCTGTGATTTGACTCATGCAGAGCTGAAGGGGGGAGAGAAATTCAGAGTAACACTCTAGTAATTTAGAGTAGCTTTATTAGGTGTTAAAAAAAGTTTTGTATGGTGTCTGAAGTTATTCTAGGGCAAATGCTACAAGGAAAACTGAAGAATGCAGATTTTCAATATTTAAGTGCAAACAATTTTATAGCACTGGAGGGTCATGGGGATTTGAAATCGAAGAAAAGTGTTTTGGTGGGGTTTTTTTTTGGTTTTTTTTGTTGTTTTGTTTTTTTGCAAGGAATACTAATGCTGAAGGGGGACAGGATCTTTTTCTTAGCATTGAGCAAAAATAATTTTGGCATTCATTATGTGTTTCATGGGTGAGGAAAGAAGAAAGTGTTCCTTTAAAATTGCTTTTAGAAAATGAAATAGCAGCTTTAGACTGTTGCTAGGCTTGGGATATTTGCGTAATCCTTGAATGCAATTGTAAGTAGGTGATACATTGCAGAGATATTTCAATAGATCGGCCCCTAAAACTTGTCAATAAATATGTGCTATAAATATGTACTGAGTCACAGCTAGATGCATAAACACTGCAAGTTGTTCAGCAGTTGGCATAAATAAATGAAAGTTGTTTGGATAAGTTGGCTCCTTCACCACGGGTATGCTTCCCTGGCTACGTGAATTGATTTCTGGTGTCTCATCTGCCTTACATAGTATTGCTGTCCACTTTGCTGGCAGAAGCAACAGCTATTGGAGAGGGGAAATTATAGACGGGATGATAAGGATAAGTTTTGGGGCTGTACGTTTCTTGAGTTGGTCGTTGGAGCATGGAACTTGCTGTCCATGTGTGAGGCAATGGTAGTTTTTGTGGATTTACCTTGAGTCTCCTAACATTTAGCTTCTCATTATGCAGCAGCCCTGATGGTATTGTATATACCCCAAGGCTGGCTCCCTTCTAAGTCTCCTGCTTAAAGTTTAGGTCAGAGGACATGAAATACTGCTTTGGAGTGATGTTTGCACTTGTTTAAATTTGTTGTTTTCAAGTAGGCGTTTGACTGAGGCACAGTTGGCAGATTGCTTATGGAAAAGAGATCATGCATCAGGGTTTTGGTTTCCTTAAGATTTCTGGGTGCGTAGGAGTGTGCAGTGAGTGGCACACACTCCTAATGGACTGGGGAAACAACAGAGCAGTGAAGTCTTCTGTAGTTCATTCAGAAGCAGTCGTGATGCTTAGACTGATGTTCATCCATCCTGCTTTCAGCAGGAGGCATGATTCAAAGGAGAACCATTTGAGGGGGGGAGCCCCGTCAGAATTATATCATTGCTGCTAATTAGACAGGCAAGTAGGGCTAACATGTTCCTTGCTTGTCAATACTGCTTAGAATCCAAATGAGTTTCTCAGTACCAAAGAACTGGGAGGTTTTATCAGCTTGTCTAGAGTTGCTACATTTGACTGCTTTTTGAAAATGACAGGGAAGCGTTTTCCTTTTGTGTGTGCCAGAACTGAGCCTGAGCTGCGCTGACTTTAAAATAATAGTGTGTACATAAAAAATAGTCTTGAAGGAGGCCACAAAGTCAAGAACCCCTGCAAAATGCTAATGAAGATATGAAAAAATACTACTGTATGATGATTTGCAATGAAATGCAGGTTAAAGAAGCAGAAGGTAAGAAAGTGCAGTTTCTTCTGTGTTAAAGGGCAAAAGAAAATATAATTATTGAAGAACTTGGTAAGAATGGGGATCAAATATGCAGTATTTAGAAAAGCAGTTATGTCCCTTGAATAATTGAGATGGTTTGCAGTTAATTCTACCTAAAAACTGGTGTTGAAGGGTGAAAAGAAAAAAAACCTCAAAGCTGGTTCAGTTCCACCTAGTGCCTTAAAATAGTATCGATGCCATTGTGATTAATGTGTAGCTCTGTAAAACCATGCTCTATTCAAAATTACCAGAAGTGCTTATTCATATTTTGAAACATCGTGCCAAGCTATGATTCCGGGAGAAAACCATTACTAAAGGAATTACTTTTTGTTGAGAAAACAGAAATACAGTTATTCTGGAGAATTTCTATACTGTCAAGGTACTATTTAGCTACTTTCAAGGATTTTTTTATTATTAATTCAGGAAAACTAGACAATGTTTAAGGTCAGTGATGTTTCACATATTTAACCACATCACTAAATTGTCATTTAATTTTTTAATTTTTTTTTAATTATTTTTTAAATACATACATTCTGCAGTCTTTCCTGGTTCGGTCTTCCAAATCCACCTAACTGCAAAGCCAATAGCAAAACTTGTCTCTGAAGCAAATAATTAGCTATAAAACTGTTAAAATTCTCAGAGACATTTACTTTCTTTGGAGGAGCTAGAGAACAGTATCAGATCTGTCTTTTATGAAAACAAGGCCATCTCTTATCTGTCACTAGTGCTCCAAATTAATGCACTTTTATCAGTGGAGTACGCCTCATACTGATTTTATGGTGCTAGTTTTTCCATGTAAAATGTAGTGTGTTCAATGAAGATTAACCCAAAAACTTTACTTGGAAAAGAAGCGCTGCATTTATTGACCACTTGATGGCATCACTCAGTTGTGTGGAAACTGCCTTTCCAGTAGAGCAGTTTTACTTGTGTGCTTGGTGTTGGAGGACTTTCATATTTTATTTTAGACTATTAAAGACTGAAGAGAGGTACTAATCTGCTTTGATTAGTGTTTCCTTCTCTGTGGTGTATTACTTACCACTTTGAAATAATTTTGTTATCCGCATAAATGTGAACACTATTGCATAAATGTGATCTAGATGACTCCTCTTCTAGCTCCTGGTTAACTTTTCAAGGATGGCAGCTAGTGTTTTAGTGGGGTTGATACTGACACAAAGAATGTTGTCCTGCACTGAAATGTCTTTTTGTTTTGCTTTTCCAGGGAAATTGCTTTAAGCCGCCAATTGTTGCAATCAGTATGTCTTCTAGGCAGAGGATTATACAATTTTGCGTGTTCCCTATAGGTTCTATAAAATAAAAATGTTTTGCAGCCTTCATACCAAAATTAGGTGATGTGCCTGTGTGTGTGTGCAATCCAACAGTGACAGCTTACTGAAAATGCTGAATCAAGGGGATAATGAAGGAAACAAGGTACAGTGACTATAATTTAGAAGTAAAGGACGGTCCTGGTAATGTCAGGGGAGCTCTGACAGCTTATACATGCTGGAAAATGGCCCACAAGATATCAGGTAGTAAAGCATATCGTTGAAAGCAAAACTGCTTCTCCTGAGCAGCCGGTGTCAATAAGAATTAACAAAGCATCCTGTTCGTGCTCTGAGCAATGGCACAGGGATGGAGCCAGGTTCCGACCCTGAAAGGGTAAACAGGCAGTTTGGGCGAAGCAGCTCAAGGAAGGTGATATTGCCAGTGTGCCTCTGGTCTGCAAGTTACCATTTTCTGGAGAAAAAAACCTTCCTAAAAATACATATAAAAACCCATTCCTTTTTTTTTTTCCTTCCCTTATTCCTCCTCCTTGTTCAACTTAGGCCTCCAAATGCTGGAAAAAAACATTAAAAAGGCATCCAGCGAATAGGGGGAGGATCTTTATTAACACTTTTTCTAAAAATATTTTGGTAAACATTTCAAAATCTTAGCAGCTTAGGTGCTGCTTTGTCAGGGATATTCTGATATACTGATTACATGTGCACTTAAATATGCACACTAATATATGTAAGTAATGGTGTTCTTGAATGTACACACTGGTTTTCTGGAAACTTTTCCTCATAACTGATGGCCTGCTGAGATAATAGCTGTTATCTTAGAAAATGTAAGTGATGGTGTGTATCTAATTTTTGGATCATGAAGTGCTTTGAAATGGCTGCTGAGAATTTTACCTAATTTGGACACTGAAGTGTCCAGCTATAGGACTTTACCCATACAATTTATGATAAGTTTTTCTAAAATAATAAAAAAAAATTATCAACTAACTTGGCTATTTTATTTCAGTTGCTAAGAAAAAACACCTAAGATTCACTTATGTTGTGTTTTCTAAAAAAAAAATAAAAAAATAAGATAGTGAAGGATGGAGAAAGGAGTCAGAAACACGCTAATTGGTAATTCAGTTTTTTTCAATATCTTATTTAGCATAATGATTTTGGTTGGTAGTTGGGACCCTAAGTAACAAAAAAAACCCCATGGAAGACTGACAATGACAATTCCACTTTTGGTCAATACTATGTTTCCATCATAGTTGCACTGAAAGTAACAAATTGAGCCTGCTGTAGGTCAGCAAGGAGCCTCTCTAATTTTCATGGGGTTGGTGGTCATGTGGACCTCGCTGTCAGTGTCTTGTCCATGAGTAAATGTTAATGATCCTGCTACAGGTTGACTTATACATTTTTTAGCTTTGACAATGTAAGTTTGTGACTTTAGGTACCCTGGCCCCAGTTTTTATTGCTGTTGCCAATCATTTGTTAAGGACATAACATCGTACATGTTTGCACAATGGAATGTTTCAGCGTCTTGTCTACAGGCACTCTGGCAATGTGGGGTGTGTGTCAGATTTTGAAGATCTTCCTGAGTTTGAGACCTGGCAGGAGAAAGTGCGCTTGGCTTCTTGGAAATGGAAGGAGCCCTGCCCTAATTCATTGTGAATTTGTCGCAATATGACTTTTATGGCTTCACATAAAGGGAGGTTTGCATGTTGTGAGATTCTAAAAAACGGAGACTTGAAGAGGCAAAAGTTACAGTTTTCTTAGTCTTTGTGTTGGGTACCTGGTTCCTTTGTTTTAAGTTTATATCATGTTTCTGTGAAGTCCAGCAAGAATGTAATCTATCTTACAAACTCCAGGCATCTTCTGACCTCTTTGGCTCTAGGAGTTGTTTTTTATTCTTTATTTATTCCAAGAGTATCTACAGTATTTGATGGTGGTTGCATTTGTATTTTGAATGCTGGGCTAGTCACAGAGGTTCTCCAATGCCCTTCTCGCAATGCAGTACTATACATGGGGAATACTTTCGTGATTTGAAATTCTTGTCTCTGGTGGAAGACTTGGCATCACGTCTGGGCTCTGCATGCCAGCAAGAAGGGGAACACAACTGACATCAGGAGCTACTGTTAGACTATGTCAGACTTTTCTGTAGCTTACAAAATGACTACATCAAGGGCATGGGATATAAGAATGCCTGCATCCTGGTCCCAGATGCAGAAGAGCTATTTAAATGAAAAGGAGGAAATATTAATTGTTTTCAAATGTTATATTAAAAAAACGTACACATCCAAGTTGGGGTAGTTAGGTGTTTTGGTTGGTTTGATTTTTGTTTTGCATCAAACCACAGTGGGCTAATTGTGAATTTGCTTTCTTGTTTTTAAGATGCATTTTGTTTTGATTGAAGGCCTGTGTAATGGAGTAAGAAATATTTGTCTTCGCTACATATAAGGTGATATAGCAATAAAAGTGCTACATAAAAGATTTTGTTCTCTGCATCTGTTATCTTTTCTGTGTATTAACACTGACAAGTAACGATAGCTTTGTGTAGGGTTTTCATAATAAAAATATAAAATTCTTAGTTATTTGAAGAAACATAGTTTAAGTACAGACCATAAAGGTAAGTAAAAGCCTACAGAATGGGTACAAAGGAAAATGTATTTATTGCTGGGTGTTCAAAGGAAAGACAACTGCATAACATGGTATTAAATGCCCATGATGCAAATTCACTATGAATTGCCTTTTTTCAGTTAATGAAAGAAGCTGAAGAGTAAGCAAACATCATAAAATGTAAAGTAAGGAAAATATTATTCACTGAGAAACCCCTCTTAGTGAAGCAGCAGGTTGAATGAGTGCTTAGATGACTAATTTTGTTGTTGTGCTTAATTCACCAACAGTAGGAGTGAATCTATAGATCAGTATTTTTAATAGAATCACTTTCAGTGATATTAATAAGTATTCTATAATTTTGTCTGTCTGATGGACTGGTTTTACACAAAAGCATTTAAATTTTAAAGGTCTTTGAGGCCTAAAGAGAATTAAAATGTGGATAGCTAATAGTCTTTTGCCATTTTTCTGTGTGGCTGAATTAGCTATAGGTTTCTGCCCCAACTTCATAGAAGCTTCTATGGTTTGTGTTATTTTGATTTTAGCTGAAGGAATTGTATCATCATCCTCTTGATTTTCGAAATATTGCTTGATGGACTGCAGTCTTTTTCTTTGTATCTTCATCCTTTCTAGCTCATCTCAATGCTCCAGACAAACCTCCCAGAAGGACTTTTTCCATTTAATGTAAGAATACCTATATAGATGTGTCCCTCAGACCTTACGTCTTGATTAAAGATACAACTTATCAGGTTTCTGAGCTGACATATTTTTATCTCCTAACTCTTTACTATTTTGGTGTTTCACCCCAAACTTCTGTTATGTGTATCTGTTTATACATAAATTGTCTGATGAACCAAATTGCTGATTAAATGTTGTACACATGAATAGTACAATAATTAGTTCCTTGTGTTCTTATTTGTGTACAGCATATGATAATATGTGTCTGCTTGCTAGTTGGTAGGTTTCTTACCTATACACTTTCAGCAGAATAAATTACAGGCCTTGATAATATCATGGAATATTATAATTCAGGTTCTCAAAATAGATCTTTTTTTTTTTTTCTTCCCAGAATTTGCTGTGTTCTCTGGAATTTGGTGTTTTAATGATTTTTTTTTCTGTACTGGTTTTGAAAGATAAACAATGTGAAAAACTAGTTTTCTATCAGATTGACTGAGACGATATAGCAAGCATGAAGTCCCTCATCTCATCTCAGCAGTATGGTAGCTTTGAAACCTAGTTAGAAACAGTTAAGTGCCAGCTTTTTTTAGTAATTTCACTGCAGAGCACTACACCAGAAATATCAGGTGTATGTAGTGAGACTGGATTTCCATTCTCCTGCCAGATCTGAAGTTATCTTTCTTCATTTAAAAATCTTTCCAAACAAAAAGTCAGCAACCTCTCAATTTTCAAACAGTGAAAATTTTAAAATCTAAGTTGCCATTAGGATGACTCTCCATTTGTGGTGCAGTGAAGAGCTCCTAAGGGTTAGTCAAACTGAAAAAATTAAAAAAAAAGATTTCAAGTAGAACCAAAAAACAATTCAGAGAGGATTCATCAAATATGGTCAGATGGTGTCCAAAGTGGGTAGGACCAGCTATAATGACACACAAGAGGTGAGAGACAGAAAGGCATTAAAGTTTGAAGAGGCAGGGTGAATGCCAGTAGGTGGATATATTGTTAGATCTGAAATTACAGTGGCAGCTGGTCCATTGATAATTGTGGAAACAAAGAAACAAGTTTCTACCCTTTTCTGAATAATAGGAAACCACTGAAAGGGAGACTGAAAGATGGTCATATTGTCATGTTGCCAGGAGCAAGATAACAGTTTCTCTTGGAGTATTTTGATTTCCTGCAGTTTGGAGAGAGATGGATTTAATTACAGTGAGATCTGAACTAAAGCTCTTAATGCAAATATCCCTATGAAGATGGTGCCAAATCAGGACTTTGCCATCTGCACCCGTCTTCAGAAACAGGATGGCAATATATGAGGCAATGGTAGAAGAGCAAGACCTTAAACACAATTGTAGCAAAACAGAATTCTCGCATCATCTCATGTGCCATGAGTCCCGCTGATGAAAAAGGTCGTATGGGTAAGGTGCAGTCTGAAAAATAATAGCTGCTCTTCCACGCTTAAGTGTGTTCTTAGTGGGATATGATGGGAGTTAGAGATGTGGGTCACAAAATGAGAGAAGAGTTTAGTATGTATTGCTATGGTGTCAGAGTCAAGTTAGACAAAAGGATGTTAGAAGATCCCCTAAATATATTAAACTGTGTTGCTTCTGACAACATCATGACAGAGATAGCATGGACAAGCAAAATGGAGAAAAAAACCCCAAACAAACAAAAACAAACCAAACCAAACAGGGCAGTAGATGGAGAAAAGAGAAGACAGTGTCTTGTGAAACCCTAATGGAAATAACGGTTCAAGATGTAAAATGTCAAGCAGGTGTGGAAAAGGGAATTTCTGAAAACAGACTTCAAAGTAGTAGGTTAGTAGAGATACCTCACTGAAACAACTAAAAACTGGATTAATCAATAATCTGCGAAATTTCTAGGAAATCCTATGAAGCTGCAGCTGACATACAGATTTAATGATTTACTCAGTCACAGTCAGTCAATGTTTCATTGTTGCTGAAAGTCCATAGCTAGTATGAAGGAAACCAGAACATTACACGTCTTTTCTCATGTCACTAAATTTTGCATGTAAGAAAGCATAGGCATGTTAGGGGGAAATCCTAAAAAAATTGTGACCCAAATTTTCTACTGGGATTGTAAAATCCTTGAACATTCTTTTGCTAATTCCAAGATGTCTTAATGAGTTTTTTAATGATTTGTATTCTGTTGCGTAGTTGCTCCCCATCATGTTACCCATGTAGAAAGTAATACTTTTCTTCTTTATGTGTTAAATGCTTATTCTCACCCTTTAGTGTAATAAGTGTGGAGAGGTTGAACTTCTTGAAGAACTTTTTCAAATCCATTGTGTTTTCATATAGTGAAAGCCTCCTGTTAGAAACATGACACATTCTGTTTCACGTTCTGTAATTTGAATAAAGAAAACAATTCAGATAGTATGAAACCTTTTTCCTTTTGTCATTCCAGCGTTTTATTGCCTGCTGTACTATCTCAAAACAGAAAGGCAAGAGGAGATAACACTCACTCTGTAGCATATGCTTTCAGGCATAACATAATCAATTGACAAAATATCAGAATGTAGAAGCTTATTGACTAATTCTTCATTTTAAACCATAGCCAGAAACTACAAAAACCCTTAGTGCTGAGGAAAAAAATACTGAGGAAAATGCCTCAGCCAAAACAGTCTTTGCTGAGATACTTCTGCTGTGTTTGGTGGGCTGTGCTGGGAGATAAGGGGACCCATTTGCTGTGGTCTGTTGTATCTCCAGTCTTTTTGCTGCTAATGAGTGAGCAGATTTTGATTAGTGTCAACCGCTGAATGAAGTTATCTCTTGTTGTACAACTGACGATCAGCTCTCTATTCCACAAATAAGTGATTCTCCATTGGAAAGGGCTTTCTTTTTTCTCTCCTGTCTGCTTTGCAAGTAAATTGTTCCTTCTACAAACCCATGTGGCTTGCTTCTCTCATCCTCAGTAACAGAGAAGCTTGCTGGCTGGTGATCTCTGCAGGGGTTTATAGCTCAGCTCTGCTCTTCTCTCCCTCTGTTCCCACTTCTCTGTTCCCTCCCCTACTGTGACTAAATAAATTACCTGTATGACATGTTCAGTTTTCTCTGGCAAGAAGCCTGGGAAATCAAATCTGTTCCTGAACCTGGGTCTCCCATTTGGCAAATGTAATGCCTCCCTGCTGTTAAATCAGGTCAGCTCTCAGGAAAAACAAAGAACAATTTCATGTAACTATAATCAACACAGAGTAAATTTAGATAATGCAGCTGACATGTTTATTGTAAAGACCATCAAGGAAATAATTTTAAAAGCACTTCATCTTTCCATTTTGCATTAGGATACATGTTGAATGTTCTTTGCCTAGAGAAGATCCAACATTTTCTGTTATCTCATATAAAAAATGAATATGTTTATTTTGTGTCTCATCTAAGAAGATATTTGGTGAAACAGTTCATTGGTTGCCTTAGAAACAGTTTTATGTATTTAATTACTGTGGTTTTATGTAATTAGTATTAATTGATAATTAACTCTTAATTACTATTAATTATTTGTAACCTGTCCAGTCCCTTTGAGTTTTTGGCCTCTGAAAGTGGGGAGATATACTTAAAAGCATTTAGTGGAGGAAAAATAAATCCTTTTAATACATTGTGTTCATTATTCTACTGTTCTGCTCAAGTCTGTTTCTACTGGAGATCAGAGGCGGCAGGTCAGAAACAAGGTGGCAGTATGTCCTCTGCATTACCAGACCTGACATGTGTCCTGGCAGTCCTGAAGCACGTGTCCCACGTGGGCAGCCTGCTCTGTCCCGCGCTGAGGCAGTCACCTTGTACAGGGGAAGCAGCAGTGTGAGCAGGCTCCTCTCTCCAGCTGGAAGCTGAATTTCCTGCTCGGCTAGCCTGCACGTCTTGTAGGGGCTCTCAATTACACCCCAGGGGGTCTTTCATTTATCCACTGTTAGCAAGTGTACACAAACTGCAGCTGGACCATGGAGCATCTCCAGTCACCTCCTGTCTGCCTTTATTATAGTGGGGCTCCCTCTCGGGGAAGCAGAGGCTGGTTTCCTTTGGACAGACTATGTTGCTCAGGGACTCAAGTAGCTACTGAAAACCTGAGCTTGCCCCCAGCCCTTTTTGGTGGAGGAGAGGGGTAGCAAGTACTGAGTACCCCTGGGGGTCCCTCTGGGCTGGGGCAACACTCACATGTGAGTGCTTTCTGTGCTCATCTCCTGGGGACCAACTTTGCTACTTCTTGTTCAAGAGGGTTAGTGAAAACTGTCAACAGTTGCCTTAGCCTTACACAGCCTTACCACCACTGCTGACGAAACAGAGTTCTAGCTAGGTACCTTGGCTGGAAACATTTTCCAACCCCAGATGAATGTCCAGTTGTCTTAGCTGGAGGATTCCCAGGAAGAGTGAGCTGCGCACAAGGCTGCCTGATGTCCTGGCTCTGCCAAGGGCTGCCCAAGCCTGCGTGGCCTGTGTTTCAAGCTTGCCTAACGCTTCATTATCAAAAGCAAAAGGGCTCAAATGTGTATGCTGTGTTTTGAAATGGTACGTGCTTTTACACATCTTTTTAAAGACACCCACAGTCTTACCAACGTGTTTAGTCATTGATTACTTGCCTTTATTCTAACGAGTGCCTTTGTTGTTTCTTCATTGCTCTGAAGCACACACAGTGAATATTTTTTTCATTAATTTAAAAATATAAGAGAAATTCTTGAAACTACAATCAGTCTTTATTGTCTGAAGTCTTCATCCAATGTGCACAACAAAGACTAAGAGAAAAGCAGTGAAGTGGGTTTTGAAAGACGAGATTTCAGTTCCTGCTTGCACTAGAAATGACCTGAAGCAGGGTCCATAATCTCCATCTGCATCAGCTCCTGTCTGAAGAAATGACAGTAGTAATGTTATCTGTCCTCAACTTTGTCTTATCAGTACAGATTGTAGATACTGTCTCCTACAGTAAAAGTACAGACATATCTCTGAAGGGCTTCAGCTGATACTGTAATAGAAATAATTTAATCTCTGTGTCAATGGCAAGGGCAAAACCTATCTTGTTCCCTTCTTAGCATCTAGGTTGGTCAAAGGATTTGTGGAGCTTGTTCTAACCCTGCTTTATTTTTTGTCTTCTCCAGCCTGTGACTTGATGACCCTGGGGATCTTAGCCTTAGTGACATCCACTGGTTGTGCCTCAGCCAATGCTCTGCAGTCCCTGACAGATGCCATGCACATCCCACACCTTTTTGTACAGCGCAACACGGGAGGCTCCCCACGCACAGCCTGCCACCTGAACCCCAGCCTGGAGGAGGAGGAATACACTCTAGCCGCCCGACCACCGGTCCGCCTCAATGATGTTATGCTGAAACTGGTCACTGAGCTGCGGTGGCAGAAATTCATAGTGTTTTATGACAGTGATTACGGTAAGTGGAGAGTTTCAGACGCTATGAAATTGATTTATTTTTAACTGGGAAATGAAGGAGAAAATATAAAGAGGAGGGGTGGAATATAACTTTAGTTCTTCATCGACAAAGGGGAAAGTGCTTTAAGTTGATGCAGGTCTTTGGTTTGAAGGAAAGGTTGCTGTGAAAACTAGATCTCATACAAGCAGCAAAGTTGCCTAGCAACACCTACCAAGACAGCCAAAGTTTGAATCATCTCACACTTTTTCAGTAAAATATTAATAAATTGTTGACGTTGATTGGCAGGGGTCACATAGCTGAGCAAGTAAGTTCAACAGTCTCTACCCATTCCCAGAAAACACTTACTATCAAAGCTGAGTACTATTCTCTTTAAAAATTAATTTTCACAATAACTATTACCATTTCTTTTTTCACATGCTTCCTTACAGTATTCTCCATTTGGACTAAATCTCAAAGTGATACACTTCCTGGCATTAAACCAAAAGGTAGAGTTAGCTTTTTCACTACATCTGATGTGTTTCCTTCAGCAAAATTTTTACTTTGGGCTGAAACTTGAGGAGAAGGAGTCTCTGCCCAAGCAAATTCAGTACCTTATGATGGGTGTAAAGAATAAATGAAAAAATAAATCTCTCATTGTGCCAAGCTCTCAGAGTGAAAGTGAACTGTGGACATAATCTCCTACCACCCCCAGCTGATATGAACACTCTTCCATATGTTTAACTTACAGTATTTTCAGTGCTGTCATCTTAGGATACAGGCTTTGTAACAGATACAGGATCTGTAATGGGGAAAATAATTTTTCTATGCTATGTTTTAAAACTCTGCAAACACTTTTGGTTTAAAATGTGATATGTAAGCTTCTGGTGCAGTGACTCACTATGAACAGAATACAAAGAAAGAAAATTAAGGTTAAATTTGAGTTGGCAAAATAATCTTATGTGTATCTGTTAATATAATTTTGATTTTATATGGAGTCTTCCACAACTTCAAAATAGATTTTTGTTTGCATTCTCTCTCTATAATGACAGATTTTCAGCGGTGAATCAGAGAGAAATAATATCTTTAGTTTTGAAGTTGGGAGTCTCCTGGTTTAAAAAAAACAACACACCACCCCTCTCCCCACGCACCCCCCCTCCAAAAAAAAAAAAAAAATCAAACCCCAAAACAAAAACCAAAAAAGGCTGTTTGAAGTGTCTGGAGCTCAAATGAATTCTGAAAGTTTTGGGTGCAGCTTTCTGTTCTCAGCTGTTAGAGATGTCATTTGCTGTTTCTTCAACAGGCAGACTGAAGATGAGGGTGATTTTAAGTGGGAAACTAGCTGAGTCTGTAACATCCTTTCAGTTACATAGAATTGTTTTAAGCATGAGAAGACTGCCACGATACTTGTAGATTCAATCTGTAGACTCAGAAATCTAGCAATCCAGCAAATAAACTACCATGTCATTACTGTCCCGTGTAGCACTTCACCAGTGAATGTTTTGAAGGCAAAACCCATGAGGTATGTGGTAGATGTTGTTTTGGTGGCCCTCTGGTAGTGATGAGGAGGTTTTTACGTAGCAGAGGATTGGGCTTAAAAAGTTAAAATTATTCTAGCAGTTATTTCCAAGAATTAAAAAAAATTCTTAAAAGGATGTCTTACAAACATCCTTTTATAGTTACTGTTGTTTCTCTCCTGCTGATTTTCTAAACCTGCTTGTGTTGGGGATCTCTCAATTTCAGTGAATCCTGTCCCTGGTAACACCCCAGGAACTCTATGTACAAACTGCTATCACCCATTTTCCCTGCTAGCAAAGCTGATTACTGAACTATGGTGTCAATTACTCCAGTAGTGCATCTTTGTCTTTTTATGCAAAGGGTTAACATCTCAGTACCAAATTCTGAAACCCTGAGTTCTTCACGTACTGTGTAAATCCACCTATGATCCAATTTATCCTTTCCATTTACCACAGACTGACCTTCAGTCTGTACCAGTAAGACAGAGAGTAAAAGGGGATGGAAAATTGCCACAGGCATTCTCCTTCCAGTGGAGAGTGTATTGTGTACTGCAGCTTCCCATGCACTATTTCCTCTCCTCTTCCTCTCAGATGTGACAACTGTCTCAAACTAATTTCAGTAGAAGGATTTTTTTCACAAGAATTTGGTGGGAGCAGTTTCTGTAAAGAAGCCATCTGAACCTTCCCGACTCTGGGCAGGCATCGGTGAATAGGGGATAAATAACCTGGTTCCCAGGATTTTGCAGGCTGAGCTCCAGAACAGCAGCCTGGCTCTCAGGGCATGCCCATTGCCCTCATTAGTTGGCTTCAGCAGGGCTGTGCTTATGCATCTCCAGCAACACTTCCCAGCTCAATATGCAGGAGCTGACTGCCGGCCATGTGGAGGGAGGTCACTTGAAGAACACATGTTTATGATTACGGAGAGTTTCCAGCACTGGGCTTTTGTGGTTTACTGTAATAAATGGCCCTTCTCTACCTGCTCTCTGGAAATTATATGATACCCTTGAGTAATGTTTTAATTTGTCCATCTGCTGATCTCTAAAAACCAGACAATCCCTTGGTGCCCTCATTGTGGAAACTGTCAGGTTTTCTAAAGAAAAAATAACATTGCACAATTTAAAGAAGTCCCACATTTGTAGTAATGCTGTGCTATACTGGAGCTGAAAATTATTTACCTCATGAATTAGTTGTCCCTTATCAGACATACATTTTGGTTTATAATTTCTGCACTGGCTGAATTAATGAAAAGTAACAGACTTGGCAATTAGAAATACAGAGTAGTCACCAAACAGCCTAACAAACGCCTTACTATTGGTGTGCTTATGATGAAAATGCCTTGTTTTACAGTGAAGCTACTGGTAGAAATCTGTATGCACAACTTCAGTGAAATAATATGGTCCTTTCCAGTAAAATGCCTTAAATTCTGTAACAAGAAATAGAGAGTTTTCACAGGAAAAATGCAGGAGTTTTAAAGAAAGAGGTTGCTAAAGCAGGGTACAAACTGTGGCAATCTGCCTAACTTGAAATCAGCTTTTAGATTTGGTCACTTATGGTGAAGAAATGGATAGTAGCTTGGTTCTAGAGAAGGGACCTTTCACAGTTCTTGGGCTTGGTAGTTGCATCGTTCAAACTCTTCTTGATGTTACACTGAGCAGTGCCAATGGGGAACAGGTCAGTTGATACATATCCATACAGTCCTCCTGTATTGGTATAAGAAAAGATAAGGGTTCATATAGATACTGCATCTTCACGACCCAGCCCTTGTTTTTGCACTTCTCTCATTTATGGTTTGTTTATAAATTCAGAAGATGCACAGAAATTTACTCCCCATCTTTCTGCTGATGAGAAAAACCCCTTCCTCCCAGTGTGACTGAAATGGTGTTTGAAATTTCTTTAAAAATTCATTAGGCAACAGAGTTAAGTGGCACATTCTGGAATAAGGCAATTCTAGTAAGAGCTCAAGGGACCAGGGTCATGTTAAATGCCTTGTTTTACTTTAAATGTCTTCATGAAAATCATGCTATTTGACATGAATTTCCTGGGGAAGAAGAATTAACTGACCCTAAGTTTATCAAAAGCTGTCGGATGGTGCTCAGTGGAACTAGGTCTATCCACCTGTTAAAGAACCTGCAGTAGAAATCAGATCCATTGTATTATCCTAAAAAGCTTCAGCTGCACTGATGTGTTTTGAATTGCTTTTTCCTCTACAGAGGCATCTTTTTTTGCCTCTACAGACACTGCATCTGTGTCTAAAGGCATGCTGGGAAGTTTAATGTTTTGTTTTGCTGATCTCCTAGATGTAGAAGCATCAGTAATCAAATTTTCTGACACAAAAATTGGTAGTGTGGCAATTTTCATAAAGAATCTTACCAAGATCTAAAATGACTACAGGTTAAAAGCAGTGGGTGCTGCCCACAGTAAGATGAGGTTGGGTAATAAACAGCTGAAAGTGTGCTGCTAAGGTGAGTAAATAAACAGATGTATTGCCGGAAGGATTTTAGAAGTTGGATGTGAAAATGAAAACAATGAGGAATACCAAGCCCTTATTTTTCATTATGTTTTCATTAGATTAATCTTACTGCTGAAAAACACTTTGTTGTTATATCAAGTCTCTCTGCTTTCCTACACACATGTGCACATACCCATATTACAAAATGTGAGATAAAATAGATTTTATTGTGACTCTGTTTTGTCAATGAAAATTGTATTAGACCTGTGAAAGGGAGCTATAATATTTTATTCTTCATTTTTGGTGCCAATAAGTGAATCTTGTCTGGTTAAGAAAAGCGTCGTACAAAATTTTTACAGAAGAAAACTTTGAAGAATTTTGGACCTTTCAAATCTATCTGTGGAGCTTTGTTCCTACAGGGGAAAAAACGAAACCCAAACCTGCAATTTACTGATTTATAGATTTTTTTTTTTTAAGATGAGATTTTTTTTCATTATGATGATTGACACTATGCTAATTTTGGATTCTTCCTGATGAATCCTGGTGTGTAGAAAGAACTTAGTTTTCAACGTGATGAGCTTCATGGGAAGTTTTGTTTCCTACAGCAATTACATGGCGGTTTTATTTCTGAGTCCTACCTGTCAAAGGGCTCACCCTTGATCAGAAATCACAGGAATTACGCTATCACTAATTTTACAACTAGCTATTGATCCTGGAATGGTCTCTCCTTTGTGCAGTCCCTTTGTGCAGGTCACTAGTCTTGCAATTATTTAATTTGCAAGGGAGATATAGTAATGAAAATTGAGATGCATATTTTTACACAGTCCATGCATAACACTGCAAATTGGATGTGATGTGAAGCATTGGCTGTCACAACAAAAGCAAAGTAGAACATTTGCACATGAAGTACTTTCCCGTTACCTGCTTTGTCGTTAAGATTGCTTTTATTCTTGTCAGTATAACATAAGTTATCTTCTGCTTTCTACATTGTTATTTCAGCTGTCAGACAACCACTTCTGTATCACTGGGCCTGCCATATTTCTCTGCAGACTTTTCCAGTGAGCATGCCTTGTTTAGTGCAAATACGGGGAATCTGGCACTTGAGAAGTGTTGAACCAACTGCACATGTGTTGGTATGTGCCCATTCAGCAAATCTGACGCTATCAGAAAGTGTTAGACTTTTTCTGCATGTGCTGTATGGTTGAGTTTGCATGTGTTATTAAAAATACTTGGGTTTTCCTGTTGATTGGAGCATCTGAAACTGCTGCAGAGAAGCTTGAATTGGGATTGCTGTGTTTGAATAGTAAAATGTGTAGAATTTAAACAGCCAGCCACAGAGAAGCATAACTTCTTCATGGTTATTAATGTGCAACAGCAACTATTTAAGGAAGGAATCCTTGGACATCTCTGTCCTTGATGCTGTTGTGTCAGATGATAAAGGGAGGAATAGACTGGGCCTAAGCACCTTTTCATCCAACAAGGAACAAAATCCTCAGAGCATTTATCCTACACAAATTCTGCACCACCTAGTTACTCTAGACAAATACAAAGTTTATATTTCTACCTGTAAAAATTGGAGACTTTCCTGTGAAAAGAGTGTGTCTTCTAACATAATGTATAATCATCATTGCTGCTGCAGAGAATGCCAGGAAAGAAATAATTCAGCCAACTTCTCCAAGTCCCACAGGGAGTTTGTGATGCCGTAGGCTAGAGGGAAAAAACTGACCTTTTGATTTTTACACTGAATTTGATCTGGAAGCTATTGGAGAAATGGCATTGTGTGTTCCCATATTTATTCTTGAATCAGTTTTCTGACTGTAGCAGCACTTAAAGTAATTGGCCTGCTTAAATTAAGCCTAGATTTTTGTCATTTTTGAGTATTTTTTTATTTAGTAACACAGTGCAGTATATAACACTAAATGTAATTAAAGAAAGTCAATTTCACTTCAAATTATTTCTTATAAATTAATTTTGGTACTTTGATTTTTAAGGTACGTAAGTAAGTGCGCTCATAGCAGAAGATTTTCCCTTCTCTAACACCCCCCACACCCCCTAATAATTCCTAGCGGGGTATGAAAGCAGTGGGTAGAGGCTCTTTCCCATAAAAGCTATTCACTAAATACTTTCAGGGCAATGCTTCTTATGATATACAAATTATCTTAAAGTTATAATAAAGCCTTTATTATGAATGAGTGCTGTTATAGCCTACCTGGAAGTACAATGGTAGTAGAAGTCAATCAGAGATCTTTGGACCAACAATTTGGACAGTTTCAGGCAACTTGTGCTCATAAATTCAAAGAAAGTTAAAGAAAAAAATTCGACCTTTCAAATAATTTGAAAAATGTTTTGTAAAGAGTGGATGCAAGTTCTGAAAAATTGAAAATGCTCTGGAGTGACATTTCCAAAACAGGAGGCTTGTGCTCTTTATTAAAAATAGTTATTTTTAAGATAATTTTGTGTTTTAAAAAACTTCAAAAGATATCTATCTTGGGGAACACTCATGAAGTAATTAAATGAAAGGCTTTATTGGAAGTTTTCCACCATTTTTGGGGGGTTGGTTATCTGGTCAAAAGTGATTATTAATCTAGTCCTGAAAGCACTCATTTTGCATTCTTCACTGTCTCTTTTTCAACTCATTGTAACATTCTAGTAAATAGTCTTCAGGCTCAACTTTGCAGAAACTAGTGGCGACTCTGTTTGTTCCCTTTTATGTTCTGAAACAGAGAACTGTTTCATAATACAGCACATGCTGTCTAAAGAAAGTGAAAATTTCAGCAGCCTGGAACGAGAGGGTGAAAATTAATTCATTTTGAACAGAGAGGTCTTTGAAAATTGTGGATGTCATCTGCAGAAGTCCTAACTTCTTGGACTTTCTTTTTCTGGCTGTTGGTAGTTTGAACCTCTTGACTCGGGTAGTGAGATGGATTGTGAACTGGCTGGAGAAAAGAAGCCAGAGAGTTGTGGTGAATGGGATGGAGTCTAGCTGGAGGCCTGTAACTAGTGGAGTCCCCCAGGGTTCGGTATTGGGACCAGTACTATTCAATATATTCATCAATGACTTGGATGAGGGAGTAGAGTGCACCCTCAGCAAGTTTGCTGATGATACGAAACTGGGAGGAGTGGCTAACACGCCAGAAGGCTGTGCTTCCATTCCGCGAGACCTAGACAGGATGGA